>OZ024854.1:6978626-6998626 GCA_964017155.1 Oasisia sp. SBJ-2009
ACAGGTAACAGCGACTTTGCCAGCTGGCACCGCGAACTATTGATCTCCGTGGCGAGATCGCATAATTTTGATTTGGGGTGAAAAATAGGCACACATGCGGCAACATCGGGGGTGGGGGTGGGTGGGCATTCAACCACTGGTGACGGCCTGGGCTCAAATTTTGATTGGTGGTAGGACGAACACGGAGCCAAGCCTGCCACGGACAGCATGCCAGCGCACATTTCAGCCGGAAATATGAATGAACGGGGAAGGGAGAGGACGGCGGCTGGACTGGGGACGGTCGGAAGGAGGTGGGCGGGGGGGGGGGGGGGGGTAGGGGGCGAGGGGGGCTTGTCTCCTTACTTTAACTCGAGTCTCATACGTGTATTAGCTGCGAAGCATTTATCCTGTAGTCGTCCCACTCCCATTCATATTACCCCAGTCCTACTTCATTCTTGAAGCATTTAGCCACTAGTTTTTTTCCTTTACCCGCGAAGCCAACATCTATAAATGCAATTGTTGCTGCATGACCTGAAATAATGTTAGTGACAGCCTACAAAACATTACATCAACACGTAAATCTATGCGGTCATAGTGATAATATTATGATATACTATCATCATAGCGATGCTTCCTGCATTTATCGCGCATTCACAAATCTTTCGACACTTTCCAGTTTTCTTCCAAACACTTTGCATAACTTTCGTGAGGTTATATAGCTGCCGTGTTGTAGATATTTCTCCTTACAATGCGATATGATGGTTGTATTTGTGCTTAAAAAAATGAAACAGCTAATCTTGCGGGAACGATCTCATGATCGAGCATCGAGATCCGAGTCAACAGATATTTTACATTCTGCTGCCAAAATACTGAGAACAGATATTGATATGTGCAGGAGAGAGAGAAGACGCGAACAGACAACTGAGGTATCGTTCCCTGCTGCTGAAAAGATGGTTCCAATATCTCCCTTCAACTTCACTGCCATGCTTCTCTGCAAGAAAACACGATTAACACAAGGGGAAGAAGAGACATACTCACAGCTCAGGACGGCTATCAGTTGATGAACCAACCAAGGAAAAAGCCCTTATATATATCTGCAATAATTGTCGAAAATAACGCCTGGGTGACGTGTGATGAGACTGCCAGACGATTTAGTGATGTGAGCATTCCTGTCGCAACGTCATGTAGAAGGAAAACGCTGTCTTGTATTTCTAACACAACCATTCTGGTGTGTTACATTTCTGCCAGGGATAGACAAACATCCAGAAATCTCACCAACACCGAGAGGGTCGGGATGTTAGATACAACATCCGACAACAGCGCAGAACATTTGTTGTTAATTTGGCGACTAGGGCGATGCGTAGTAACTTCACAGTTGCTGCATGTTCCATATGAAGGGGATGTTACCCTGCCTGGATTTTCTGCTTTCTGTGCCAGGCAGTTAGAACACAAACAGGCAAGCAAAATAAGGTATCTACCACTGATACCAGCATCATCAACATACCCGGCCGTGCTGAAAGAAGAGATGGCGCGACTGGTACAAATATCGCATGCACTTGGCGATACGTGGACCGTCATTACTGGAGACCAAGCAATATACGAACTTGCTGTGACCATCCGGGATAAGCATAAAGACGAGTTTTCTAAGGTCGTCATGCTTCTTGGGGGCTTCCACCAAGCTTACAACTACGTGAAGGCCATCTGCAAAATAATGAGGGACTCCGGTGTAGAAGATGTTCTTGTATCGGCAGGTATCTACCTTGAGGGGACGGCAAAGAAGCATTTGGGAGCGTTGTCACACGGTACAGGAAGAATCTGATTCAATATGTACCTGCTGGTACAAGTATTATACACTTCTGCTGTGACAGCTACAATCTCAAAAGTCCCAAGTCATCTGCTCAGCAACACAGGTATGCCGGTTCACGATCAGCAAGGCTGTTCGAGGTCAGTAAGCAGTACAGAGCTCCTGATCCACACGAGTTCTTCTCTGTGGCGGCCAACAAGGCAGAACTACTTAACTTTCTTTGTGAGACATGGAGCAAAGAAGAACAGCTCTCCCCAACGTTGGGTTTGACGCGGCTCTATCTTGGTGGAGGCTTCAAGGAGGAAACCAACAGCGTCCCGTTAACGCACGGCTCGGTCACAAACGTGTCTGACTTGGAGTCAACTCAGCAGGAGGCTGACACCAGAGTAATTCTTCATACTATATATAGTGTGAAAAATTTAGATGTTGACCGAATCATAATCCATGCCAATGACACATATATAATTCTCATGTGCGTGTATTATACGTGCACGTTGTTGTCGAGTTTGTCAGAACTGTGGGTTCGAACAGCACCAGACAATTATCTATCCATTCATGAAATGTGTGCGGCACTTGGACCAGCAGCACGGTGTCGTGCACTTCCCTTCCTGCACAGCCTTAGTGGACGAGACACAACCAGCTATCCATATTTTACTGGTAAGAAGATGTGGGTTAATCGCAGCAAAACAACTGACGTATCTGCACTTGGGAACTTTGCCGAACAAGAACATACTCATCTAACAGCAGACGTAGTCAACCAGGCAAGAAACCTAATGATCGCAGTGAGAAAGACGACGCGTTCGAAGGATCCGATCTCGGGAAGCTGCGCGTCTACAAGTTCCTCAATAATAAGAGTACACTTTTGAAATGGTTACCACCAACAGAAGACGCATTTCTTCTGCACACGAGACGTGCCGCTTTGGCTACATTTATAGACAAGACTGCTCATGTTGCAAAGCCAGCCAGCCCTCCATATGCCCTCGACAACGGCACGCCTGTTCCAGTGGTATCAACACAACCTGCCTGCCCACAGCAGATGACAAAAACTGTATCCTGCGGCTGCACGAAAGTATGTAACAGAAACTGTTCATGCGCCAAGAATAACATTCCCTGTTACGTTAGTTGTCGCTGCCAGGGATCGTCAAAGAAATGTAGTCGCGCAATGTTTGCTGCTAGGTTTGGCAGCAGTGAAAACAGCAAGTCAGAAAATGACACTTAACAGACACTTGCAGCAGGTCGTCGGTTACAGTTCAACTGGCACCCTTCCAGTAAGTAACAATTTTAACAATGTTTCGTAACTTCAAACATATGAACAAACATAACTGCCATGCTGTTTGTGTCTTGTTTGCTTCTCAACGATAAACAGATTCATGAAAAAATCATTGTTCCTTGTTATTTCTACTAGCGAGACATGATTATTTACGCACTAGCTAGCCTAGGCCTAATGATGAAACTATTGGCATTATGGGCTGTTAATCTGGAGATACATTTATACAAGTTACTCATACACGAGTGCTTTATCAAAACAATGTATTTCATATATTAGAGTTTAGCAAAAATAGTTATTAAATGTATACACAACGAATTTTGTGTTTTTGCTTGGCGGTACTATTTTGGGGGTGGGGGAACGGAATCACCTATATTTCCGTTCAGCAGTTGTGTATTCTAATATATTTTGTATCCTGAATAACAAATATAAAGAATAAACTAATGTATAAATGGAACACAAGCAAATCGTTTTAACAAAGAAATATGTTAATTACATTCGAAAATATAAAAATATACACCAGAAGTGCAATGTGTTTTGAACCAATATTTAATATCTGGTCATGTCAGTAACATTTTATTTAGGTGAAGTTTGACTTCAAATATGTCACTAATGTACCTGGTGTATAAATAGATCATAGAAATGGCACCATAGTAATAACGGGATGTGTGGATGTCATAATTGATGACGAGCGCGAAAACCACCTTTTCCTCATAGGGGCGTGTTATGTGAGTGTCGATTGCATGTTTCCAGTAACTTTTCCTCGAGGTTGTCCACCTAGATTATGATCCTAGATGTGTGTAGATATGATTTTTCGAGTCAAACCTTTTACAGCATTCCGGGTCTGCATTTGGCCCCCTGGGTATTCTTGAATAATTGGTACCTACTACCCACGTCAATATATACAAATAAATTACGTTCTTTTGATATGGCTTCTGCTTACATTCATGTAACGCCAATGCAATAAAACCACTTTATTCGCCAACAGCCAATCACCTTCCCGTGTACTGTACTGTGCAACAAGACAGTTACCTTCTTCATTTTCCTGTTCCATCCGCCATGTCCATCTTGTAGACGAGAGGCTATTGACGCATCAGCTTCAACCCGGACTCGTTCGCTTTTTACAAACATCTGAAATGGTTCATCATTATTGTGGTGAATGAATAATGGCTGTAGCTACGTTAGATACTACACGGAAAAAACAGAACAGAACCATGAAGTATTTTGTCCTGATGTTTACGAAGTAGAAATATATTTAATCTATTTAAAAATAAATAATTTTGTCAGCGGGATTCTGGAGTGGAGGACGAGACAGCATGAGAGACAGATAAAGAGACACTTGAAGACAGATAGAGAGAGAGAGAGAATGAGAGAGAGAGAACGAGAGTGAGAGACAGAGAGAAAGAAACGTACAGAGACAGACCTAGATAGAGAGATACAGAGACAGAGAGTGAGAGAGGAGATGCACACGGAAATGGAGATAGCAATATAAACAGACAGAGAGAGAGCTGACAGATAGGCCTACATTATGGTGCCTCTGTCCATTTTCATTGTTCATAAGCTAATTAAATGACAGTAAAGATGTCCACAAACTTGTCACGGGCAACATCATTACGGTTGCCATGGCTCCTTACCCCATCATCATTGTCATTTGTATTGTCATCTTCCTCGTCACTAATATCCAGATAATGTCGTAGCGTTTCCAATAATTCGTTCAGTTTGGTCGAATTCCCGAGTTTCCCAAGCAGATCAGAATCCGAGTCCGAGTCATTGCTTGATGCCTCATGTAATGGTGATGTGTTCGAGGTCTGACCAATGTGTGCTGAAATGAGAACACACAAATTCATTCACACGATATTAAAAAATCGGCGAGGAAAGTGTGTTTTTGACACTTTCCATTTGCTACACACACAACCACACTGAAACACACACACGCACACACGCACACTCACACACACACACAAACACACACGCACGCACGCACACACACACGACTTTGCCTACTTATGCCTGTTTGCTCGCTTGGAGCATAGGCCATCGCCAAAGGAGCGCCACTGTTTTCTTTCCGTGGCCATCCTCTCCATCCCTCTCCTTTTGCTTCCTTTTCTGTGTGTCTTTGCCATGTGTTTATCGGCTTACGTCTTCGCCTCTTCCCTGGGGTCTTCCATGTGATGGCTTGACGGGTGATGGTTTCTGGAAGTTTCCTGAGTGTGTGTCCTACCCAAACAAACTGTCAACCAATGAAGTTCAACCCAAATTCAACTGAAGTTCAGTTGAGTTTCAACTATGGAGGAGTTGAGAAATTCACATGCAAATGAGCTCGCTTTCAACTGCGTTCAACTCGCGTTCAACCCGCGTTCAACCCGCGTTCGACCCGCGTCCAACCCGCGTTCAACCGGCGTTCAACCCGCGTCCAAACCGCGTTCAACCCGCGTTCAACCCGCGTTCAACTCGCGTTCAACTGTTGAATCGCAGTTGATTTTCAACTCTTGCTGAACTGTGGAGTTTCTGTTGGTTTCCATTGATGTAACCGTATGTGTCGATTGGTGAAGCACGTCTCGTTTGTAGGAACATAGGCATGCATGCAAACCCTGGAATTCACAAAACACGATAACAATAAAGATTCCATTCTTTTATTTTTTATATCTTCATTTTTTTTTAATGTCCTGATGCTTCAAAATTCTCCTGGCATAGTAAGTCTTCTCAGCAGGTAAACTCACTGCTGGCCAGATTCAGTATGGTTGCCGCAAACACTGAAAATGTAAAGAAAGATTGTACAATATTAGCATCATTAGAAATATGCAAATTGGTAGTGATTAAAAAAATAACTTTGCACGGGTGTCTGATTTGGTGCACATACGTGCCAACACTTATTTCTTTATTTCTATATAAGCATGTACGCATGTGTGCGTGCGTGCGTGTGTGTGTGTGTGTGCGTGCGTGCGTGCGTGCGTGCGTGCTATCGGTACATACAATCAGTAAATATTTCTATTTTATTTTTGTGTACAGATATTATGAATCATTCATTATAAATGTTGAAGTTTAAATGTGGCATATGTGTTTAATTATTTTCACTTTAATATGATATAGTTCATCTGTATATATGCATGCATGCTGATTTGTATAGGGTATGTTTTCTTGTACCAACTGTAATTCAATATTCAAAATAGCCCACGCTCCAAAGCCTTGATCAGCGGCTCCCATTTTGGGTCAAGGGCTGAGGCGCCACCAGCCTTGTCCAGATCCCAAGGGGTGAAGAAAACGTCCAACATTTTCTTCACCACAAGCTTGGGTTCTTTGCTGCGAAATCTGTCGAGGATGGTGGCTAACCAATCAGTTGGTACAGCCACCTTAGCTTCAGGGACCAGAAGCTGGTAGTCCTGAGGCACATCCTCTCCAGACTCCACCAGGACCTGGTACAACACAGAACCTATAACATATCTCTCGGCAAGAACAATCAGTATTTATAAATGACGACATGTCTTGCATTGTGACAACGAGCATACGTGCATACCATATTTATTATATTTAGCGTACATGTCCCAATAACCACTCAGTACAGAATTAATTTTACCTCCTTCACTACTGCTAGTTATCTCCAATAGCTGACTCTTTATTTGCTTTAAACTAATGATAACCATAAACATTTGAGCAAAATGTAAACAGGTGACTCAGAACAAAACAAAGTTCAACAAAAAGATGCCATGGTGGTTGGTGTTTAATGGACAGTGTTACATGGAAATGTTACTGCCTAGTGTGAAACAGAAACATTAAACATGTTCAGTGTGTACATGGATGATATAAGTGTAAATCTCAACACATTACAAAATTGATTGTCTATGCAGGCACAATAATCACCCACTTGATGTATACTAATGACTTCTTATTTTTTCCCGTGTTGCTGATTTGAAAAACACTTACAGACTGCTGTACCAAGTATATGTTTAACATTACATTATAATGTCAATAAATGCACACGTGTATGTGCATACACACACATGCAAGCACACATATGTACATGCAAGTAAATGTGCATGCATGCATGCGCACACATACACGTACATGCAAGCACATGCATATGTGCAATAGTTAATATAATTACTCTGGTGGCCATTGGATATGTCGGCATTAACATTGTTCTGGATAAGATATTATGAATCATTCATTAAAAGTAAGGTATTTATTTATGTTTAGAATTTAGTTTCATTACTGGTATCTCGATTAACATGGATCTACTATAATGTCAATAAGTTACAAATGCACTAACATGCATAGGGTAACAACTGCATTTTTTGTTGTATCAGCTGATATTCAATGCTGAACATGTTATACCAACTCACATTCAGGGGCTCCCATTTTGCTTCCAATGCAGATGTTCCACCAGCTAGCCAGTTGTCAAGGTCCTAGAGTGGCATAAATCCATCCAGCATCTTCTTCACTACCAGCTTAAGTTCTTTGTGTTATTTATGTGATACTTTTAGCTCCAATCTTTTCAATGTCGCCAGTGGCCAGTCTACAAGACTGTGCTACGTACTTCTCACTGGCACTCTACCTCACACAATGGTGGTGTTTTCAAATGTCCTTCTTAAAGCCAGTAGGCCAATCTATATACAGAGATTAAGTCACATGGGCATGTGCAAAGGTTAGGTAAAATATGTGGGCTAAGACTGTCTGGCTTAAGTGACCTAAGCAAGGCATACATCTCCAGGGGGCAGGCCAGGGATTCAAATTAGAGTCCCAGCTTTCAACTTGCGTTCAACTGGGATAAGTTCTCCAAAATGACAGAGCTTTCAACTTGTGTTCAACTCCTGTTGATGTCTAAGTGCCCACTTTCAACTCGCGTTCAACTCCTGTTAATGTCTAAGAGTCTGTCTCTTCCAGTGGCTCTCCTTTCAAAATGATGAATAATTCTTGTGTTGGCTTTAATAATATTGTCTTGCTTCTATTGATGTTGAGTCTTAGCTGTGTTTTTTCCTGCATCTGTTAATCGATGTGGGAGAGGAGAGCTAGGTCATCTGCAGAGTCCAGGTCCTCAAAGTGGATCCAAAGTGTCTACCGGATCCCATTTCTTCTGTTTTTTGATCCAGCCTATGGCGAGCAGGAATAAGAATGGTGACAGAACATTTCCTTGCCTCACTCCTGTCTTCACCATGAAATAGTTTTTCGGTTGTCGTGCATGAATGACGCTGTATGCCATATCTTCATAAGTATATCATTAGAATTTCTTTAAAAGCAAATAGATTACTAGGCTTCCTCTGCAGAAATAGTAAAGTATAATCAGTTCAACTACAAACTCAGGCTTACTTCATCTTTGTCAGACACATCTTAAAAAAAACTGTACTGTCTGAGACCCTTACACATTTACACAGATTTATCTGTGTAAATAATAAAACATTTATTATTAAAAAATTATAAACCAAATAAAAATGTTTCAACAACGTGCAGCTCGATATGTTCAACATTGCCACCACAATATATCAAGTGTACCCGATATGCTCCAGCCATTAGGGTGCAGAGCCCTATCTGTCCGAAGAAATGACGCTAATCTAGGCATGATATTATATAAAATAGCAAATGCTTTGTGGGTATATCGACAAAAACATATCTTATTCCTGTAAACACAGTTACTAGAAAACAACATTCCTTGTCTTACCTTATCCTTCACTCCAGATGTAATTACCACTTGTACTAATTTTCCCAAGTACCATTCGACTTTGGGACGCCTTCCCTCGACATGTTGTGAATCAATACAGCCTTGATGCATTTAAGAACAATTTCCATTATAAAATTGTATTGCATTATGATGCATTATATGCACTTGTTATATATAACTAGTTAGTTTGCATGCATTAGTGTTCACATGCACCAATTACTGCTCTGACATATTGTACCCTAAAAGAGCTAAAGTATTTTTCCGATTTGTATTGTTCGCTTGCCTGTATCCTCAGCATGTTGAGGCTAGGCGGTATCCGAAAGAAGAAAATCTGCGAACAGTGGTGCATTTGTGGTTTGAAATGAAAAAGTAATGGCCAGCATGATAAGTGCGATGTAACGTTCGCTAACTGAAACTCGCGGCCAACTTTGGCCAAGTGTCTATTTGAGAGGTGGTTTAATCCTTTTGACTTAACTTCAACAATTAGCACATAGTTTAGTCGTATGACAATAAAGTTTGTGTTGTGTCAACCAAATGATTTGTTTTACTTGTAAGCGCAGTAGCGGTATTCACCTAAGCCTAGAACTAGGATTGGCTACTCATGTCTTTTTGCATCGCTAATGATTAATTCACTGGAGGCAATGCCAATGTCAATTAATTAATAGGCTAACCTAGCCCTACCGTAGACTATCAGCGCAGTTTTAAGGTAGGAAGTCCATAATAAGATGCCTATGTCATGAGGCTATGTTGACCTCACAAGAGACAACAGCTTTGCAACTGTTGCTAGTATATTAATATGTAAATGCATACGTTTAATATTTCCACAACGTTTCAACACCACCGAGTATGCAGCTTATCTCTTCATCTCAAGTATACAAAATAGTGTGGTATACATTATTCTGTCAACAAACCTTTTATAAAGGTTATACATATATACCCTATACAATAAACGAACACTACAAGTATATATCATTTGTGAATGCAAGGGGCCTGTGCCCCTGGGTGGGAAGTGCCTCCCATACATTACTAATTTGGCATACCTGCAGACCTGTTATAATAGATCCATGCTAATATGCCCCCAGGGTGTTTGAAATGTGCGAGAAGAGGGTGTGGCTGAAGTTATGGAGGTCAGGTATCGATAACATTTAGGCTACATCATTTGGATCATCAGCGATTGGAAGTTGTTGTGCCCCCTAGAATCGATTTTTGTATCTGCCCCAGCATACAATATTTTATTTGTCTCCATGAGGATTTTGTAATAATGGATGTCCTTGATAAATTGTATATTGTTGGAATCGCATGTGGACTAAAGTAAATAAAACATCAAATAAAAACATGTTATTGAAACTATTTGATGACATTGACTACAAAATAATGACAAGCACAAGAGATGTAGTACATATACAATCACTGCACATGATATATGTATTTTTTTTAATATCACATGCACACCAGATACAAACCAAAGCAGTAATAACAAATTAGGAAAAGATTGAAAACATGTTTGGTACATATAAAAAACAGTTACTTTTATCATGATTCATTCATTCACAGAAACATTCAGCACAAATACATGATATGTATACTACTGGTTAGTTCGAAGACATGAATATCATTTAGTAGGCTTTCAAATTATTCCTTTTCCCAAGACGACTTGCAACTATTTATAATTAAAATCAAATTATTTTGAGTAAGATTACTTTGGTAATGTACTATGAGTACGAGTACATAGTACGATTACTCCACCTCTGTAATAATGGAATACATGTTGACCAAAACCCCCTCCGGACAAAACCCCCTCGGACATAAACCCCTTGGACAGAACCCCCTCATCATAGATACTAGACTCAATAATTATTAAAGGAAAACATGGTTTATTTATGTTGCAAAACACATCAAGTGTCAAGCTCCATCCATGAGACCGTTTATTTGCAATGCATTCAGCAAGCTGGTAGGTCATGCACACCCGACCATCTAGCTAGCTATTGACTGTCTGTGAAAAGACTATGCCATGGCGGCCAAGTGCTGCAAATCTACCGAGGTGAGTGTCCCAAGAAACGGATTCGACAGCAAAAAGAAGACCTCCAGGACAAGCTATGCAACTTGTGCAAGGACTACCAGGATAGCAGGAAGACCATTCACCAGACACTGACCCAGGGCTTCATTTAGGATCAAATTTGTGCCAGTGATATTTTTGGTGGATACACATTATGTCAACTGTTTAGCCAGTTTACAAACTTTAAATGTGTTTTTTACCTGTAAAAGACTACAAACACACATGTGACACCACCTACACAAATTTCCCCAAGGCATAACTGACACTATCTAGGAAGTTTAAAGACTTTTTGTACTACTTAATTGTATTCACCCGTCTACCACCCATCCACCCATAATTCTACCCGTCCAAATAAGGGTAGACGGGTCTGCATAAACCTATGCTCTGACCGGAAGGGGCATTCGATGGAAATAACAGTCTGACGGATGGCGCTTGAAAGCTGCTGTATTTTACAATAGAAATAAAAATAAAGTACTTATTCCTGTAATCATTCTTTAGTATCTGTGATGAGGGGGTTTTGTCCGAGGGGCTTATGTCCAGAAAGGGCTTATGTCTAGTTTGAGTTATTGTTATTCAGGTTTGTCCGAGTTTTTTTTTGTCCCGGATTCGGTTATTCACCTGTAAGAAGAATTATGGCTACAGGATACGTTTCTTTTATACAGTTAGTCTTCGCATATTAATTTAAGTATGGCTGAATGTTTCCTACAATAGTTTGATTGAACTGGTCTGTGTACAGTATAACCTGTCTGACATGTAAAGTTTATAACATGAATACCAAACAATTCTATTATTGACTTTTGCTATATGTGCCATCACAGATAAATTATCATACATGTCAGAGCCATGTTAATTGTCACTTTGTGTCGTGAATAGGTAGATATTCCGCAGAAAGTCAGGAACCTGGTATGCGGTACCATCAAAGAGTGAACTCACACAGTAAAGTCATCGATATCTAAGCCGATGTTATTCACTGAAGAATGCTGAAACTGTCTTATAATGTCGAGAGAGGTTGACCAAAGGCTCATGCCATATTTGCCGGACCATGACATCCACCGTTCTATCACCAACTGCAAAGGTAGTCGGGCATCACCATATTCGCATGTAAAGTAACCTGCATTCCATATTGGACTCTATTCAGTCTGGGTATCTGACTGGCCGGTAAGTGAGTGCACACACAAGAGGTACTGGGAAGTCTGTCACATATGTAACATGCAACATAAATGAGATATCTCGGTTGATATTCACATGACATTTAATATACTGTATCTTGCACAGCTAATGGTTTTAGAAACTTGTCCGGTATCTTCGGCAAATACAACTGTCCAAATAGCATGTTAACTTGTGGACTTAGTGGTACTAAGCACACTAGTTCACTGTTCAGTTTCCCGTTGAGTGTTGACCTGAAAATAAAATCATATATTTAATTTCAGTAAACAAATACAGGCATCATGGAATTAGAGTGGGAAATAAATCATTATGTAGTGTTCATTGTCACAATCAATAACATACAGCTGTATAAAATAATGTTTCATGTATGACCTAAAGCATTCCACAAAAAAGGCAGTAAGAAATATTCGGCTACAGCATAATCTACAGGTTGATATCTAACTAAGCACGGTTGTAATTTATTAGATGTTAACTCTCATTACATGAAATTAAAATTATTTCATCTAGTTATAGTAATGCATGATGCTACACATCATTATATAATTATTTCAATTATTCCAAGCATAGTGCATTCACACTTTGTGTTTTATTTTCAATATACAAATGTTTATATGTAATAACTACTACACATGTTATATTTGACATTTTATGGTTCAGCTGGAGGTTGTATCCATGTTGGAAGTAACAACATAAGGTGTTATTGCGATGCCAACAGTATATTTCCTTCCCCAAATATCCAAACATACTATGCATTTCTATCTTTTTCAAAAATGAATAATAATTGATTTCATTAATTTATTTCTGAGTTATTGTTGCATGCTGAATACAGTTTTAAAAGTGTTCACCAAAGTCTGTGTAGATACACTTGGTATAACATGCATTATACAAGTGCAAAATTTATCCGAGTTTTTCATATCGAATATATTATTATGAAAATGTGAATGAAAGGAAATGTGTACTTAAATGGGCATATTAAAATGTTTTGATAATTTATACATTTTTGATTATTAAAATGATTAATTCACATGGATTGATCAGATGTGGGCCTCCTACAGACTACGTATCATCCGAGCATATGCCTGGCCCAGGTTTCTGCCTTAATCTTAGCCCCTCCTCTGCCTCGTCTCACTTGCATTGTAGTGTGGCCGTGGAACAAATCATTCTTCTTGGATGCCGATTTTGTAACAGGTGATTATATTCAGCTGTATGCCGACGCGGCAGGGGTGTACGTTATGGAGCTTTGTGTGGAGTGGAATTATTTTATTACCTATGGCCGGTAGCGTGGCGTGCAGTTTTAGAATTGTATTCCATTATGGCAGGTGAGCATGTTTGGGGTAACGCTTGGGCTAACAAGAGTGTATGTATTTTCACGCATAATGAAGCTCTGGTTCCGGTCATTAACAAGCAGACATCACGTAAACCACACATGATGGCTTTTCTTCACCCACTGATCTTGACGTGTCTCCGTTATAATATACATTTTACTGCGCGGCACATTCCAGGGAGCTTGAACAAATTCATGGATACACTATCCCGTTCGCAGGTGGAACAGTTCCGGCAGTTGGCGCCTTGGGTAGGCGGCAGCCCGGTGAGGGTGCCTTACCCGTGTCCCCAGCCGGCTTAGTGACTGGTTGAATCAGCTGCTGCATGCTTGCATCACGGGCTCATCATGAGCATTCATAGCATATGTTTGTTTTGTTTACTGTGTCACTATAGTGCAGCGGCCGGGACCCAAACAATTATATGCACCCCTACCGGAGGTATAACAAGCTGGGACCGGTCTCATTTTGACCGTATGAATCAAACTTGCACAACATACTGAATTAACCCTTTGTATGCAGCAAAATATGAAAAAAATACGTTTTCACTTATTTTATGAAATCAGCCCAGTTAGTTTTTAGAATTGGTAGTTTTATCAATGTATTTAATTGAAATGGACATGTAGCAATATATTTTAGGCAGTTTTGTGCCGATGGGGGGCTAAGGGCCCAAAAATATACCCCAAATATGGCGATGTTTGTTGATTTTGACCAAACTGAAGCACATTTTCTTGTACCCTACTACCAATACATGTTATAACAGTATCAGACCTGACTCTATTCATCTCCCAGGATGTGTCATTGATAAAAAAATAAGTTTGAGCATGGTGAAGTGGGCATGACATGGTCCATTAACCCTCTGTTTTGCGATAACGCACAAACTACGTTTTTGAATTTTTATTTTTGCTTTATCTTAATAAATACGGCATGCAGAGCAATAATTGTGGTATATGAGTATACATATTTTAGGGTATTTTGATTTCAAATATATAATTTCTTTGCTCCTCCGGCATTTATTTCCGCCATTTTTAAAGATGGCGGTTGTCAATACAAATGTTACAATGTATCAAACACTACATCACCTAGAGCAATTATTTTGACGTAGTTGGATAGCTTGGTGGATAGCGATACCAACCATGTTATTTGTCACCTTCAACAACATAACAATTCGCGCCATTTTTAAATATGGCGTCTGCCAAAGCTTATTATTTCCGTATTTATGAAATACGGTATTTAGATCCATCTTTCACCACATTTTAAGTGCTTCATATCGTTGAAGGGCGTAGCTAATGTACTGTGGATACCTGTTTGACCCACTGTTGATATTATTTATTATAAGTTTGAGACGAGTTCAAAATCGTATATGATATGTTCCCTATTATCGCTCAATATATATGAAATAAGTTTTATGCTGATAAGGGTGTTAAGGGTAAAAACATATACCCAAAATATGGCGATTGTTGGTGATTTTGACCAAACTGAAGCATAGTTTCTTGCAACCTTCTACCAATACATACTATAACAGTGTCTTACCTGACTTTATTCATCACCCAGGATGTGTCATTAATAGAAAAATTAGTTTGAGCATGTTGAAGTGAGTATCACATGTTCCATTAACCCTCAGTCTGCGACAACACTCAAACTACTTTTGTTGTATTTTTGGTTTTTTTATGAACGCGGGTAGGCATGTGGAAAGTCCCAGCCATGATCGTCATAAAGCAGCTATCAAATGCCAACTGTTGCCTACTCGTAACATAACAGATACCACACATGAAGTGAAACGAAGTCCCCATTTATTCAATCACACGTCTGTGTCCATCTCCGTTCCATCACCTCCTTCATGTTTGTTGTTCTGATTACCACAGCCTGTACAAGAACAAGCATCAATGCACTCTAGTCCGGCAAGGAGACAAGGACACTTCCTCGCACTCAAACAGTCTTTATCGGTGCATTAGAGGTGAGCCAGGTCCCGAACCCCAACTGGTGCAGATGCCTGAGTGAACATTGTCAGTGTAATACCTCCATCATCGCAAGCAGACCAACCATGGCCAACTGGTTCGATCACTTCTTCGTTAGGCATGTGGCTATTGCACCAAATCCGTGTTTGGTATTTTGCTCGAAGGACGTGCTGTTTGAAGGCATCCTCCGTTGGGGGAAGCATGGATGCAGACTTGACTGTTGTCGTAGCCATGATGTAGCGCAACTCGTCAAGCGTGTCCATGTCACTTCCCTTTTTTCCGAATAGAAGTAGTGCATAGCTGCGAGCAACGGCGAAGCTGTCCTCTCGGTCATCTTCATGGAATGTCTTTAAGTTTGATAGAGTGTCTACATTTTTCAGCAGTTTAGAATAGGCAGTTTTCTTACCTATTCTGTTCATGGAACATGTGGTGTCACATCCTGTGAAGGCATGGGCAGCAGGGAGACACACTGTTTGGCCAAGTTCATTCGCAATCGTGTACAGGAATGTATCGCTCCTTTCCGGAATGTCCAGCATACATATACACATGGTCAGTTAAGTGTCCTCAGCTGAAATTGTAGACTAATAAGACTAAAGACGTCTGTATCATCACACTGAACTATGATCCTCTCATGGTCCCGTGACAGACTGGAAGCGTGTAGGATCATTCGTGTATCGGCTTCCTCCTGGTTACTGTACAGTCTTTCAATGGATGACACCCCAGATGGGGTAGCTTCTTTCACAAGCATTCCCTCACTGAATCCACCTGCCAAGATGATGGATTTCCCATTTGGAATGTATTCAGTTGCATGCTCCAAGATGTACAGCGAGATAAAATTCGCTAGGCTTGCCTTGTTGCCTGCTCCTTTCAGAAAATTGCGGTTGTTACGAACTTGTCTGGTACCCTGGATCTGATACGTAGGTAACAGTGCAGAAGAACCCCGTCACTCTCATTCTGTTGTCTTGATTGATGACCCATTATCATAGCGATCGAAAACAATGGTCACATAGCTCAACTCCAAGGACGGGTTGCTGAGAAGTTGAACTGTACGTTTCTGAACCACTTCTGCCAAAATCCTTGAACGTTCTGAAGTGGTTCTCGTTTAGCGATTGAACCATTGCCATGCCATCGATGATATATGCGGGTGAAGTGGACGTTGGTGTCTGTGGCAGCTCTGTTAAAACGTCCGGACAATTTGATTCAAGCTTCTTGGCTAAGTTGGCCTTATTGGTCTTTCTCATCGTTCCATCACCATGGAAGAGGGCCGGTGGTACTGCAGCCAGTTCGTTTTGGAGAACTTTCCTCAGGTCAACATCACGACTCTTGAAGACTCCCATCAGCCGCCGAAACAATACCTCACTGTCTTCATGTCCGCAAATGTTGACATGGTGCAATTCTGCATTGGTTCTCAGAAACCTTTCGTGGGCTCGTCCCCAAGTCGTTGCTTGACAAAGTCATCGAAGACCACTTTGCCCCTCTCTGGGATGCCCTTCATAGAATCCTCAACTTCACGTGATGCTATTTGACCTGTGGTGATGTTCATTAGATGGTCTGGAACATCATCCAGGTCAAATGGATCCTGGCACTGACTGTAAAGGTATTCCTTCATGTCCTTCACATCTTTTCTGTCCTTGTTCGAACGAGAAGTCCCCAAGTTAATTCGCCCAGCAAGGACGAAATATGGGACAGTTTCCATCACAGCTTGTATGTGCATTAGGAAACGTGTCCTCCTGTCTGCTCGTAAGAGTCGAAGTAGTATGTTGCCAGACTCAAGGAAGCTATCCCAGTATGCAAATGTTGCTGAGTTATGTCGCTCTTCTTTTTGAAAGCGAGTTATCATATCCAATACGGACTGCGGAATTGCGTCCTCAGCTTTCTGGCTAACGGTAGCATTGGCAGTTCCATCTTTTGGTCCGAGGGACTTCTCTAGATCTCGTACTAGATGCTTGGTTTCATTGGTCAGCCACGGCAAATTGTTTTTGAAGGCAAAGGCTTCAGCGGAAGTTAGGAACATCTGCGACAGAGCTTCGTACACCTCGGATTGCACAGGCATACTGCTTTCCTTGTAGCATTTGTTTAAACGTGGCAGCTGCATATACACCTGATGAAGTTAGGATGTTACTTACCCTGTCAATGATGGCATTAATTAAACTAGCTGCTTTGTGATGATTATGGTTGGGACTTTCCACATGCCTACCCTCATTCATCAAAAAAGCAAAAATACAAAAAGTCGTTTGAGCGTTGTTGCAAACAGAGGGTTTAATGGACCATGCTATATCCACTTCACCATGCTCAAACTTATTTTTCTATCAATGGCACATCCTGGGTGATGCATCTTTCCATCTGTAATGTGTTCTGGTGTTGACACTTTTCAAACATACAGGAAATTCATGAATTACATCAGACTTATATTGGCATTTGGTTAAATACAGATGACCCATCGATTAATGGACTTTACGATCTCATGTATATTGAGCGATAATATGGAACATATCATACACGACGTTGAACTCGTCTCAAACTTATAAATAATATCAACAGTGGGTCAAACAGGTATCCACTGTACATTAGCTACGCCCTTCGACGATATGAAGCACTTAAAATGTGGTGAAAGATGGCTCTAAATACCGTATTTCTTAAATACGGAAATAATCAGCTTTGGCAGCCGCCATCTTTAAACATGGCGCGAATTGTTGTGTTATTGCAGGTGACAAATAACATGGTTGGTATCGCTATCCACAAAGCTATCCAAATACGTCAAAATAATTGCTCTAGGTGATGTAGTGTTTGATACATTGTAACATTTGTATTGACGACCGCCATTTTTAAAAATGGCGGAAATAAATGCCGGAGGAGCAAAATAATTATATATTTGAAATCAGAATACCCTGAAACATATATACTCACATACCACAATTATTGCTCTGCATGCCGTATTTATTAAGATAAAGCAAAAACAAAAATTCAAAAACGTAGTTTATGCGTTATCGCAAACAGAGGGTTAATAGACCATGTTATACCCATGTCTCCATGCTCAAACTTATTTTATGTCAATGAGACATCATGGTTGATGAACAGAGTCAGGCCTGAAACTGTTATAACATGTATTGGTAGTAGGGTGCAAGTAAATGTGCTTCAGTTTGGTCAAAATCACCAAACATCGCCATATTTGGGGTATCTTTTTGGACCCTTAACCCCCTTATCGGCATAAAACTGCCTAAAATATATTGCTACATGTCCATTTTAATTAAATACATTGATATAACTACCAATTCTAAAAATTAACTGGGCTGATTTCATAAAATAAGCAAGTCAGTGAAAACGTATTTGTTTCATATTTTGCTGCACACAAAGGGTTAATTCAGTATGTTGTACAACTTTGCTGCAACTACAACATCGTTTTTCAGAAACTAGAGATTCAGACAGTCAAAATGAGGCTGGTGCCAGCTTGTTATACCTCCGGTAGGGGTATTTCCTTAAATAGAGCCCTTTTTCAGCTTTGGCCGCTGCACTACTAGCTTTATCTACGCAGCTGCCTGTTTCGGTGGCGACACTGTTACTTTTTTTATAGCGCATCTACATGTTCGTGGCAATGCACCATCGTCTATTGTATCCAATGTATCAGCTATTGCTTATTTTCATAAGGTTAATGATTTTGCAGACCCGTCTAAATGCTTCATTGTGGCCAACGTTTTGGCTGGTGCCCGTAATATTTAGTTCGGTCCCTGATGTCTGCTTGAATGTCACTCTGCTGGTTCTCACTAGTCTGGTGCTAGCACTGCCCACTTCGTTTACATCTCGGTATAAATGCCGTATATTCCGTGCAACGATGTTGCTCGCTTTCAAGGCCTATTTGCGGTTGGATGAAACGGTCCCCGTTCACGGGGCCAGGTCCAGGGCTGTCTGTATATGGGTGATGTTCTAATGTGCTATCTTGCATCAATTTCATTCCGTCGCTTTAAACACAGCGCGCGACACGGTCCCTAGCCCCTCCATATGAGAGGTGATTGCATTCCTGGTACGCCTATATACTTGGGTTCATTTCTTAGAGAGTTTCTCTCAGTTAGGAGTAATTTATAATCACCTTTCTTTACCAATGCGGGTGGTTCACCTATGCTACGCAGTGAGTTTGATGTATCAATAAAGTGATTGTTAAGTTTCTCTGGTAACAGACTACCTCATTCAAAGGTCGCAGCTTTCGCAATGGCGTTGTCACCGCAGCAGCTTTGCGGGGTGAGTCTGACGCGCAAATCCGAGCGGCAGGCAGGTGGACATCGGATGCGTTTCGGAAGTACATCCGGATCGCTTAATATTGCTTCCATCTAGGGACTGTTTTTGGTTAGGCCTAGTTTGTTTATGTGGGGGGTCCCATATATGGTAATTTGTGGTGAAATACCCCCACATTTTGGACTATTATAATTGTATACGTAGTGTTTTAAGCAGCACATATCCTGGTATTCAGATTTTATTTAATCATGTTGGCTTTGAATTAATTAACACATAACAAGCTCTGCGTGATTATATGTCGTTCCTTTCTGTTGTTCTAGGAATACCACTACTGCTTTATATGTTGAAATAAGGGCTCAATCAGCCTGAGGCCAGGAGACTAATATGTGTTCAGTCACAAACCTGGTGGCGGATTAGAACAGCTGGCAAATGTGAGTTGAAAGGTATCAGGTATTACATAGACTACAGCCAGCCATCATTTGCCACAATGGAAACAAGTGCAATCATGTTATGTATAATACTTGCATACACTACACTAGCTAATAGATATGCTAATATTTTGTGTTCATG
>OZ024854.1:7003626-7096126 GCA_964017155.1 Oasisia sp. SBJ-2009
AGCCAATGCAATGATTTTAGAAGCGGCATTGAGCGAGAAAAACGAGGAGAACGCGTGACTACCCTTGGCCACGCTGAAGTTTTGCTATGTCCTTGTTTGCGGTATTATAATAAAAGAGGGAATTGCAGTAGCCAAGTATGCTGCTTACTAGAGCTGTTGCGATGGTTTTAGCAACGGATAGTGATATAAACCGGCGAATACGGCGAAGATCACGGATATGGTAAAACAGCAGCGGCATGTTTTCGATATATTTCTTGTTTGAAATTGAAGTTTTCATCAAACGTTACTCCGATATTTAAAACTGAGGCGGCTGGTGTGATACTCTGACTCAGAATATGTGTCGGGAAAAAGCCATCGACTTTTGCCCGCTGCGTTGAGGTACCAATTATGATAAATTCGGGGAACACCACAAGAGGTGTGGAGCTTGCCGTCTATCAGTAAGGTATGAAGTAAACAAGCTCAGGGCTGTGCCAGATATATCGTACCACGTTAATAAGCGTGTAATGAGAATGTCATGGTCAATGGTGCCGAAAGCGGCGGATAGGTCAAGCAGGGTCAGTGCAGTAACTTTGCCATTATCAATGTTAAGGTTTATGTCATTGTGTACTTTTAAAAGAGCAGTTTCTGTTGTGTGAAATTGTGTCAACAAACACAAAGGTGAATGGAATCGTTTTCCCTTAAACAACTGATCATATTAATGACTGTGAAACACCAACCTACATACGTATGTACTATTTTAAATATCGGCAGGTATTTTATCCTACAGCTAGCCGAGTTAGCCAGCGATGCATGGGGAAAGTATTAACCCGTGGTAATTTGTTTGAAAATTATGATACCTTCTGCCCATCCTCACTGCCCTGGATAAATATTCTAGCCGAACTACCCTGCTTACTACGCTGAAGAAAAACAAAATGCATAGATAAAACCACGTTTATGCTGATGATATTTATACCAAACCTCAACTTAGTTGCACTGAAATCTAACATAAATCATGTTTGGCATAATGTTGCATGTTGAAAGCACACCGAACCTACACTGTCCAATATATGAACTCCACCGCAAACTCAAACCAAATGTTTTCAGCGTATTCGAAATGATAAATTGTAACTGGACTTTAGCCTTGTTATAAAAGTAAATGTGGCCTTTTAACTGAAATCTTATATTGTTTCAGTGTGTCCATAAAACAAACAAACAAACACACAAACAAACACACACACAAACACACACACAAACACACACACAAACAAACATACATACAAACAAACACACGAACACTGTTTTATAATATAGAAGGAGCTTGGAATTGTAGATTATATATTTTTTAAATACCAGAATGTTGAGCTTTATATATAATTTCATCGTCATCTTTCGCCTTACACATTGATTATGACTATGCGATTGCTGTCATACAATAACCTTTCCGATTTGGCTTTTCCATCCCCCATGAGCTTTATCTTGTAGGGCCTTCACCGTCCCGTAGGAGTCAAGCACCAGTACAAAGTCGCCAGGTTGAAGCTCCACATCTGACGTGTCAACGATCGTCAGCAGTTCCGTATTGAACCAATGGCTGACACAGACAGATTACTTATGGCAAATGATACGGTCGCAGCTTAATTAATGTTTGTGTGTTCGTGCGTGCGTGCGTGTGTGCTTTCGTATGCTTGTAATGGGGATGCACAAGCATGTATGTGTGTGACTCGTTGCACGGGTCATGTCTGCTAATACTGAACAAGCATTTTGTTGTATACAGAATTTGGCGATTATTAACACAACGTGATAACGGTTACAACTAAACACACATTTCCTGTGATTCATCATTACTATTACTATATCTACACGTTTGTTCTTAAAAATAAAAAAATAAACATACAAATTAACGTACACTTCTGATGGCAATTACAATAACATAGCAAGTGAGGAGTGGTGGCCGCGTGGTAGAGCGCCGCAGTGTCAATAGAGAGGACGGTGGTCCAAATCCCACCTGCCGCTGTTTCGAAACTTTAACAATTTCGTCCACCTTACATTACCTGTGTCTACATTTATTGTTAAAAAAACGTTAGCATGGTATGATATCAATGATTCCTAGTATGAACTAAGCTAAATTGTACGTATTTGCAAACATTGGAAAACAGCCTCTGACTGCAGTATACAGACTGTTTATTCAAGACATATTGCATTTTGTAGATACATTGTACCCAAAATTATTCTCCATTTTATGACTTGATTTTGACAGGCCTTCGAGATATGATGGTTATAAATTGGACACAGATTTCTCTTGTTTAGGCTTTTTCAGTTACAACAGGGAATTATCAGTGAATAAAATGTCAATTAATGCCTCACTTGTCTATTTCTTGAAATTCAACGCAAACGTCGCCATCATCGTTCATTCTGTTCACGATGGCTGTCGTGCCGAGTTCCTGAAATATATATTACGATCTGTACCAATAAATCTAGTGAGCGAATCCTAACATTGGTGTGTTATAATATTAAAAAAAAAATATTTATGCTGTGTCCAATGTAATCGTGACCAAACAACAAAACAAGGAAAACAATACATCCAGCGTAGCACATCAGTGCCACCAAATTCGTTACCTCACATGGCCAATGCAGCAGCTCTGCAGGAGTTCTCTCCTCTGAAGAAGTTCTCTTCTCTGCAGTAGCTCCCTCCCCTGAAGGAACACTCTCTTCCGGAGGAGTTTTCGTCAATACGGAAGCTCTTTTTTCTACGGTAGCTGTCTCCTCTGGAAGAGGTCTCTCTTGTGAAGGAGCTCTTTCCTCTGCAGAATCTCTCTCTTTTGCAGGAGCTCTCTCCTCTGCAGGAGCTCTCTCATCTGCAGTAGCTCTCTTCCCTGGAGAAGCTTTCGTCCCTGCAGGAACTTTCACCCCTAAAACATTTCGGTCATCTGCTATATACATTTAGGTAGTTGTAATGGCGGAACATGCATGAACTCTTCTACTTTGTCAGTCTCTTGTTGATTATCATATGGCTAACATGATAGAATGTTGCTACTCACAAACACATACAAGTACATACAGGCACAAGCACACATAGGCACTGTCACGAGATACACCAGGTGATCCCAGCAGGGAGGCAACGCATAGGGTGGTGTGCGCTGCTAGTGGCTATAGTGAACCAGTCTAGGCTAGGGTTAGGACAGTGGACACATATATCTTGGAAAGCTCGGTAATAAACATTCTGAACATGACAAGTTGTTTGTATTAATATACTGAATATAGTATTAAACAACGTTGTCAACAACTGAACTGCTGAATAGATTACACAGTCTGGATCGCTGAATACACGCTCAGCGGGGTTGTGTCAACAGTGCGCCTAATAACAGACAACTCCATTAAGTGAGGGACACGAAGATGGCTACGCCTCCGCCATCCCTCAGCTTAATCGTGATGTGACTACGCACAGTTACAGTATACGGTATACCACCGTCCGCCACCGTTGGAAATTGACGCAGTAACTGCTGCGAATTCATGGCGGCGATGGAAAAGCGCCTGGACTGAGTACGAATTCGCTACGGACTTGATCGACACGACATAACGAAAACGCTTGAGTACGTTGCTGTCGGTTATCGGCAAAAATGCGAAGGACATCTGACAAAATGACCCGTGGACGGACGAGGAGGATAGGTACAAAGTCGCGCCAGTTCTGCAAATATACGAGAACTACTGTACCCCCAGGATTCCCTACGAACGACATACATTCCACTCACGGAAACAACGGGCCGGTGAGGATGTGATGTCATGGTACAATGACCTGCGCAGAATAGTATCAAATTGAACGTTTGTAGATATCACGACGGATGAGATATACCGTGATCATCTCGTGTCAAGTGTTCTGAATGACAGAGTACTGGATAAATTACTCGAGCAAAGCGATCTAACGTTGGAAAAAGCGTTGGATATCATCAGGGATTCAGAAAGCTGAACAAGCGAAGGCGAGAAAAGGTACTATAACGAGACAGTGGGGAAAGCGTGGTAACGAGACAAAACGCATAAGACCTACAGGTAAAGTTCTTAACTGTTCGTTTTGTGGGAAAACACACGAAGTCGATATAGGGACAAATGTCCAGCTTGGGGCCAGAAATGCAGAGTCTGTCAGGCACTAAACCATTTCGCCTCCAAGTGTCGAAAACTGAAAGCCAGAAGATATGTCAAAACAGTCGAGACTGAACAATACGGTGTGGGTAGTCTGAAAGATGATTCAACTACTCGGTAAACTGTGTGAACAGACGGCAAAGAGAGAGAGAGAGAGATAGAGAGAGAGAGAGAGAGAGAGCGAGAGAGAGAGAGAGAGAGAGGAGAGAGAGAGAGAGAGAGAGAGAGAGAGAGAGAGAGAGAGAGAGAGAGAGAGAGAGAGAGAGAGAGAGAGCTAGGCTACATAACGCTTGGCATCGGGTCGCATATCGTAACGTTTGAGTGCGATACTGGATCACGGTGTAACATCCTGCCACTAAGTGATTACAAATTAGTTACTGGAGACACTAACCTGAAGAAACTCACACGAGTCTCAGACACACTGACTGTGCATGATGGGAAGAAAGTTAAAGTTATGGCAATCACTACACTTCAAGTTCACAGAAATGGCCGTAAACAGAATCTGCACTTCAAACTGATGAGCGGTAAACACTATCAGCTACTGCTGAACCGCCAGGCTTGTCTTCGTATCGGCGCGATCAAGTGGATGGATGTGGACTCCATTCCGCCGTTTGAAGACTCGCCGAAGCCCTCGAGTATAAACAAACTTGATGCAAAGCAGGCAGCGAAGACGCCTTGCTTTGATGCAACTGACATACAACACAAATACGCATATGTTCTTTTATGGACTAGGACAATTACAAAGCCAGTACCACATCGAGATTGACAGAGATCGGTGGGGGACGGGGGGGGGACGCACCCCCACCTTTCAGCGTGGGGGGACAGCATAGGAATTGCCCCCCTCCCCCCATATTTCAGGTAAGACAAATTGCGGGGCTTGTAGCCTGACACCACTCCTCTCTCTTAAAAGCCGCTACAGGACTAGTAGCCAGACAATAAACTCGCGATATGAAGTTCTGACCACCCATTAGAAAATCAACTAGATAAATTGCTTGGCTGGGCACAGCCGCAACTTGATCTTACTTTAGTAAATAATCATCATGTCGGACATGCTACCGGGCTCTATCAGTTTGCATCGTTGTGTTGATATTATTAATAGGTTCTAACCATCAAGCACTTTATAAATGATGACATTTGTGTTGCACTTTCAACCCTCGCCTGCTTGATGCGGCGGATTCATGCACTTTGTGTAACTTATTCCCATTTGAGTGATGACAAATGTCTTTGCAAAAATGTAGGATTGGGAAGTTCTACGTACGCAGCATGGGCGTCGATCGGTGGGAACGACGGGGACGAACCATAGGAAATGCCCCCCCCCCCACTTCTTCAGTTCATAAAATCGTAAAATTTAGCATTAGTTTTAGTTTTTATTATTAATATTTACCATGTGAACCCATTTGAGATATTCTCACGGATAATATCTTGTCCCATATGATTGACCATATATAGTCAAAAAAGTGAAGGTGTCCTCCTGTACGCTAGGGGGCAGCACCGATGTACACCTTCGCAGGCATATAGCGAGACTGATCACCCTCGCTTATTAACCCTACATCGGTCTAGTAGTAAAATTAATATACGAGTTCAGATATAAACGTCAAAGTACCCAGTGGAAAATTACATTTATCTTAGTCCAGTACATATTCATCATGCGGGACTCTGTAATTTTCCACTCCTGTGTTGATATATTAATAGGCACTAGCCATCAAACACATTACCGATTATTATTTTTTGTTTGCCCTGTCATCTATTGGATTGCAGCCAGCCTGGTCGCCCTGGTGGACATATATCGCCTACGACGGAACCAGCGGATTCCTGCATTTAGTGTAATTTGATCCCATTTGAGTGATGACAACTTTCTTTGCCAAAAGGCGGGATTGGGAAGTCCTACACAGGTACTGTCCTACACTGTAACCTCTGCATCTTTTCACTCTGTGAATCAGGCAAGCAGTTATGGGTCCAAAGTCTACCCTCAAAGGTTTCAGTGATTGGGGCGCGCCATGGCCCCTCTTAAAATATAATGTAGTCAAAATAACTATTTTAAATAGCATAATATAAAGGCATTTGTTTAATTATCACCAGACCAACAATGAATTATGTTTTATATTTACTAAAAATAGTTATATGTATTTCATGTCATATATATATATATATGTATATATATATTATATATATAATATATATATATATAAACTGTATATATATTATATACATATTTATATATAAATAATACATACATACATAACAATTACGTACATATATGTATATATAAATTGGTCCCTCGTCCCCCCTTTTAAAACCGTATCAACGCCTTATATTCGTGAAAATGTTCATCAAGTTGGAAGTATATCATTCAAGTACAATTTCTGAACATTCCACAATTTCTGACCACTGAACATTCAATTCCTGAAGAAAGCCGCCGATGGCGGTTGAAACGAAAAGTGAATAGAAATTATTAGTTATGTAATAAGAAATTGTACTTGAACGTATCAACGCCCCTGGAGACGTCTATCCTGTTGTACGCGCCCCCTGTTGTACCTCGACAAGTGCACTAAGAGCTAAGCTGAAACATGAGCTGCGTGAGATGGTCAACGGTGACAACCGGGACTGTGAGTGAACCGACATAATGGGTTTCCACTTCCAGCTTGCTGCTTGTGTCGAAGCCAGGGAAACTGGGCATCTGCATGGATCCACGGGATCTAAATCGAACTATCAGACGAGAGCATTATCAAATGCCAACGATAGAAGAGATTGCCACACGACTCAGTGGTGCGCTGCACTGTCATAGACGCCAAAAATGGGTTTTGGCAGGTAGAATTGGACGATGAATCAAGTCGACTCACAACGTTCATCACGCCATTCGGACGCTACGTATGGAAGATTATGCCGCTTGGCATTTCCAGCGCACCGGAAGTTTGGCAGAGAAAGATGCACGAGACCATCGAAGGAGTGGATGGCACCGACGTAATCGCAGACGATTTTCTCATCACAGGGAAATATGACGCCGAACACGACGCAAATCTACAAACGTTC
The DNA here is from genome assembly GCA_964017155.1 of Oasisia sp. SBJ-2009. Taxonomy (NCBI): domain Eukaryota; kingdom Metazoa; phylum Annelida; class Polychaeta; order Sabellida; family Siboglinidae; genus Oasisia; species Oasisia sp. SBJ-2009. Next base: position 7,010,767 of record OZ024854.1, read on the forward strand.
CTCAACCGATGTCGTGAGAGAAACCTGGTTCTCAATGCAGAAAAGGTACGCAACAAGCTACATGAAGTCAGTTTCATGGGGTGTCAGTTGACAGACGAAGGCATGAAACCTGAACCGAAGAAAGTCGAGACTATACTCGACATGCCGATGCCCACCGACGTCGAAGGAGTGCGCCGCCTCATAGGTACATTACAATACCTAGGTAAGTTTGTGAAGGGATTGACCGACCTCACAGCTCCATTGCGGGAATTGACACGCAAGGACAGCGAGTTCACGTGGAATGAGTCGCACACAAAGGCCGTGCGTGCGATACACGTGAAGCTCGGTAACGCCCCAGTGCTGCGTTACTACGACATGGCTAAAGGCGTAACGATTCAGGTAGATTCTTTGCATACGGGCCTGGGAGCTGCGCTCATGCAAGATGGCAAGCCGATACGCTACGCAAGCTGAGCCATGACAGACGTCGAACAGAATGCTCAGATCGAGAAGGAACTGATGGCGATGGTGTTCGCCTGTGAGAGATTCAACGACTACATCTACGGAAGGAATGCAGTCCATTACATGTTGAAACAGACCACAAGCCGCTTGAAAGTATTTTCAAGAAAGAAATACATATAGCACCGATACGTTTGCAGCGCATGAGACTGCGACTGCAGAAGTACCCACTTGAAGTGAGATACAAGAAAGGATCGGATATGTTTGTGGCCCATACGTTGAGCCGAACGTACAACACAGAAACGAAACGAGATATTGATAGTGATGTCAATAAACTGGACGACCCGGAAGAGAGGTTGTTCAGTGACAACACGATGCTCCCTGAATGGAAGCTGACCGAGCTGCAACAAGCCACGAGGAATGACACAGTGTTGCAGGAGCTCGAGAAGGCCATCAAGAGAGGGTGGCCAGCCGTGAGTACTAGAAATGAAGTACTAAAGCCGTACCTGCAGTTCAATAATGAACTGTTAGCTAAAGATGGACTGATCTTCAAAGGTCACAGGTTACTGAGGCCAGTAATTCCCAGTATGATGAGAGCGGGTATGATCAAACAAATAAACGTACACACAAACGTAAGCACGCACGCACGCACGCACGCACGCACGCACGCACACACACACACACACACACACACACACACACACACACACACACACACACACACACAAAGGCACGCAGTATCTCACCTTTTAGGCAAAATACAAGACAACAACATTGAACATGTACTCGTGTTGTGACTGTCTACCTGGTCTGGAGATGAATCGTAGAGCCTTTACGTTGAACTTCCATGTTCGACTACCCAAGAGAACCTCTGCACATCCATTTGATACCACATCTAGTACGAGGCCACCATGACCCAGCATCTACAAGAACCAGTTCACTCCAATCATTATCAATGTATTTGCATTTGTATTGTATTTCTATTAGCAGCAGATGTATGTACAGTGTTTGTGTTGCTTAGACATATCCCTATATATGTCACCTCGGTATTTTAAAGGGAGAATGAAACATACAATTTAGAGGATTATGTTACCATGATTTGATGAGTACGCCGCCATATTACGTTCAAGCTGCACTTGGTTTGAGTAGCTCCTATCTACTCATATTTTCGCTATGTAAGAACGTACCTTTTTATGTAAGGGTTCATTTGTGTTTTGATTTACTTCATCAGTAGATATTACGTACATGAAGACAACAATAGTGTGCAATTCTATATATAGTAGGAATTATACAGATCATACGTGATCATTGTATACGTGTACGAAATAAATAAATAAAATTACGTCGATATATAACAAACGAAAATATTTTAAACAGCGCAATGCGGTATTCGAATTGTGTTAGGGAATGTCCTAACCGATTATTGTGCAGATACGTTTCAAATCGCTACACCGAGCGATACAATTTGTAGAAGCTGCAAGACAACAGTCATTCGAAGTGATTGTACGTACGCGTAACTTTGTTTATTAAGTTTGAGTTTGGTAGGAAATAACGTCCGTTTCGTCGCTGGAGTGCAAACTTACGGACTTGCGCTTCATTACTTTATGACTAGTAATGAGGACCGACTAGTGTGAAACTTTAATTTTTTCATTGGGTGTAAACCGGTATAACATAATGATACATGATGCCCATTAAACATCTACCGTGGCTGAATGCTCATCAAATCATGGTCTAAATGGTATGTTGTTATGTTTAAAGGTTTCATACCTAATTTAAAGTATCCTTTCTTTGTTCTTGTGTATGATCCGCTTATGTGACCATACGTAACGACCAAAGACATTCAAATAGAGGAATCAATGCGATTTATCAAAACACATTTAGACGAACAGTATGCTTGAATTGACATAGTTTATACTACAGCTCACGAGGGTACGATAACATGGATCAGATGTTGTTAGCAGTGATGCTTATTCTTGACTAAGAGAACGTTATGAAGTATGAGATAACAACATATTACACATAAACGCTCTCAACAAATGCAAAGTTCGGTATGCTATAATTTGCCCGTCGAACTAATGGTGAATGGAATAATTTTCCCTGAAACAACTGATAATATTTATGATTGTGAAATACCAACCTACATAAGTACGTGTTACTTTAAATATCGGCAGGTATTTTATCCTACAGCTAGCCGAGTTAGCCAGCGATGCATGGGGAAAGTATTCACATGAGGTAATTTGTTTTTAAATTAAGATACCTGATGCCCATCCTCACTGCCCTGGATAAATATTCTAGCCGAGTTACTCGGCTTACTACACAGGAGAAAAATTAAATTCCCAGATAAAACCACGTTTATGCTAATTATATTTATGACAAACCTCAACTTAGTTGCACAGAAATCTAAAAAAAAATCATGTCTCGTATAATGTTGCATCAAGGATTCTATAGCTTCATTGTGAAGCTATAGAATTGTTGGTTGCATGTTGAAAGCAGAGATCGAACCTGCAATGTCCAATATTTGAACACCACCGGAAACTCAACCAAAATGTTTTCAGCGTATTCGAAATGATACATTGTAACTGGACATTGGCCTTGTTACAAATGTGAAGGTGGCCTTTTAACAGAAAACTGTTATTGTTTCTGTGTGTCCATAAAACAAACAAACAAACAAACAAACAAACACACACAAACAAACAAATAAACGAACACTGTTTTATAATATAGGAACTTGGAAGCGTAGATTATATTTAACAAAAAACCGGAATATTGAGCTTTATATATGATTTCATCGTCATGACCATACACATTGATTATGACTATGCGATTGCTGTCCATACAATAACCTTTCTCATTTGTCTTTTCCATCCCCCATGAGCTTTATCTTGTAGGGCCTTCACCGTGCTGTAGGAGTCGAGCACCAGTACAAAGTCGCCAAGCTGAATCTTCACGTCTGATGTGTCAACGATCGTCAGCAGTTCCGGATTGAACCAATGGCTGAGACAGACATAATACTTATGGCAAATGATACAGTTGCTGCTTAATAAATGTTTAATTTTGATTTACATTATATTTTGTGGTTATGCATGCGTGTATGTTTTCGAATGCTTCTAATGGGCCTAAACACGCTTGTATGTGTGTGTGACTCGTTGCACGGGTCATGTCTGCTAATACTGAAGTAGCATATTTTTGTATACATAATTTGGCGATTATTAACACAACGTGACAAGGGCTGCAACTAAACACACATTTCATGTGACACATCATTAGTATTGCTATAACTACACGGCTGTTCTTTTTTAACAAACTAAACATAAACATTAACGTACATTACTGATGGCAACTGCAATAACAAAGCAAGTGAGGAATGGTGGTCGTGTGGTAGAGCGTCGCACTGTCAATCGAGTGGATGGTAGCCCAAATCCTACCTGCCGCCGTTTCGAAACTTACACAATTTCGTTCACGTAACTTTAGAAAACAACATCTGACAGCAGTATACACGCTGTTTATTCAAAACATATTGCATTTTGTAGTTGTATTGTATCTGAAATGGTTCTCCATTTTATGACTTGAATTCTTCAGGTCTTCGAGTTATGAGGGTCATAAATTGTAGACAGATTCCTCTTGTTTAGGATTTGACAGTTACAACAGGAATAAAAAGTCAATTAATGCCTCACTTCTCTATTTCATGAAATTCAACGTAAACGTCGCCATCATCGTTGTATCTGTTCACGATGCCTGTCGTGCCGAGTACCTGAAATATATATTAGGACCTGTACCAATAAATCTAATGAGCCGATCCTAACATCGATGTGTTATAATGTTTATTTATTTTATTTATGCTGTGTCAAATGTTGTTTAAAACTATGTGAGTTTTGATAATATAGAGATATGTTATGATCTAATTCCTTTCCTTTCGATCATCTTATCAGTGGCAGGATATCGCCGACTTTAGTTCTCCCTGAACGGACCACTTTCTGGTTATCTGTATTGCGTGTTAAGAATTCAAACATTAGACGTCCATGCCGCCTCGAAGAACAAAAACACATACCGAAACGAGAGTAAGGCACACAGACCAACACAAATACCAGCAATGAGAAATATCTAAATATCTAATATGCAGGATCTGCGGAAACATCAGCATATAGTATTACGTTGACGTCGTAGGCATTGAGTTATGACCAATGGTTGCGTGTATACTATTGTAGTTACAAATAGCCTTAAGTATGTATGTTATTATATATAATATGCCCAGACGTATGATGGTATCTATATTTAATTGTGCCACGAACATGTGTTGTTGGTGATTGTTTCTCGGAGGTTATTTATATATATATATATATATATATATATATATATATATATATCCCATCTCTCATAATGATGGGGTCGACATGCCACTTTTAAGCACGCACGCACACACACGCATGCACGCACGCACGCGCACACACAAAGAGCGGTCTGTTCTTGTTTTAAACTTGCGGTAAGTACCACTATTTAACCACAATACAGCAATTGTACGCAGAGTAAAAAATCCTATACTTATGAAATACTGCAAACATGCCTAATAGTTCAGTATTGTTTAGTAATCTATTGAACATATAAAAAGGCTAGATGTTATGTATTGGCACAATTCCAAATAAACACATCCAATAACATTATCTATAATAGCTAGAGATTAATACAATGACTTACTGAAACCAAAGATGATTTCCATCCACCGTGACCTCTCTGCAGTGACTTCACCCTGTCCTTGTTATTATCGATAACAACGATGTCGTATCTAGGGCACAGTAATGTATGTATATATGTATATATATATATATATATATATATATATATATATATATATATATATATATATAAGTCTAAAGGCAGCTTATGTCGACCAGTGCCTAGAGGACCGGCTTATGTAGACCAGGCATATTTTTTATTTTATACATTTTCCAAAGATGTAGAACTGGAACATTGTTTCTAATACTAATGTTTAACATATAATGAAAGTTCATCAAACTATTTCAATAAATAAGGTATATGCAAAAATATCGGTCTACATAAAACCGCGTATGCACAGATGCCGATTTATGCAGACCGTAGCAACGCATGAACAATAATATTTACTATAAATCCACGTTAGTCGCTGGAGGCGCTGATATACGCAACTAGGGTCTAGTTGCGTATTAGCGCCTCTAGCGACTAACGTGGATTTGTGGAAGCCCACATTCGAGGGATCTATCCGTTCGCAACAAAGACAAAATGCAAGTTTTATAAATTTACACATAATAATATAGCATTTTGCATCAGTATTAAGCATATCATACACTGAACACGAAACTCTAACCCTTCGTTCGGTATATACCATAAATAAAGATTTATAAGAACTTTGACCCGGTACACATAACCCGGCACACAATATACCCAAAAATGTGCACGGCGCAGGAAAAAATATGCTCAAAATCATTTAAGATGTTGTTCATTTAAAAATTAATTACGCACAGTACTTCACTGACATACCAGTTTTGGTCTACATAAAACAGCGGTCTACATAAGCCGGTCCTATATGCCTAATCGGTCGACATAAGCTGCCTTTAGGAGTATATATATATATATATATATATATATATATATATATATATATATATATATATATATATATATATATATATATATACATATATAACATCAACATCAATACGAAACCCATAACGTGGTACAATTCACAACGAACATATTCTCAGTTGCAATAAGTAAACCTTAGGTTGATTATGACATCATTAACATTAAGCAACACAACATAACGGAATCCAAATATCTATATTAACTAGCAGGGTTTCGAGAATGGCGCAGCACAGTTGTACCTAAACTGTTGAGCAAGAATTTCCGAAACGACCATAAATCAACATTCAATAATTGTATAGACTTCAAGAAAGCGTTTGATCTGGCATGGCAAGAAGGAATGTGCGCAATGTTGAGAAAGTTCAATGTCAGCCAAAAATCTGTAAATGCAATTGAAGCCTTGCATGAAGCTCACTCGCCAACCGATATTTCGCTTATGATATAGATCTGGTGGCAGGCAAAGTTGAAGATTGCTCGATCTGACAGGGAGGCTTGAGGAGAGTGCAAATAGGATTAGCATACAAATCTGTGCAGGAAATACAGGAGTAACTTGAGGCGGAGAAGTATAGGAAATGGCAAGAGAGTTTATATACCTTGGAGGAATTATAACATATGACGCAATAGATAATAAATACATAAAGATCAGGATTGCTATAGCGACATCAGAGGAGACAGAGGAAGCCCAGCAAAGTCATGGATCCATAATGTCAACGAATGGCCTGGGCTCAACTAAAATCAACGTATTAGAACAGCTGAGGATAGAGAAGTGTGGGGAATCTGCGGATCAGGATCCACTGTTCTGACGCCGCTACGGCCATCAAGCTATGGGACATACGCACGCACGCACGCACGCACGCACACACATATTATATATACACATATATATATATATATATATATATATATATATATATGTATATATATATATATATATATTAATTAATTAATGTTATACACTTTAGTATAATAGTTCGCGTTCTTTGTCTCCAATTTATAAATTGACATATTGCTTAGTGTGTTACTGTTGCTACTAGTTATGTGCTCTGGATATTCAACGTGTGTAAATATTGTACACTCATCGGCAAAAATCATATGTATACTAACCATGTTTTTCGAGAATACTAACTTGTGTGTTTTTATGCTGTTTCCATAGCCCAATTTAAGATCTAAACTATGACACATATTGCGTTAAGAGTACTGACCGGGCAGAGTATGAATAAATCTGCAACATTTGTGCCACATCGTACTTCTTTAAGGCATATCAGTGGAATTGCTTGGGTAATAATCACAATAAAATATAAATGTATTACAATACTTCGAAACAACAGTGTACATTGACACAACTTAAACCACTGAAACCGACGTTTATATATTATTATGTATAAGATACGCATCAAACTAATATTACTGGAATCACAGTTGATAGAGTTAAGAACTTGTACCTCTTGAATGATCCATCTCGCTCTTTCCTCTGGTCTTGTTCTTCGTCGCTCCGTTGTAGAAGAGCTGATCTGGAGATGAATCTTAGAGCCTTTACGTTGAACTGCAATGTTCGACTACCCAAGAGAACCTCTGCACATCCATTTGATAGCACTTCTATTACGAGGCCACCATGACCCAACATCTACAAGAACCAGTTCACTCCAATCATCATCAATGTCTTTGCATTTGTATAGTATTTATATTGGCAGCACATATACTTACAGTGAATACTAGTATTGTTTTTGTTAATTGTTCATCAAAGCATCATGCTACACAAAATACATGTGTCTGGTTTCAATGTTTGTGTTGTTTAAGATATATCAATATATTTTCATCTCGGTATTTTAAACGAAGAATGAAACATACTATTTAGAGTTTATGACGAGCACGCCGCCATATTACGTTCAAGCTGTACTTGGTTTGAGTAGCTCCTATCTACTCATATGTTCGCTTTATAAGAAATTACCTTTTTATGTAAGTGTTCATTTGTATTTCGATTTATTTCATCAGTAGATATTATTTACATGAAGACAATAATAGTGTGCAATTCTATATATGGTAATAATTATACAGATAAAGTTGTATACGTGTACTAAATAAATAATTAAAATTACGTCGATTTATAACAAACAAAAATCTTTTAAACAGCGCATTGCGATATTCGAATTGGGAATTCCCCAGTGTTAGGGAATTTCGTAACCGATTCCTGTGCAGATACGTTTCAAATCGCTACACCGAGCGATACATTTTGTTGAAGTTGCATGATAACAGTCATTCAAACTGATTGAAAGTACGCTTAACTTCGTTTATTATTTTTGGGTTTGGTAGGAAATAACGTCCGTTTCGTCGCTGGAGCGCAAACTTACGGACTTACGCTTCGTTACTTTAGTAATGAGGACTGACTAGTGGGACATTAAATTTTTTTCATTGGGTGTAAAGCGTTATAACATTATGATACATGATGCCCATTAGAACTCTACCGTGGCTGCATGCTCATCGAATCATGGTCTAAATTGTATGTTGTTAGGTTTAAAGGTTTCAGACCTCATTTAAAGTATCCTTTCTTTGTTCATGTGTATGATACGCGTCTGTGCACCGTAACAAAGAACCAATGACATTCAAATACAGGAATCAATGCGATTTATCAAAACACATTTAGGCTAAAAGTACGCTTTGCTTAAATTGATAGAGTTTACACTACAGCTCACGAGTGTACGATAACATGGATCACATATTGTTAGCGGTGATGCTTATTCTTGACTAAGAGAACGTTATGAAGTATGAGATAACAACATATTACACATAAACGCTCTCAACAAATGCAAAGTTCAGTATGCTATTATTTGCCCGTCGAACTATAACCCATGTTCAAGGAGCTGTCATTTAGAATGTGTGTACGTTTGTTGAGTGCAGTTAGTAAATCAGTATCATCATGACATACGTGTCAACAAACATAAAGGTGAATGGAATAGTTTTCCCTTAAACAACTGATAATATTTATGATTGTGAAACACCGAAACATCAACCTACATAACTATTTTAAATATCGGCAGGTATTTTATCCTACAGCTAGCCGAGTTAAACAGCGATGCATGAGGACATTATTCACCCCCGATAATTTTGTTTTTAAATTAAGATACCTGCTGCCCATCCTCAGTGCACTGGATGAATATACTAGTTGAGTTACTCGGCTTACTACACTGAAGAAAAAATTAAAAGATAAAACCATGTTTATGCTAATGATATTTATACCAGACCTCAACTTAGTTGCCCTGAAATCTAACAAAAATCATGTTTGGCATAATGTTGCATATTGAAAGGAGACCGAACCTACAATGTCCAGTATTTGAAATCCACCGCAAACTCAAACCAAATGTTTTTAACATATTCGAATTGATAAATTGTAACTGGACATTGGCCTTGTTATTAAAATAAACGTGGCCTTTTAACAGAAAACTTATATATTGTTTCAGTATGTCCTTGAAACAAAAAACAAACAAACAAACGAACGAACGCTGTTTTATGACATAGAAGGAGTTTGGAAGTGTGGATGATATTTAACAAAAATACCAGTATATTGAGCATTATATATAATTTCATCGTCATCTTTGGCCATACACATTGATTGTGACTATGCGATTGCTGTCATACAATAACCTTTCCCATTTGGCTTTTCCATCCTCCATGAGCTTCATCTTGTAGGGCCTTCACCTTCCTGTAGGAGTCGAGCACCAGTACAAAGTCACCGGGCTGAAGCTTCTCGTCTGATGTGTCAACGATCGTCAGCAGTTCCGGATTGAACCAATAGCTGAGACAGACAGATTACTTAAAGGAACATGCAACCCAAAAAGTAAAAATTGCTTAAACCATTATACAATGTTCATTGAATCATATCCCATATTTTGTTAATTTTTTCTGAAATTATTTATTAGGTTTTAAGGATAATTAGTGAACCTCCCTGGAGGCTGACATTTTGGACATTTCGCCTGTGGGTGTGTGACGTCACACCTCCACCACCGCTAGCGCCTCGGGTGGGAAAACAAAAGGAATTATTCACGTATCCACTGAGTCTGAGATCTATCCATCCATTTAATTTCAATTACAGAGTGTTAGCTAACAAAAACGGCGTCCCTTATAATATAAACTTTCATAGAATAGGATAATATAATAGGATAAAGAATAATGATACTCAAGTAGAGACTGCAACAAAGCGTCATAGGCAATCGCGCAATCCATTTTGAACTTGGTTGGTTCGACGGAGCTTAATAACTTTTATTATCGCCCACTTTCACATGTAAACAAATCGTTTATCCAACTAATTATTACAGTCGACCGTCGCGCAATGAATATTTTATTAATCAATGATTTTTATTATTATAAAGGAAATACATTAAATGATATTCTAACACCCCTTTTATAGTATTTGCATGCATTATGTTCGTCCCTTTTGCGAGACCGTTCTTCGCGTGCAACACCGACCCTTCGCTTCGGCTCCGGACTTTTTCGTTTTGCGCACAAATTCAGATGGGGACAGTAGCTTCGTTCAACAGTTGTCTTTCACCCAATCCCGGCAACCTGTGTTCCAGATAAACGGTGACACGGTCCTGGCAAACCATTTTCCGGTTGAAATTGAATTATTCCACAGTATGACCCGTACCTATATTGTGGAGCCATTTCATCGCCAACGCGCGATTCGTAGATAATTTATTGCCATTTGGAAAAATCTCTTTCCTTTCAACGACTCTTCTCCTGCCTTCTTTTGACATCCTTATGCTTGACATTCAAGCATTTCATTATCACAAGACTCATAAAACAATTAAATTCATGTCGCTATGCTAGTGTTTACATGTTGCGCACTGCCTATAATCGCCGAGAATGGTGGACAGCCTACGTCACACTCACGCATTCTCTCGCGTTACTCTTCGTGAGTTCCCCGTGAAATGGGCAACAATGGCAGCGCCCACGGTCAGTGAAAATGTATGTTTCAAGATGATTTTTATAATTAAAAAATACAAAAAAAATACATGTGTTACAATATTCTATCATGAACGGTATGTGGGAATTGGAGGGATTGTAACGCATTTTCAACACTATGGTTGCATGTTCCTTTAAAGTTGCATTCTGACTTCCGCCATGTTTAAAATACAATTTCCCAGTAAACCAGCATTCCCCATACACTATATATTGTTTTCCTCAACTACCTATCAACTTATTTTCACATAATATGCCATTTTAAGATACAAAGCAGCAAAAGACGAAAAAAAATTCCGGTGAGCCTCACCAGTTAGAATTCTCTGATTGGTTTAGACCTCGATGAAGGGAATTCCAGTGAATAGCGCTGTCAGGAAACCACACTAGGGCCACACTAAAAGGCGGATCACAATTGGCAGACCGCACGGAAACGACATACCACATTTACAAAGATGCCACCGCTCGATACGCTCCATATTTACGGCATGTCCAGATGCCCACATACAAACTATCGCTGGCTACGCGCCTGTACGGTCAATGGCTAATTGAGGATGATTTAAATAACTAGGGTATTGTTGCCTAGTGGCGCCTCTAGCGACTAACGTGGATATGTGGAACCGCCTTTTAGTTTGCCCCATCGTTTACTTACGTTGACCGGAGAGTTCCGATGGTAAACATAGATCGACTTTTGGGAAACTCCAGAGCCGTTGTTTGTTGCAAACTTATATTTGATCAAATAACGCATAAAACCACAAAGTGAGACATGTGGTAGGAAGTATACTAATAAGCAAATATTGGTCATGGTGTACATTGACTTTTCTAAAATGCGTTAAAAAGGGGAAATTATGTCAGAATGCAACTTTAAGGCAAATGATACAGTTGCTGCGTAATTAATGTTTGAGTTTAATTTACATTACATTTTGTGGTTATGTATTGTGTGTTCGCGCGTCCGTGTGTGCTTTCGTATGTTTGTAACGGGGCTACACACTCATGCATTTGAGTGATTCGTTGCACGCGTCATGCTTATATGGAAGAAGCATTTTTTATATAGAATTTGGCGATTAATAACACAACGTGATAAGAGCTGCAACGAAACACGCATTACCTGTGACACATAATTAATATTGCTATATTTCCACGGCTGTTCTTTTTTTTAACAAACTAAACACACTAATTAACGTACACTGCTGATGGCAACTGCAATAACACAGCAAGTGAGGTGGGGTGGTCGCGTGGTAGAGCGCCGCACTGTCAATCGAGGGGACGGTGGTCCAAATCCCACCTGCCGCTGTTTCGAAACGTAAAAAATTTCGTCCATCTTACATTACATATGTCTACAAAATGTGGGTGCCAAAATGTATTGTACGTATTTGCAAACATTAGAAAACAGTATCTGACTGCAATACACACCATGTTTAATCAAAACATATTGCATTTTGTAGTTGTATTGCATCTGAAATGATTCTCCGTTTTATGACTTGATTTTTACAGGCCTTCAAGTTATGAGGGTCAAACATTGGAGACAGATTCCTCTTGTTTATGATGTTACAGTTACAACAGGCAACTATCAATGAATAAAAAGTCAATTAATGCCTCACTTGTCTGCATCATGAAATTCAACAAAAACGTCGCCATCATCGTCGATTCTGTTCACGATGCCGTTCTTGCCGAGTACCTGAAATATAAATTAAGATCTGTACCGATACATCTTGTGAGCGGATCCAAATATCGGTGAGTTATAATGTTTAATTTTGTTTATTTATGCTGTGTCAAATGTTGTTTAAAACTATTTAAATTTTGAGATTATAAAATATATTGTGATCTAATTCCTTTCCTTCTGATCATCTTCTCAGTGGCAGGATATCGACGACTTTAGTTCTCCCTGAACGGACCATATTCTGATTCTCTGTATTAGGTGTAAAAAATTCATACCAGCACAAAAATAGTTTCTGGCCAACACACACACACACACACACACACACACACACACACACACACACACACACATTTTTATGATTTGTTATTTGTTTTAGTATAATTTAGATTCCTAATAAATACCAACTTCATATACAAGCGTTTGTTAAGACTAAGGATGACACACGCGTGACTTCTTCTTAAACACCAACAAAGTTGATAGTTTATATATATATATATATATATATATATATATATATATATATATATATATATATTCGAGTAACATCAGCATATGTAATTACGTTGACGTCGTAGGCATTGAATTATGACCAATGGTTGCGTGGATAACACTGCAATAAAAAAAAATCTTAAGTAGGTATGTAATTATACGTAATATGCCTAGACATATAATGGTATATACAATTAGTTGTGCCAAGAACATTTGTTGTAGGTGATTGTTTCTCGGAGGTTATGTACCATCTCTCATAATGATGCGGTCGACATGCTACTTTTAAACACGCACACACACGCGCGCGCGCGCACACACACAAAATCCGTTCTCTTCTTGTTTTGAATTTGCGATGAGTACCACTATTCAACGGAATACAGCAAGCAATTGTACGCAGAGTAAGGCATTTGTCTATGCTTACGAAATATTGTAAACATGCCTAAATTTCAACAGTAATCGACTGAAAATATAAAAACAGGCCAGACGTTATTTATTGGCACAATTCCAAATAAGCACATCCGGTAACATTTTCTGTATTAGCCAGAGTGGAATACAATGACTTACTGAAACCATAGATGATTTCCATCCACCGTGACCTGTCTGCAGTGACATCACCTTGTCCTTGTTATTATCGACAACAACGATGTCGTATCTAGGGCACAGTAATATATATATATATATATATATATATATATAATATATATATATATATATTGTATATATAATATATATAATATACTACACATTATATATAATATATATAATGTGTATTATATTATATATATATTATATATACAATATATATATATATTATATATATATATATATATATATATATATATATATATATATATATATTATATATACATATATATATATATATTTATATATATATATAATATATATATATATATATATATATATATATATATATATATATATATATATATATATAACATTAACATCAATACGAAACCCATAACGTCATGGATCCATAATGTCAACGAATGGCCTGGGTTCAGCTTCAATCAACGTATTAGAACAGTTGAGGATAGAGAAGTGTGGGAAACATGTGGGTCAGGATACACTGTTCTGCTACTGCCCTCAAGCTATGGGCCACACACACGCGCGAACGCTAGCAAGCACGCGCGAACGCATGCACGCACGGCCGCACGCACGCACACACATATATTAATATAATACACTTTAATATACCAGTTTACATAGTAACGACGTCGTGTTCCTTGTCTCCAATGTATAGATTGACATATTGCTTAGTGTGTTAATGTTGATACTAGCTATGGGCCCTGCATATTCAGCGTGTGTAAATATTGTACACCCATCTGAAAAACATACTAACGTACTAACCATTTTTTTGGATAATACTAGTTTTTTTGCGTGTTTTTATGTTGTTTCCATAGCCCAATTTATAATATAAACTATGATACACATTGCGTTAAGAGTACTGACCGGGCAGAATATCACTACATCTGCAACATTTGTGCCACATCGTACTTCTTTCAGGCATATCAGTGGAATTGCTTGGGTAATAATCATAATAAAATAAAAATGTAGTACACTACATCGAAACTAGAGTGTACATTGAAACGACTTAAACCACTAAAACCGACGTTTATATATGATTTTGTTTAAGAAACGCTTCAAATTAACATTATTGGAAGCACAGTTGATAGATACATGAACGTATACCTCTTGAATGATCCATCTTGCCCTCTCTCTTGGTCTGATTCTTCGTTGCACCGTTGTAGAAGAGCAGGATTGTATGCCCAACTTCACGTACAGATGACATATACCGATATGTTATATACATATTTATATTCATATATGTATACACACACGTACACACACACATTTATATATATATATATATATATATATATATATATATATATATATATATATACATGCATATACCGCCTCGCATTATCATGATCATAATCATAATGTATAGGATTTGGAGAAGGAGGGACGATGCAGTGAGTTGACTGGTTCTGTATCATATAGGGAAATTAGTGATGTGATGTTGTCACGTGATACGTAACAAGCAACGCTGCCATGGTCTATCGAATACGTGGAGGCGAAGGCGATCTCTGAGAGTTGTTGTATAAGATTCGGCGTCATTGTGTCGAACGAAAATAATAGGTTCACTATGCATATTTATCTTGGTTGAGTATGGTGTTTGCCCAGCTTATGGTTATGCACATGTGGTTGGCTTCTTTCTCACTGTAGTACAGTCAAGGCCTGTTGTAGTCCATCGATGGCGATGTCGGCGGCGTAATTGAGATTAGTCAGAGTATAATAAAGTACAATCTAAAAATTACCAAGTTTGATGCCTATGTCACATTGGATGGCAGTCAGCGCATACGGTGGTCAGTGACATTGAAGAGATCAGGAACCAGAACACATCTTTGTGTTACACATACTTCGACTATGAACTCTTCCGGCAAAGAGGAGGCAAAGCGTACGGATGAACGAGTGTCGGTATAATGTGTGCGGATGAGATATCTGAGTTTCTCCGGGGCACCAATACATTCTAGAATTTTCCACAAGGCCTCGCGTGACACAGAGTCAAGGATATGAAGACCGTAGACCCAGACGAACGCTGTTGAGAAGTTGCCAGGTGTATAAGGAAGTGTAATGCCGAAGTTGTTGCTGCAGACTTCCTTGTTGCTTTATTTTTTCATAATCACATAATAACCCTTCTCCAGTCCTCGGGAATAGTCTTGTTTACTCACACGACGTTGATGAAGACATGTACGTTAACCAGGTTATCATAGTGTCTCTGTCACAGTTTTGAAGTTCACTTGTGACAGAGCAAATTCCGGGGGCTCATCTGTTCTTTAAGAATTTGAGGGTGGTAGCAATGTTTTGCGTTGTTACTGGATCAATGTTGTAGTTATCACCGTTATCAGCTATGAGGTTTGTTGAGCAGGTCATTGGGATGTTATGCCATCGATCAAAGCAGTCACGGACACTTGCGAGCTTGGTTCCATCGAGCGCTTGCACAATGGTGGGTTGGTGTGTGAGTCGTAATAAGTGTGTGGTGATCTTGATTAGCCGCGGCTCTCTTGTGGTTTTCGTATTTTGTCGCAAAAGCCGATGGCACGGTTTCTGTCATTCGTTAATCATTTCTGTTCACCACTTTCTCCTCTCAATCTTACATATATGCGTTCCTCAACGATGGCAAATGTTGGGTTAATTATCCAAGTTTTTTTGCAACATGTGTTTTTATGCTTTGGTGAGAGCAGAGTTCACGGCTGATTTGAATGCAGCCCAGGTATCTTCAATGTTGGCTTTTTTTATAAGATCTGAGTGTCGTTGCGATAATACAGAAGTCGGTTCGATATATCAATGTGGAATTTGCCAAGTGTGGCTCTATTTTGAAAACATCAGAGGCCAAGTATGTTGTTTTTGTGTTTATGTATGTTGTTGTTGTAGGCTTTTGAGCGCAGGCGGCGATTGAGAGCAAAGAGATAGAGCATCATAGATGTGTGACCTGTCGAAGTGGGATTAAGTAACAACGTTAATCAATACTGTTTTGTACAAATTAGATACACATTTAAAGCAGGTCGCTGAAATGTTATTCCATCGGTCTAGGCAGTCGTTGGCATAAACATTAAAGTTGTATCTAATTGTATTATAACTTCAGCAGTGTTCTTATTAATTATTAAAAATGAATCAATCCACAAACACGATAGGCCTGTGAGACTTAACACGTGGTTCACTGACGTGGATTACAAATACAAAAAAGACTTTCAAGCTGGCACTTTATATTCCTAGTACTCTCGCTGGCCCTATCTTCCAGGAATACGTTCATCACCACATGTCCAACTGGAACGAATATCTTTCGTGATAGGTATTCTCGGCAACAATTAAGTTGTATGTGTATGTGCAACTTTTCTTGGCTGGCGTTAAACTGTTCACCTTAGATGGATATATCACGTATTTTGTTTCGTTTCGTATTACATTGGACAAATTGTAAATGAATCGTAGTAGGTAACCGTAATTCACAAATCTGCTGTTTCTCTTCTTGCTGAAACGACGCAACATCCAATAGCATTGTTTGACTGAGAGTAGCGGGGAAATTGTGTTTGCTCCAGCTGTCAGGATATTACCAGTAGCAACATTTAGGAGCTTCAGTGTTTATTTTAGGCAGCTGTCAGGGTTCTATCATCAGCTGCTGTTATGTGTTTCAGCTGTCATACTACATACAGGAATCATTCATTAATGTACAAAATATATATAAGTCATACCAATTACGTTAGCAGAAATGCACGGCTTAACTCCACAGTGTGCATGCCCTCATACTAACAAGCTAAATGTAAAGACTGTCTATGGTTAATATATTGAACGAATGTGCAGACAAAGCAGTCTCGTTCCATTACAGTTAGTATTAACATTGGCGGTGGAAAAGCTATCACTTTCATTGGTAGAGCAATAATGTTATATAGGAATACATAAAACACACTCACAAATCGCCATCTGGAAACTGCACCACGACGCAATTGAGACGCTTATCTTTGACGATGCCAACTTTGCCTAGGTACTGTATATAAAGAAGTGTGATAGACATATATTTAATGAATTATTATACAAATAAACGATAATGGAAAATTGCAATTTGTTCGCCTACCTATTTAATATAATTAATAAAACCTAATCAACTACAAGTGCAGTAACAAATATAATTTTTATCGTCTGCTTATACACACCTAATCTAATACAATTCACATGACCTAATCAGTAACAGGAAACATAACAACTATATCGCAAGAGTTATACTTGAAATGTGTTCTGATGGAGCCTTATTCCCATATTCACTTAGATTGTTATACCGAAACATCCAATTGTTTCCAGACAAGACTTGTCAATGACAGTAAAATATCGAATTTCGTGAATGGATTTTGCATACTTCCATGCAAAGCTATATATCAATAATCCTAACCCATTCCATCATCAACAGCCATTCACCTTCCCATGTACAATACTGTGCACCAAGACAAGTACCTTCTTCATTTTCTTGTTCCAGCCGCCATAACCTTTCTGCAGACGAGAGGCTCTTGACACATCAACTTCAACCCGGACTCGTTCGCCTTTGACGAACATCTGAAATGGTTCATCATTATTGTGGTGAATTAATAATAACTGTAAATGTGACACGCACGCACGCACGCACGCACGCACGCACGCACGCACGCACGCACGTAGACACATACACACACACACACACACACACATATATATGTGTGTGTGTGTGTGTGTGTGTGTGTGTGTGTGTGTGTGTGTGTGTGTGTGTGTGTGTGTGTGTGTGTGTGTATGTGTCTACGTGCGTGCGTTTTCTTTGTGTCCGTCCGTCCGTCCGTCCGTCCGTCCGTCCGTCCGTCCGTCCGTCCGTCCGTCCGTCCGTCCGTCCGTCCGTCCGTCCGTCCGTCCGTCCGTCCGTCCGTCCGTCCGTCCGTCCGTCCGTCCGTCCGTCCGTCCGTCCGTCCGTCCGTCCGTCCGTCCGTCCGTCCGTCCGTCCGTCCGTCCGTCCGTCCGTCCGTCCGTGCGTCCGTCCGTCCGTCCGTCCGTCCGTCCGTCCGTCCGTCCGTCCGCCCGCCCGCCCGCCCGCCCGCCCGCCCGCCCGCCCGCCCGACGGACGGACGGACGGACGGACGGACGGACACAAAGAAAAAATTGAAAAACAAAGAAAAAACAAAAACAAACTAGATAAAAACAGACAAAAGACAAAAACAGACACAGGAAGTCAAAGAAGCCAACAAAGATAAAGCCAAGCAAAGATAAACAAAGACAAATACGCAAAAAAAAACATACAAAGAGACAACATACAGATGGACAGTTCCTCTGTCTATTTTCTGGTTCGTAAGATAAGTAAGTGACTATTTACAAACGTTTCTCAGGCAGCATCATTATCATTGTCTTGTTTCCTTACCCCAACATCGTTGCCATCATCATCGTCGTCATCGCTACTATCCACAACACCTCGTACTTTCTCCAATAATTCTTGCAGTAAGGTCAATTTCCGGAGTTTTCCCGCCAAGGTGTCCGAGTCCGAGTCGGAATCCGTGTCCGTGTCCGAATCGGAGTCACTTCTCGATGCTCCACCCAATGTTGCTGTGTTCGAGATCGGACCAATGTCTACTGGAAATGAGAACACACAAATTATATCACAAGAGTTAAATAATTAATAACTGGAACAACCAGACTACATAATATATATATATATATATATATATATATATATATATATATATATATATATATATATATATAGTCTCTCCAATAATTCTTGCAGATGCCGGAGTTTTCCCGCCAAGAAATCCGAGTCCGAGTCCATATCCGAGTCCGAGTCCGTGTCCGAGTCACTTCTCGATGCTCCATCCAATGTTGCTGTGTTCGAGATCGGACCAATGTCTACTAGAAATGAGAACACAAATTATTTCACAAGAGTTAAACAATTAATAACCGGAAAAATCAGACTACACACACCTACGCACACGCACGCACGCACGCACGCACGCACGCACGCACGCACACAAACACACACATATATATATATATATATATATATATATATATATATATATACATATACATTATATATACATACACACACACACATATATATATATATATATATATATATATATATATATATATATATATATATATATATATATACATAATAATCCTATGTGAAGTGATCATTCAAGTGGCGACATCTGGTGGGTTAGGCCAGGAGTAATCAAAGTAATACCCTAGCGGCGTCCGTAGTAATCACCCGGAGTCTATATAAATCCAGTTCAAACCAGTACCGGTCCCATTCGCCACTTGAGTTCGAGAAGCAGCATAGTGTCGTTCACTCAGGAGTTCAATTAATTTTATTCGTATTTGCAATTTAGTGTTGTTAGGTGTTGGGAAATGTTGTATCCCTCCCACCTCCCTGTTCCACACTGTATGTACTGTGTGCATTGTATTTTCTTGACGCTTTTCCCTGTTTAGGTGCACGAGGTTTTATCCAAATGTTTTCCTCTTATGGTGTACATAGGGTTTTTAGTGCGGTAAATTAAAGTAGTCAGTATTGCGTGTTGACCCCCACCAATTTGGTGTCAATTGTAAATAATGTGTAATGATATTGTTGGTGTTGGTTGTACATATGTATAAGACATGTTTGCTGAGACTACTGATGTAACTGTTGTTGATAATGTGTACATATTAAAGTCATTCATTTTGGCCAATTTCAATCAAACTTGGTCTTGCATTATTGCTTTGCATAGGAGACTGTATGTGACCGCGGTTGCATACATACATATATATATATATATATATATATATATATATATATATATATATATATATATATATATATATACACGTTTGCAATGCATCGCTATCTCATATTTTTCATTGAATGATTGTATCCATACGCTGGATGATATAACTCAACAAATTCAGCATTGAGAAGTATATCGGCTCTCGTGGCAGCTGTTTAACTCCATAAGTAAAAAAAAAATCCATTTGATCATGTGATACAGAAAACATTTTGTCTTCTGCGCAGCCAAATTGTGCCGTTAAGTACACACTGGTGTGCATATGCATTACAAATATATATTTACCAGATCTGACGACACGACGCAAGGTTTCAACATTGTAGATCCATGATTTTTCAGACAGTGCAACTCTGACACACTCATTTGGAAGAACATCCACCACTGTGCCCATTGCGCCTAAAGTCTGCAAAAGATAATCAGCTACACTTATAATTACCTACTAAACGGAACGAAATGGGAATGCTTTGGTGCTATGCAAATAACAATTAATGCAAACGATGCATATACGGCTACATTAATCTGCATAGCATTATTTGTATGTTTGAACAGTAATCGACTAGGCCATTGGTAATACCAAAACTGCATCGTTAATTCGTTAGCAATGGCAATATTTTATTTTCTGACCTAAGCAGGAACACTACTATCTAGAGCTGCCATACGTATTCTCACATATCTAACATATATACGCCATGTTATTACAAAATACTTACTACTACTGCTACTGCTACGGCTACGGCTACTGCTACTGCTACAGCTGCTGCTGCCGCTGCCGCTGCCGCTGCCGCTGCCGCTGCCGCTGCCGCTGCCGCTGCCGCTGCCGCTGCCGCTGCCGCTGCCGCTGCCGCTGCCGCTGCCGCTGCCGCTGCCGCTGCCGCTGCCGCTGCCGCTGCCGCTGCCGCTGCCGCTGCCGCTGCTACTTCTACCACGATTACTACTAATGCTACTACAGCTAATACTACTACAACTAGTTCTACTACGACTATTATTAATACTACCAGAGGTAAACTACTACTACTTCTACTACGACAACTACTAATATTACTACACTCATACTACTACTAACACAAGTAATACTAGTTGACCTTGAATACCAATTCCAGAAACGCATCAACACAAATCGGTTTGCAAACTCAAAATGGATAAGTAGTATTGAAAATGTAAACAGATGGACTGATACGCTATGGAGCCGATGAAAAAGGGTCGTAAGGGTAGTTTTAATATGACGGCAGAATTGTGTAATAGTTGCTACCGGTGTCAACAGATACATTCATAGTTGCAGCGTAGTAATTATTTGGTAACATGGCGTATATATGTTAGATATGTGAGAATACGTTTGGCAGCTCTAGATAGTAGTGTTCCTGCTTAGGCATAAAAAACATATTGCTACTGCTAACGAATTAACACGGAGCATGCAGTATGAAACATATACCAGGTGACTCCTTAGAGCGTGATTAGAGATATATAGAAACGCTGCAACTTTCTACAAGCAAGCATAACGCTATTATCACTGCCATGTTGGAGTGCTTCGGCATTCAGTATATACTATGTATACCTCGACCTAATGTCGATTTTAAGGTAGTTGTGGAATTATGCATAGTTCCAAAGGCAAATATTGTGTTTCCTCTTAATTAGTGTGTATGCTGTGATCGCTAAAAGAATGCGAATTTGTGTGACAGATACGCAACGAGAGTTTTGGCGGTTTTAGGTGGTTGTGTTAATGGTTAAATTATGTCTATGGTTAAGTCAGAAATCAAAATTAATTATTCTTCCTGTTCACTCAAGATTGTCAATTAGTTTGCTGTTTCATTTGTGGTCTATTCACATCGAAAAGAAAAATACAAGCTATTTTTCTTAACTGTAATATTGCTGTCACAGTTTGTGGAACAGTGGGACATCTTTCAAAATAACTTCTTTTTACAAACCAACCATGTAAGGATATACTTGCTATATTAGCAATTTGCAGCCCGGTCATAAAGAATGTCCTGCTTTATTGTAACTGGCTGATTATTACAGAATGCACTGTGATGCGCCACGCGCTTCAAACAAACGTCAATAGCCACATTGTGAAAATATGTAGCCGTTTTTCGTGTCACGATTTAACCACGCACTAGGTACTTCACTTATTAGTCAAATGTACGCGACAAGAGCGAAATATCAGTCTTCGCGATATCGGAGATATAGTCTTTAGAATGGTTCACATTTATACCATATTCTGGGTAAACCATTGATATTCTTATTGTATGTAACTGCAAAAGGCCTGTTTGACCTTTTCAAGTTCATAACGTTAGACACTTTTACTTTGTTTCCATTTAATTAACAATAAACACATTCTTTGATTGATATGAATACAATAAAGCTGGTAGCAGTATTGTACATAATAAATATATGAACTAATGACATTCTCATTGTGTAGATATGAATATACATTTGAATACTTTCGTGTTTGAAGCACACAAATGCAGTGTGAAATGGCAGTGATATGGATCATTGAAATGAAGGTCAGCATGACTACGTATCTTTCAGTTTCCTGTAACAAATCTGGTTGTATTTGATGTTGGTGTACAAACTGACGCTGTATATTATGAAACTTGGTTAGTTGGAAATTAATTGTGGCTATATGTCACGAAGAAAAGATAGAACCTGTCGCATTTCTTCATTCCATCCTCCGTGACCGTCGTCTTGCAGAACCTTGAGCCTTGTGTAAGAGTTGATCACCTGCACTGAGTCGCCGATCTTCAACGTGTCCACGATAGTCAAGAGTTTGGGATGGAACCAAAACCTAAAATAACATTACCAAAGTTAGTAGTATGTGAATATAGAAGTTACTTGGACAAGTGCCCTAGAACACCGTCTTTCGAGGCCAAGTTAAATGGAAATTACAGTTATTGTATAACATTAAAGGTAATATAGCAGAAAACGTCAAGTCAATTTATTACGAACAATTAACAAACTCCTAAAAGTTGCATCCCCAATGGATTTGCGGTGGGTTGTTGTGGTTCCCAGTTAATCCCTGAATTAGGGTCTTCTCACATGTATATTTGGCCCCATTTTTGCTTCTTTTACATTACAAACTACCATCAACACTAAAACACTACATGCATCAGACACACATCTGTTAATACATCAACACGTATAAACAATATACGCTGAAAATTCAACGCAGACAAATTGCAAGACCTGGGGATCGCAGACATATTTAAGGTCAAGATCGGGAGCAGATTTAGTGCCCTCAACCTGTTGGAAGATAACATAAACGCACTCACTGACAACATGAAGGAAGTATTCAGGAAACAGCAACATAAATGCTTGGGAAGAAAAGGTACAAGAACAAACCCTGGGTCACAGATGA
Source organism: Oasisia sp. SBJ-2009 (assembly GCA_964017155.1). Taxonomy (NCBI): domain Eukaryota; kingdom Metazoa; phylum Annelida; class Polychaeta; order Sabellida; family Siboglinidae; genus Oasisia; species Oasisia sp. SBJ-2009. Next base: position 7,034,615 of record OZ024854.1, read on the forward strand.
CATATTGGGGTAATGTGACAAAAGAAGGGACTTAAAGAAAACCAAGAAAACAAAACCATGATGCAGCAAACCATTACAGCGAAGAAAATAGCAACATCATAAAGAAGATGAAAGAGGCAAAAGAGCCATGGATAATAGATGAGTGTAATGACATCGAGGCTCGAATGAGAACAGGCAACAGCTAAGTAGACTTCGATACGCTACAGCTGTTAACAAAATCCCATCAAACCAGATTAACTGTGCTTGAAGACAAAAACGGCAACCTCTTCCTGAAGAAACAGCTGTGGTCAGAAGATGGACTGAGTACTGCAAAGAACTATACAACTACGAGCTCATACATGACGCCAACATGTTGGACAGTGGCATTAGCACAAACTGGGTGTCAGGTGATGCGCCGATAATGAAGGAAGAAGTCGAGGAAGCGATACGCTCGTTAAAGGCAGGCAAATCCCCCTGAGTGGGCAATGTTCCAGCCGACGTCTTGAAGCATGCAGGGTCAGAGCTAGTTAGGCTATCTATAGCAATTTGCTAGAGGATATGGGAAACTAAACAATGGCCGAAAGAATGAACCCAATCCCTCATAAACTCAACCCCAAGAATAGAAACCTGAGACTATGTCAGAATTACAGAACTATCAGCATAACAAGTCATCCCAGCAAAGTGATGCTGTGGGTTCTTCTGAACCGGATCAAAGGGAAGGCTGAAACAATCCTAGCAAAAGAACAGGCAGGATTTCAACCGAAAAGGAGAACAGTAGAACAAATCATCAGCATAAGACTGCTGATAGATAAACATCTGCAGCACCAACGTGTTCTCTACCGTAACTTCATCGACTTCAACAAAGCATTCGATCGTGTATGGAGAAAAACTTCAACTTCAACACTATTGAAACTGTTCAAGTTCCTAGTGGTCTCCATCCTGTTATAAGGATGCGAAAGTTTACCCTCACAGCCGATCTGGAGAGAAGAATCCAGGCATTCAAGCACGCGTGCTACAGAAGACTCCTGCGAATGAGTTCGTCAGACAACAAGTCACCAACTACACTGGCAGGCAGGGACCACTCCTTGCCACGGTCAAGCGACGAAAACAGGCTTGGTATGGCCACATCTCCCGCCAGAACTCCATGGCTTGGCCATTCTGCAAAGCACAGGGGAGGGTAAACAAGGCAGAGGCAGAGGCAGATCAACGAAGCCCTGGTTGAACAATATTAAAAACTGGACGAAACAGTCCATTGTCCGCCTTGCCACTGCCTGGCTAAAATGCATTATATTGTTCTCTGTACCATGCACCAGCTAACCCACCAGCCAGCATTCCTTTTCACACAAGGCAGTAGGATAGTCTCCACTGGTTTCCCATTCAGTCACTGGTGAATTGCTGGGTATATTTAACCAGCTGTTGCATAATTAGGCAGCCTTGATATTTGGATCAACACAAGCAATCCAAACAGACAGGAATGAATTGTTGCTGTCTGGTCAAAGTGATTCGATGGTCTTTTAAGTATTTTGCAGCCATCATTCCTGTTCACACGTGTCAGACTTCTCTGGCAAGTGGCAATTGTCTGCCCAGTGTCCCTACAGATCATAAAAACAATTCATCTATCTTGCTAATCAGCTCTAGCAACACTCCTACCTTGTTTAACTAAGCACTGGCAAGAAGTGTTTCATTGATGCCAGTATTAAACAAAATCATTGTTGTATAAGAGAGTCGTGATTGGTTAGTTGAGCCACAGAAGGGAGGATTATCTGAGCATATGTTACACAATGGAGATGTATTATATTGCTTTACTGGAAAATACATCACCAAATGTTTTCATGAAAATTGGAACAAGTGGATATCAACATATATTTGGTAACTATGTTGTTGCTGTGAGATGTTTAAAATTAATATCGTGTTTGTAATTTGTGTATTATTATTATTTAAAAGTAGTTTTTAAATATAATTGCATTACACATGCCAATAATCAATACACATATCACAAACAAACACACATTTCCATGTTGATGCAACCACTAAATAGTCGCTTTCGAATATTCATTCCAATGCGACCATCAAAGTTTCGCATTCGTATGTGAACACCAAAGGTTCGCGTTTGCATATATATATATATATATATATATATATATATATATATATATATATATATATATATATATATATATATATATATTATACATATTTAGTATACAAACTCATGTAGCTATACATATACACATAGGACAAACAAACAAATGCACATACATACCATGCAACAGAATATAAAGCTTGGTTTATAACTCACGTTGATTCGTTGGCGCACTCCACGTACACATTTCCGGCGCTGTCTGTATTGAGTACACACCCTCTCGTGCCCAGAACCTGAAATTAACATTATTGTTTATATAAATGTGGCCAAATACAACTTGATTTGACGTTGGAAAGATAGTAATATCTGCATGTTAAGGGGATGGCACCATAAATGAGACATGCAGGTGAGCATAATATTAGTTATCACATTGTTGAAAAGCGTGTCGAAATATCGTTCGCATAATATCACAATTGCTATAGTTTGGCAGCACTCTATGTGTGTCCCACATAAGGACATTCGTTAACCTACAGTACGTCAGTGCGCCAATAGGGAAGCTGTGTTTTGAACATCTCAAATATAGATAGGGTTATTCAGAAATATCCAGCAGACACCTGGTCATTTCAAGAAAATAAATGACCCCTGGCTCTTCGACAACTGGAATGTTTGGTAACACAACATTTACTTCACGATTATGATGTGCACCAAAGATAAATTTGGTTTGTTGTGTATTCAACACTAGGTATCCGAGAAAGACGCATGTCGATATTAAGTAATCAAAAGCGTTATGCAATGTATGATGGCCATTTTATTAAATACATGTTTGTTCTAATTGATAAAAGGATATCCCCGGAACTTACTTATTATTGGTATGACATGATGTTGTTGATTATGGCTGCAAATGGTTTGCTTCAATACTTGAATATGCATAAGCACCAAAGGCAGCAGTTGCAGCAGCATGCCACTGACTTGCCAAGCCATTCTTAAAACTGTGTGTGTGTGTGTGTGTGTGTGTGTGTGTGTGTGTGTGTGTGTGTGTGTGTGTGTGTGTGTGTGTGTGTGTGCGTGTGTGTGTGAATTTGCTAGTTTTGCTCTGTGTATGATGACACACTCACCGTTTCCATACCTTCTACCCATCCACACCGACCGTTTTGAAAACTCTTGGCTTTGACAATGTCACTCTCAATGGATACAGTATCATTCCTGAGGAACGGGATATATATATGTTGTGATAATGGATTAATCGGAGTACGTAAGTATACAAGTTATTATTGTAAGGCATCTGCATTTGTTTGATTTGTTTCTATATTTGCACTAACGATACGTAACGTATACTCTGAAAATAATAGATTAAGTAATCATGCATAAGACGTTAAGTCTTAACAAATGGATTGTAAAAACCCTCTGTATTTTTTTACAATAGCACACAAGCTGCGGCATATTGAAATGGAACCTACTTCATGAAGGATCGGTCTTCGTCATCTGCTTCCTCGCATCTCTCCAGTAACTCTTTGTTGATAAACCAGCTGTAATCCAGTATCAGTAAATGCATACACAAATAACAAAAGTGTTTTAATGTTTCATGCATAAATACATATATGCATACAACAGTTTAATTATTATTAGAGGAACAAAACTAACATACCACTACTTAACATACCTTAAATGTGCATATGTAGGTCATTATACTTTTAATCCAGTAATTGTTGTTAGATATATGGGATTGTCTGAAACAGCTATATTTAATAGGTTACAATAAAAGAAAGCATTGCAGAATGCAAATATTTACTAGATAGTACAATGCTTACAGTAAAGTGACATTTCATTAAATATTGTTTTCAATATTATATATGCAGAACATAATTTTCCAAAGCAGTTCCCATTAACAAGGTTTGGTCGTAAGTGTGTTACAACGGAACTACCTAGATACTTTAGTAAGGTCAATCACCTTTCACCATCTGGGAATTCCACTTCAACGATGTTATATTGTTCGCTTTTCACGACACCTGTTCTGCCTAGATACTGGAAATAAAGCAATTGCGTTTTACCTATCTTAGTATTTAATCTATAATGTATTAATACATACACGAAAGGTAAAACGTTGTTCAACACGTTATTATAATGACCCCAGTTATCAAACGCAGGATCTTAGAAGGGAATCAACGAGACGTCACATCGTAAATATGTATAAAGATAATTAATAGGTTTATACGAAAATATGAAGTGGTGCAGTACGTACATAACATCAGAACAAACAAACACAATTATCAAAGAACATATCGGGCACTGATTTCCCTGCTAAGAGATGAGCGAGGTGGCCTACATCGCTGGTTTTTATGAATACGAATACATTTATTTCACGTAAAACCCATACCACAATGTAGTTTAACACAAATATGTGTAGACAGAGATTTCATAAAGTTATAAGTTCTATAATATGAAGGCGTAGTATATCAGCAAATAACAAGTGCAACTGATTGTACAACTGACACATATACAACTAATACATGTAGAAAAACACACATCAAATGTTGTTACGATAAATACATTAATAAGTTGTTTAAGTTACAAATATAATTGTAAATATAAGTATGTCAAAAACATGGTATATATATCTCACTGGTATATAATGCACAGGGATTTGGCCCAGCTACTTCACATTGGGTGTCTAACTGTTATCAATGGATATGTTTGGAGAAGATACGTTTTTCAAAACCATAAATACTCTTACGCATAATAACATTAAAAGAGTTGACAGCATTGTCTACAAACATGAAACGCACACTGTCCCATCAGTGATATCCCATAAGCCATTTCTGTACATTTTCCATAGGCAACTTTAACTTTTACATAAGTCCCCTTGTTAATGTTTACCCAGGGTTGGGAACACTAAATTGTACAACAATATGTATGAAACAGTTGTAGTTTAACACCGATGGAACAGTGATGCAATGTTCTGATTATTATTATATATGTCATACAAATTACCCAAATGTATCAAGGTATCTTCATCATCTTCCAGGTCATTGCATGCTACTACACCTAAATATTAGGCTTGTTTAACATATGCAAGTTTATTCAAGTTCATTATAGATAGATATCTGGACATTTCGGATGAAATCCTCGTGGTTTGAAAACCATACATAACGACTTATTAGGTTTATATACTATGTCATTTTCAAAGCCAAACTTTGCACAACTGTTCAGAAAACTCTGACGCCCACTAGGACTGGTTGTAATGACACGTAAGTCATCAGCCTAAAACACATGATTAGTGTAGCAGTTTTGCATGTGGCAACCTATTCCTGCCCTATTTCACATATTGGTTAAATCACCAATGTACACGGTACATTTTCTAAGCCATCTCACTCAAAATATGCAAAAATATCCACCTCGCAGCTATTTCATGCTATAAACATGACTTGTAGGTAAGCATTTGTTTCCTGTCTGTGTCCCAGCGTATAGACTAAACCACGCTTCAGAATGCACCATTTTGAAAGTAGGTTTTAAGATTGTTTTGGGTTGCTATGCCCCCGCATCCACAGTGTGAAATTATATCTTTGGTGCTCGCTCGGCCCATGCTACCACCTCGCCCATCATTTTACTCAGGGGAAGCACTGCATGGGATCAAACCCGTACATGTTAACTCGTTATTGCATTGAGCCTGCGAATTATACCGTATCTTTCAATAACGCTTCAGGATGAGTTGTGTAGTCAGATTACTACATGAGTTCTGATTCAAACAAAAGTTAAATTGCATTTATTGTTCCAGTACGGTATTGTTCCGGGTGCTGCACTGAACAAAAATGTAAAAATAATCGATTATTTACCTGTGTCATGTCGTCGTGCCAGGCTCCTACACTTTCCTCTTGTAATTTCTTGGCAACAGACTCATCCGAATCAACCCGAACTTTCTCCCCTTCGCAGAAAATCCAACTCAGGTTATCTGGAATAGTTGTGTTTGGTGGCTGTGTGAGATCGGTGTTTTCATGCAACTCTTCCTCCTGTAATGGTAGACAGAGAGAGAGAGAGATAGAGAGAGAGAGACAGTCTGGTGACATAAACCTTGATGTATCTTTTTATAAACGATAACGTCATGTCAGGAAGTCTTAGCTAAACTGTATAAACATACATGTTATGATACCTTACACCAATGATCACATTGATAATTAGAACATAATATTATTATTGTGTTTGATTAACCAAACAGGAATACGTTATATTTGAACAACAATAATAGGCAGTAAATATTCAGCTCCAATGAGAGAGGTTGGCATGTCAGTATATACACAGTATCACAGAGGGGGGCCTCTCTAGCATTCTGTCAGCAGATGGAAGTCCGCACAGAAACATGTAACACATGAACCTTATCTTTAGGAGAGGTCCTAAGATGCCCTTTATATTCCTTATTCAAATACATATTTAATGGACACTACCATAAAATTAATCTATATCAAAATAGAGAAAAGAGAAAAACACACACACACACATGCACACACACACACACACACACACACACACACACATATATATATATATATACATATACGTATACGTATACATATACATATACATATACATATATATATATATATATATACATATACATATACATATATATATATATATATATATATATATATATATATATATATATATATATATATATATATATATATATGTATATGTATATGTATATGTATATGTATATGTATATGTATATGTATATGTATATGTATATGTATATGTATATGTATATGTATATGTATATGTATATATATATATATATGTATATATATATATATAAGATTAATATGCAACATTTCGAATGGAATGAAAATAACTCAGTAACGTCATATCATCTGTTATCGAGCGCTACCTTTTCTCGAGATGGTTTGTCATTTAAACAGTTTTGCGATAATAAGCCAGGAGATATTCCTCTGGGAATCTTCACAGTTTGCCCATATATATATATATATATATATATATATATATATATATATATATATATGGGCATATATATATATATATATATATATATATATATATATATATATATATATATATGTATATATATATATATATGGGCAAACTGTGAAGATTCCCAGAGGAATATCTCCTGGCTTATTTATTTATTTATAAATTTATAAAATAAATTTATTTTTAAAACAAAAAGAATCCGCGTGATGACAGAATGATTTGTGATCCAATATTCAACATACCCGATCTGGAGACATGTCGCAGTGCATTCACATTGTATATCCATCGGTGTCCAGAAGTAAACACCGTCGCACAGCCATATATATATATATATATATATATATATATATATATATATATATATATATATATATATATATATATATATATATATATATATATATATATATATATATATATGGGCAAACTGTGAAGATTCCCAGAGGAATATCTCCTGGCTTATTATCGCAAAACTGTTTAAATGACAAACCATCTCGAGAAAAGGTAGCGCTCGATAACAGATGATATGACGTTACTGAGTTATTTTCATTCCATTCGAAATGTTGCATATTAATCTTATTTGGCATATAAAACAACTACAAATTTGGGATATTTTAAGTATGCAATGCTTTACATGACCGTAATGGAGTAAGCTTTTTACCGTTTCTGTACAGCAGGTACCACTTGGTGTTTCATCTGCTGATATGGTATTCGATGCTGGATTCCCTAGGAAACACACATTATCAATTTGATTAATTTTCTTTATTAAGCCATTTGACATAATTGCAGTTAACTCTGTGGTTTATGCGACCACAAACAATCTTTTGTTTCATTGACATAGAAACTTGGGATATTGCTTCTCGTAAAATGTGGTAGATTTCTAGTACACAGCCGTTGTTGTATCAGGCAAGACATAAATGAAAAAAGAAAGCATTGCTTAAATCAATATTAAAATACATGCCCTTATACAGCTCCATGCCCACAAAGCCGAAACAATTCCACATTGTGTGCTATGACACTGGAATGTTTGGAATACAAGTATTTTGCCGCGCTTTCTGGATGTCCAGTTGTATCGCTAGAGAGGACACATACCGTAATCAGGCGGACCTGTTGTTTGCATTCAGAGTATGTTTTCAAAGATAATCTTTGGGTCGAATCGAAACGATCGTAAACAATAATTATTGTGCGATATTCCGATGTCCTTCAAACATTGGTCATCACAGGGAACATAAGGTATCTTAAGATTCCGCACGAATCAAATTTTGTTGAAAAGTTCAAGCCTTCGAGATCGCCGCCGTCTTCAACTCATTTTCATAGTCATTGTTTCATCTGCAGTTCCCGTGACATGATCCACACCAGAACACATACATTACAAACATATAATCTGTATTTAACGTAAGAAATATACTCTATGTAAGCCATACATAATCATTAGCATGTCAATGTGTGAAGAAGAAATGTACATTTAATATAACACTTTTAGTACGGGAATCCTGGTTGATGCCGTAGCTCACTTGGTAGACAATTTCGTTAGGTGCATTCGCTTTCACAATCGGAAATGACACAGGCTCGAACCCGACTCATAAACATTGATCTGATTTTGTCACTTTTTTGTTTAACTCTTTCACAAAATGACAATTATAAATCGATTCATAAAGCAATGATGTAGACAACTGTTTTTTTTTTTATTTATTTGTTTTAGTAATTACTTATACGCCACGAAAATGGACATACGGTAATTGTATACAACAATGATGTATATTTCTAAATTTCATTTATGAAGACAAATCACAATTGGCTTCAACAGACAGTAACCATGTTTTTAATTTAGAAATATATAACATCTTTGTTTATAATTATTACATTTTCATTTTCGTCGCGAATAAATAATTACTACAGGAAATCACAACAAAACAATACAAGCAATACGTCATTCGTTTAAAAAAAAATTCGTTTATAATTTTTATTTTGTGAAATAATAATAAAAGTGTAAACCAACAAAAAAACATTTAGCAACTAAGCTAAGTGGACCGCGATTCCAGTACGGGATTTAAAGTGTTTAGAAATCGGCATACTAGTAATATTAATACATTACACAACATTTCTATCTGAAGTTAAATATTTGTGATGTATGTGTATTTTATGTGGGCTCTATTCGACAAAAGTACTCAGAAAACGAGCTGAAGACGCTCAATATGACTTCCGCGAAAAATCCGGCTTCAAATTTGTTAACAATATTTGACTTGTTTCTAACCGTAACATAAATAATTGTTCCCTGTAATGACTAGTGTTTATATTACATCGGGATATCGCACATTGATTTATTATAAAGCTCGTATCGACAGAGCATATTAGCTTTGTAAACATGCTCTGAATACGTAGAAAGGGTCCGCGTGATGAGAGTATGTGTCACCTCTGGCGCTACGATACCACGTGATCGCCATGCTACTTAACTTTCAGATTTCCCTGGGAATGGATATGTTGACGGGTTTTAAAAAAAACAAAGTTTTACTACAAATGTATTTTTATTTATTTATTTAATATTGTCAAATGTTACAAAGGACTACATACTTCATCTTCGTGTATACATGGAACTAGAAATTTAGTTAATGCCTTGTTTCTATTCCCTTTGGCTTTTAAATGCATGCACTTTCCTCCTTTCAACCTTTTCATTCAATACATAGTACCGTCAAAGTTAACTCATAGTGACCAAACTGGTGTACAGGTAACATCTACGGTCTATATGTAATACAAATTGTTTTGAATGATATTTATTTGATTATTGAACAATGTAATTTCAGTATCCATCCAAATGCATTTATGCGGTAATCATAATACGAAAACCATCAAATTAAAACGGCGCCACTAGGGGGCGCCACATCTCTAAAGTTGGACAATATTATTCAATGGAAGAGACTCGCGGGTGAAAGATGTTACTGGCATTTAATTGTATTGTCTACAAAGCAACACAATGGTTAAGACAATTAGTTACAAACTAGTTGTGATTTATAATAATAATAATAATAATAATAATAATAATAATAATAATAATAATAATAATAATAATAATAATAATAATAATAATAATAATAATAATAATAATAATAATAATAATAAAGCTTTATTGCCATATTCAGCGTGTAAAAATTACATGATAAATTGGAATGTAGTCTGGCAAAATATACAATAAAATAGAATAAGGCAAACAAATATAAAATATAGATATAAAATATACATTGTACATGATATGTTCTTTAAAATGAAAAAAATATTTTAATATAGTAAATACTAAAGACAACATTAAAATAATAGATTATCTATTTAACAATAATTGTGGTGTAAACTAGTTAATAAATAAATAAATATATATATATATATATATATAAAATGTCCTTTCATTGTTTAATATATATATATATATATATATATATATATATATATATATATATATATATAAATTATCTTCTGAAATATAATTTATATTAGTAGACATACATAATAAGAGGACTAAAATTTCATTTAAAATTATATTTAAAATTACAATTGATTTACAATTGAATGCGTCCAATTTATTTTTTAAACAAAAAGAATCCGCGTGATGACAGAATGATTTGTGATCCAATATTCAACATACCCGATCTGGAGACATGTCGCAGTGCATTCACATTGTATATCCATCGGTGTCCAGAAGTAAACACCGTCGCACAGCCATTAGCCCAAGTTTCAACGACAGTGCCTGTACACCCACGGGTCTATAACAAACACAAAACGCTTACCCATGAGCAACAGGTGTATTGTTCAACTACAGACACGCAAACAGAACTCTACGATCTGCCTCACAGCCGCCCCTTTTGTCCATACCGGCGTCACAGACTGTCACCCACGGTGATCACCGTTTCGCCGTCTGCTCGGCAGTTCTATGGAACAATTTGCCGTCTTTGATCAGGACTTCCTCAACAGTAAACAGTTTTAAGACACTTCTAAAAACTCATTTATTTAGGCAAGCTTTTTTGTTATTTAACTTTTTGTGTTTTAATTTATCATGTTTAAATCAATTAGTGTATTTAAAGTTATTTTACTTTATTTATGTATTTTAATTTTATATATATATATTTTTTTTTATTCTGTTCCTATTTGTCAAATGCTATCTTCATGCTTTTAGATACTGTATTTTAGGTATTTTAGGTATTCTTTACACATTTACATTTATGTATGTTTGTAAAGCGCCTGAGAGCAATTTTAATTGATCGGGCGCTATATAAGTATTGTATTATTATTATTATTATTCATTTATCTATTGTGTTTGTTCTACAGAATAAGTCGAGCTAAATATATAATATAACAAGCACGACTTAGGATACATATACAAGGTATCAACGAAATATATAACATTGTTCAGATTAGGCAATAACAAATCTAACCGCTATTGAAATCGCAACATTTGTGCCTATTGATAACACAAAATCATGTTTATACCTTTAGCATTTCATCATTCCACCCTCCATGTGTTCCATCCTGCAGAGACTTGAGCTTCTTGGTCGAGTCAGTCACCACCACGAAGTCGCCAAATTCAATTGGCATCTTAGATGTGTCCACAATGGTCAGCAATGTTGGATTGAACCAAAATCTGAAACATATGCACATTACACATTCATTCGAATCAATGCGTAGTTCCAAAAGTAATTTAGGAACACAAACACCACAAATATAGTGCAGTGTAACATAATAGGTATGTGAGATGTTAATCTTTGTACTAGCAGACATACATGTGTATGGGAAATATGTGGTGATCCGATGGACCCCTATTGTGCTTAAACATTGGTGTCAGCATACACATTAGGTTTCCTTACATTACAAAAAAAGGATATGCAAATTATGCTTATCTGTGTAATTCGTAATACTGCATAATTAATCACGACTCTCGTTCGATTCTTCGTTTCGTTTTTTATAAGAATCTGTGAATTCGAATTGTGTTGTAGTATTAAATATACTTTCATGGACAATTTCATATATGTTAGCATACCCATTTATTCAGTGTATCTGCTTTCAATTTTTTTTAGAAATTTGACAAACTGTTCGAGTCATCCGTCGTCTTTGATTTTTATATACCTTGATTAATAACTAAACGAAAATCCTGCATGTGTAGCTCATATGTGTTTCACAATGATGACAAAATACTGGTGTTATGAATTTCAAATCAATCAATCAACAGGTGCAAGTTTATGTACCTAGTGCGGTATACGACTACAATCATACTCCAAGATAACACGTTTAATCCTAGGGAGTCACACGGATTCCTGTCATAGGAGAGACACTGAGCATGATCTTCGAGGATATTGGCACCTAAGAAGTCTTTATTATTATTATTACATATCAGACACCAAAACCGATATTCATAGGTAATCAAGAATAAGAAATAGTAAGGAGCTTCAAGTATCTAGGTACTTTCCTTGGTGAAAGTTTGTCATTCTGTGATCATATTGATTATGTTTACAGGAGAGCCCAACAACAACTTTTCATACGGAGAAAGCTGAAAAGTTTCGGTGTTAGCCAGCACAATCATCAACTTGTATACAGGGGCTTAACATAGACCATTCTCTCTTTTAACATAATTACATGGTATGGCAATGTCAGTGGCAAGAATCAAATAAAACTTGTTCGTTCTGTCAACACAGCTAGGAAAGTGATTGGTAACGAACAAAAACACCTGTCCAGTATATACAATGCAGCATCGAAAATGAAAGCCAGACAAATATTATACGACCTTACCTATCCTCTCAATTTTAATATGTCTTATCGACCGTATCACTAATCTTAATACTGGCATTTTAATGTGTAACTAAAGACACATTTCCGTGTTTAGTGTGATGTTTTAAACGGACAATAAAGTATTTTGAATCGTTGATACCTGATGAGTTCGTAGATGAAACACGACGTATTGGACATAGGGACTCCCGTAAAAATCAAAGTCTGACTACACTTCATATGAACTCTTTTAGGAAATGTAGTGCATACACTTACTTCCGATAACCGCTGCATTCCACCAACACATCACCGTTCTCTTTCATCTTGTCAATGACGCCGTTCAGCCCAAGAACCTAGTATAGATAAGTCCGTCTTATAATATATATATATATATATATATATATATATATATATATATATATATATATATATATATATATATATATATATATATATATATATATATATATATATATATATATATATGAGCGGGGGAATATATATTTTGCGGTGCGGGTTAAGTTTGAATGTGTGCGGGGATATGAGACACAATTCGGGGTTGCTGTATTTGGCAACAAAGCGAAGTAGGTCGCGCATGCGCAGGGTCGCGTAGGGCAGAAAGTCGTAAACAGCGGCCGCGTTAAGCCGGGTTTGCTGTGTTATGTTTGTTAGTCGTTTGTTTTGTGGGTGTTATAACTGTTATTAATTAGTTCTTTTTGTGGATGGACACAGGTGAGTAATGGCATAGTCCGGGAGCAGAGAGGGTTAACCCTGCGTTGTTTTATTAAGTTTTTTTTACTGTTGATTTTGGTAGCCAAGGGTCTGTGTTTTCAGAAACTGCTTGATGACATGTTGTCACCCTTGAGCAATTTGAGAAATTCAAGATGGCGTCCAAGATGGCCGCCATTACATATACATGACCATAACTCCGTACCTGCTCATTACATGGAGGTGATTTTTGGCCCTATACCTACGTTTTAGGGATCAAACTATCTATTAGAACTAAGTATTATGTTAATATCGTATTACATAATGGTAATTTTTAAGATGGCTGCCAAGATGGCTGCTGTACCACTAAACTGGCATATCTCCTTAACTATTTACTCCAAATTAGTCGTGAAGGTGTCTATCACTGAGTATTTTGGAGACACATCTGTATCAGATCAAAGTTCATTTAGTGATGATGTCATCTAGAAATCCAAGATGGCTGCCAGTTTACAAGCACTGGTATATCTTCTATTCTATTCAGTCTTGGGGAAAATATGAAAAGGTTGACAACCACAGGTATTATACTATAACAAATGTTCTTTAATTTTAAATCTGAATTCTCACACAGAATACCAAAAGCATATTATACAATTAATATATAATATTTCCAGCCTCCGCCCCTGCGGAACTCGTCATATTGACGCCAGACACATCACGACAAATATACGGCCACATAAATATGATGAGAGCCACGCATGTGTCTCGTCAAGCATACCGTTGGTGTGTGACGAGAAGAACTCCTCGACGAACATAAATAGATTAGGCCACGTCGTTTTGAATACGAAATATGGGCGGTTGGTGCTCTAAAACGAATCTCCGATGCATATGCAGATGCTTGTGGCAGGTTTGAGATAGGGCTACGGTTGGCATAGTCGGAGAACGGAAGGCTATAACGTATAAAACAAAGAGTGACGACCGGGTGCTTCAGGCAGGAGAGAAAAATTAAACACACGTTAGCCAGATTGATCAATTTCACGAAAATCGGAGCCATGACAGACGTATTCCCCTTCAGAATAACGGAGAGCAGTGGATCAACCTTGGACGACTCTATCATGCCAGTTGCGATCAATCTTTTTGTTATTTCTTCGAGCGTAGCTGACCTAAATGCTAAGAACAGCGAAGGAACTAAAGGTGGCTATGCTTTTCAACATAACCTTATGGAACCACGGATCAAGTCGACTTTGCAAGCGAAGTGGTAAGTAAAGCGCCTAGTAACAACGTTTGGGCCACCGATGTCGGTGTGTAGATGGTTCGAACACTAACGTATAATAGTTGGTTTTCAATGTGCAGAAAGCTAGTAACAGTGCCACCATATGCAGGTGTGATTAATTCATGTGGTAGACCAAACGTACAGATTGCTGTTGAAGCCGATGTTGGCCAGCCTGTGAATACAATATGACTGACTCACCCATGTCATGCTTGGATCCCAATCACCGTGACCTTTCTGTAGCTCCATCACCTTGTCCTTGTCTTGCTCGATAAAAACAATGTCACATCTGAAACATGTTCGATAACCACTCATTCTCATAATAGTTTGTTGTAGCAATGAACCTTTAGATACACAACCAGCATTATTATTGTTATTACTTTTGAAACTGCATATATATATATATATATATATATATATATATATATATATATATATATATATATATATATATGTTACTGTTGTGTTTAAAATAAAACATATACCACTCATTGTCGTGGTATTTTGGTGTAGCAATGAGCCTTTATTATCACATCCAGTATTATTATTATTACTATAATTACTAATTTCTGTCTATGTAATTACGTTTGTTTATAATGCAAACCTGTTTAGGGCGTATAACTATCTTGAAATAAAATTACATTTGCCATAAAAACATCATATTAAAGACAACTGAGTGTGTTTGTATATGTGTTTTCTTTTTACAAAAAAGAACAGTTACTCTAAATTGATCACCCTCATATTGATTGAACCGTCGTCAATTTGTAAAGGTACTGTTTGTTAATAGCATTAATCCGTTATGAATCAGCGGTATATGGGATAAGAAAACAAAAAATCAACTGGGATAAGACGTCGGTGTTTGGTTTTAATTAATTGAAATATACTCGAGAACATCTGTACATACTTTATTGTTAGAGATGTACTTGCATAAGATGCTAAATTTGCTATTACTTAGATATGTAGGATATAATTCAAAACAAGAATATTATTTTCTCAAAATGGATTCGTGAATGTAAATGTTACCTGCACATGATATACATCAAGGCTACTTGCTTTCATTTGATTCTGGTAACCCAAGCCTAAGCAGTTGTCTTTAGCTATACTGGTAAGTTTAAGTGATTCCACACTTTCACTTGAGAAATTCACTACTGTGCCTATCTGGATCTGGATAATCCCAGTTGCGCATCTAGTGAAATTTCATTGTAACAACATGTATTTGTAAATGCTTACTATATGCGTGTTTGTTGTGTTGCAATACAAGTGACTGTTTAAAGTGTTACAAAGCAAATCACATATTCTGCAATATAAATTAACAGCCAGGTAAATAATACAAAATATTGCATTGCAACGTAACACAGTGACCTGAAGAACACATTGAAATATGTGCTCCATCTACCGTGGCGTAGAATCGTGAACTGCATGTAATGCAACGTTTTTATTCAGATGTGATTTGGTTATACGTAGCAAAAAGTAGAATTGCGAAGTGATAATGAGAAATAACTAGTATGAACGTATGACACGGTTACGTTAGAGATGAACTTGACAATAACACATGTTCTAAAAATAAACCACAGCAGTATTGGGCGAATGAAGGAATTATTTACGAAAACGTTCAGTAGAATTATATTAAGATCTATAAAACACAATGATTGCGTGTACTTAACCCTGTCATTCCCGTACATTAAAAATACATAACGTCCAACTACAAAGTCGATTGATTGATGTATGGGACTAACAATGTGAAATTAATTGTGTTCATTGTAGGCAACACGTTGCATGGATATAACCCATAAAACAAAGTACCGTATGGTGGTTGAGTGACTGCATAATATAGAGTGTCGGACTGCTTACTGGAGGGACTGTGGCTAAACTCGCACAGGTACAGCCACGGTGTCAAAACTTGGGCAATTTCGTTCCTCCTACGGTGTCTGTCTTTTCCAACCCGCATTGATATTATACCTATTAACTATGGTGGCGGTAAATAGCTAACAAGATATTGGAATTAATCATAGTGAGGGTAAATATTGCCAGCTGCTGGATAGTAGAATTTGTCATGTGAATAACAAAGCGCTTACATACCGATGCTAGTACAAGTATTCCACCAAAACCATCCATACTCAGAAGAATACATAGCCAGCCTCTACGTCAATGTGGATGAAAACGAAAAAACAAGGTACCACGACATCGATGTTTAAGCTCAACGCAAGTGGGGGAACGAACAACTCGCAAATGTTGGTAGGCATGAGAACCGAAAGAGGCAACACATTCGTGCAACGGACACCATGAGACAAGTCATGTTTTTGAATATTATGTTGCAGACCAAGTGAGGGAAACGATGAACGTGGAAAAGCCCAAATACATCCTGCCAAACATATCAGACATGGTGAAGAGACAGACCAACCATCCATCAACCAGATCAACATTGAAAGAGACAAAATAATGGCAGTGAGAAACATCTCAATGGACAGAAGGGTGGGAAGAAAATTGATGAACATGAAGTTACTGTGTATATACCACAATAATAAGATCAAAGGAGATAGAATTCCAACTCAAACTGCAAAATCATGTACATACACCATAGCAACCACACAACATCGGCACTATGAACATAAACCATCACATACATGATCAATAAATTATGACATACTCAGAGAAACCAATCAACAAGCAAGTACATTCCACAATATTGCCATCAACACGAGCTCTGATGAAGAAACGAGAAGAAATTGTTGAAAACAATTACCCGAAAATATGCAATACCATCAAAAAGTAAGCAACGGCGGGCATCAGGAAATCCACCTAGATATACGAGAAATGAGTGTGAGACCTAAGATATACACTTTATACTTCTAGACAAGCAGGGTAGATAAATCCAGTATGAAGATAAGATCACAGAATGAATAATGGAATATTAAACTAAGCTATAACAGAGTGAACAGAATATCATAATTCATACGCTTATTCCACAGACGTAACCAAGGAAACCATAGAAAGCGGAAGCAGCGCTAAGAGATATGCAGGATGGGACAGCATCAGACAACGACCCTAAATATCGAGACGCTAAAAGCAGGAGAAGATACAACTTCGAAGACCCTACCTAAGATATACATTAAACGCTTCAAAGAAGGATAACTAGAAAAATATCAAGAACTTCAAACCGGTTACACACAACGAAAACAAAACACGAGAACGAGCTGTACTTAAAAGCAGGTACTCGACGCCAGAAAACATCCACTTCGTAAGCCAACTGAAGGAGACGTGCAATTCATTAAATATCCTACTCTGTGTAATATCGCCCAAGCTGTTTACGGCAACATTCGATAGCATATTCCAAAGAGTAGCAGAGGCATAAGGATAGACGTATAACATATATAAATAAGTTATCTTCGTTTCTCCGACGACATAATCATACACGCTAATACATCGCATACACTACAACAGAAGCTGCAGGAGTTGGCTAATGACAGTAAAAAGATGATGATGGAAAAGAACATAACATATAGCAACGCCACGCCGATAGTGAACATTGAAAGATACATCTACACGGGACAGCGATATATTATCATTGACGAAAACTAAGACAAGTAGATTCAAAGAAGAATCGCGTTTGCCCAGCAGCGCGACATATTCAAGGGTAAATAGGGGACCTGCTTGAAGAGCCAAGTCTACAACTCATGCGTATTTCCACCAAACAAAAACGGGGCGGAAATACGGGCATTCATTAACCAGACATAGGATAAACTTGCAATTACACACACAAGAAAGCTACCGTTTACCATCACATACCGGTATAGGAAAAACAGTAGGTGGGTAAAAGAGAAGACAAGAATCGTACATATGACTTGAAGATAAGAATCAGAAGATGGGTGTGGACATGGGCTGGATGGATCCGAAGAGTACAAGATAACACATCGTAAGGTTTCCACCTGGAAAGTTATGATGGGAAACAATCTAGAGGAAGACATGCGACACGATGAAGAGGCTATAAGCAACATTTCAAACTAACGTTACTGGAAGCACATATAATAGATAAAGTAGTGTATACCTCTTGAATGATCCAGCGCACTCTTTCCCTTGGTCTTCTGGTTCTTCCTCAGGTTCTTCTTTAAGAAGGGCAGGATTGAAACACAACCTACACAGTAAATGATGCATGGCATTAGTAGAAGTAGCTAAAATATAATATATAAATTATTATGTGTATATATATATATATAATATATAAATAATACATATTATGTATATATTGGCATAATGCCCAAAATATACATGCATATATGCAATAACAAGTAATTTGTAGCAGAACTGACTGCATATTAAATAAATAATAGAATCTTCATCGCAAGCATATAGTTACTACAAAAATCAAACAAATGCTAGCAGTACACTTTTAAAATGATTCGGTTTATATTTATTATGTTGTAAACATTTAGATAAGTTCCAAAGACAGATAAATAGTCTGTGTCAGGTTCGAACCGGTGTCCTTGCGATTGTAAACGAGCGAATACGCCGAATGAATGCATATGCCAATATATTAATGTACTACTCAATATTTTTTTCTTAAATTATATGCACGCTATATCTTTGTAATGTGCAGTATTATATGCCCTGGTGTGGATTATCTTCACGGGCTGCAATTTGTATAATTAACCTAAGACGAAACGATGATGGCGGCGATCTCGACGTTCATCCAGGCCTCCACAGAACACAGGGTTTCAATTTTTCAACTCAATTTTATTCTTATGAAATCGTAAGATAGATGTGTGTTCCCAATGATGACTAGTATTTGTATTACATCGGAATATCGCAGAGTAAGTTATTCTGACGTTCGTTTCCACACAGAAGTTATCCTTGGAAACATATGTTAAATCCGAAGAAAGTGTCAGCCAGTTTGCTTCATATTTGACGTCACAACTGAGCATTCAGAAAGTGCGGCATAATTATGTGTAGTAGAAACCGTTCTGTGTCATAGCATTGTGGAATTTCTAAATCACTGTATTTGTTTAATTGGCTTTGTTGACATGAAGGTATATAGTAGCATGCATTATAATGTGGGTTCAAGCAAGAGGTATTTTATTTCCTTTAAGTATCCATTCCAGAATATGAAAATAATAACAATACACATACACAACACTTTACTTTATTAATATGGTACGACCAAAGGCACATTGTATATGTTATTCATGTAGCCACCAACATTGCTTAATATATTACCAAGATGCACAGATATGTTTTGGCCACCCTCACCATCAAACACATATTTACTTTGAATGATAGACAGTTATTAATAATTTGAATGATGCTTTACCGGAGTTTACATGTTCTGATCAACGTTGGCAAGGGATGACATGACATTGCATTATGATATGTAAAATACACTCACAGTTGGCCATCTGGAAACTTCACCACGACCCCTTGGGGTTGTGTTCGCTTGACAACGGCAACTTGGCCTAGGTACTGTGTGAAAATAAACGTGTGTGTAAGATACAAACTGTAACTACTGTTACACGTATCACATTTACATGTAGGCATTAACCCCAATATTAAACAATTGAAAAGCACTGATGCTTGAAAGGAGGAGACTCGGTCATTCATCATCACAACACCAAATGCAAAAATGAAATATTCATCAAGGAGACGGTAATACTGAGCATAAGTGTAATTTGATGATGCTGTTCCACAGAGCTATGTTTGTGACACGTCCGATGTGGTAGCTAGTAGTCGTGCTTGTCACCGCATGATTTCAGCTTCCACTGCTAACTGTCTTCAGCGAAAAGATCAACCAAGTGTGTAAGAATTGCTTGTCAGTATAGCAGCCACTCCAATAAGAAGTGCCCCATTTTAACTTACACGAGCCCAATGACGGACACTGGTCACATCGACGCACCAAGCTTATTTGACTGGGGATCGCCTTTGTTTGGGATACCTACGCGATTTATGTATTCCCTTTGAACACTGCGACATCCCCTGCAACCTATCTGTTCCTTGACTTACAGCCAAGCTCTTGCACGTGCGTATAGCAGATTGCGTCAACAAGTGGGTTTAAATATCCGAACATCGAGTAATACGACTTAATCAGGAACATTGTGTAATTATGCCCATAATTTATCAGCTTTATTCTTTCAACCGCAGAACACACTGTTTTCTTCACTCTAGTACTACACAAATGTAGGAGATGGGAGTAACCTCTCGCAGACATCGCATCGTGGCTATTATCCGCTCTCTGCAAATTGGGTACCTTTCGGTTATACATGGACGACACATGGCACAGTCTGAAGAGCGAATGTATGATGGGGAGGCAAGCAAGAGGACCCGAGCGATAATTGTCAAAGGGGTGAGTTGACACTACTGAACTGCAAGAAACAGGTCTACTTGAGACAAGCTCCGTCAGGTAATCTGATTTACACCATGCCCTGGTCAGACAACCGTCAACATGACTTCGTTCATCGTGCAAGCTAGAGGGACTACACACAATGGTAGTTTGCCTCTCTGTGGGAAAAGGTCATGCCACAACTATCTTTGCTTATGCACCTCCAATAGCGCAGCCAAACATCTAACATTGTGCAAGGAATGTTATAACAGTTAGGTCATTGTAGGCTTAATAGATTAGTATTTTACTTTAATTAAACGTTACATTTATTAACAATCATGCGTACATGCATGTTATCTTTTATGTGACATTCACACCGAATCAGTGCTTATGTCAGACCAAATAACTCCATTGGGAAAATACAACGTTTGAAACTCAAACTTGGCTTAGCGCTATAGGTGTTTTCCATTTGGAGAATACATGACAGCGGACTGCTGTATTTTGTTCGCCTGTCAATCTAATAAAACCAATACAACATCACATACAACAGTTATCAATATTACAATACCAAATACACGTACGCTGATCTACATTCCTCATCAAATTAAACAACCTAATCAATTACAACTACAATAACACCTCTTTCGCAAATGCTATACTCGCAACGTGCTTTGATATAGCCATATGCCCTTTTCATTATTGTCATGTATTTGAAACGTACATGTACTATGTAACTATGCATAACTTATGCCTATGCAAATATGTAAAATTAAACATAATTGGTCTTATAAGACAGCATTTGCGTGCTTGATCTAATCCGCTCAGTAACCTGTACACATTACATCATTTTGTGTACGTTTTATACAAAACAAACAGATACCTTCTTCATTTGTTTGTGCCAGCCGCCATGTCGTTTTTGTAGACGAATGGCTTTCGGCATGTCGCCATCTATTCGGACTCGGTCGCCTTTGACAAATTTCTGAAACAATTCGTTGTTATTGCGGTGTATTAGTATTGCAATGTAACTGCTTCTCTGTTTTTAGAAACTATTTATTATTATACATTACATAATATACATACATATTCATACATACATTCACATATAAAAGACACACGGCGAAGAATAAAATACATAATAAAATAGACAGCAACAAAACTTAGAGTGGCATAATATAACAAGTAAACCTCAGTGTATATTGTGTTTATCAGTAAAAAACCGTGCAATATGTTATAGCGCTGCAGTAAGAGATGAACTGAAATATGTTCATCTAAATCTAATTTTGGATGTCTATTGAAAATATCAAAATAATGACATGTTCCCACAATAGCACGACAGCTTAGCTTATATATATATATATATATATATATATATATATATATATATATATATATACATCGTATAATCATATATATATCGTTATGACTGCCTTGGCTCTTCATACCGCAACATCGACGTCAACGACGTCATCGTCGTCGTCGTCGTCATCGTCGTCGTCACTAGTGTCCACGGCACGTCGTAGCAATTTAAATAGTGCCTTCCTCGGGTCTGAGTCTGAGTCTGAGTCACTGCCTGATGCCTCATCCAATGTTGATGTGTTCGAGGTTGGACCAATGTCTTATGGAAATTAGAACATAACAGTTTTTTTATTAGCATCCGGAGCAATAAGACCCGGGTTATTTTTAGACAAGGAATCCATTTATGCATATCAAGAAAACTGGTACTTTTCGTATGTGTTATAGTGTGTCAGTGTGTGTGTGTGTGTGTGTGTGTGTGTGTGTGTGTGTGTGTGTGTGTGTGTGTGTGTGTGTGTGTTTGTGTGTCGTGCGTGTGTGTGGTGTGTGTGTGAGCGCGCGCGCGAGCCTTTATACTCATATTTTGCACATGAAGAATTAATAATCCAGACGATTGTATGTGGCCTACAAATATGCCTGATTATAGGGGAAATTCCTCTTCCGTCTTTTATAATATTGGCTACATATCATTAAAAAATTCTTTGAAAACATTATTCATATCGGTATATGTGTTTATGTATGTGTTTGTGTGTGTCTGTGCTTGTGTTTGTGTGCGTGTGTGTGTGGTTATGCACGAACAATTGTTTTACCAGAACTGGCGATATGACGCAAGGCCTCAACGTTGTAGATCCATGATTTTTTAGACGTTACTACTCTTGCACATCCATTTGGAAGAACATCCAGCACTGTGCCAATTTCATCTAATGTCTGCAAGATAATATCAAATAAACTTGATACAGACAACACATTTGTAACTACAATAACACATGTTATGTCAGCGGTCTATCAGGAACACAAGTTTAAACACTAAGATCCAAATGAACAAAGCATACATATTTGATTTAAAAAAATGTACACAATGTAATTTTTGTGGCATTCCATTCAGTACTATTGGATTATTTTTACTAAATAGAACATGCATAATACCAAACCATTATTATATTCGGATTTTATTATTAGCTTCTGTCATAACAACGCGTTCGCGCAGCGTCATTGTAAAAAAACCTTTTATAAAAGTGTTCATGATTTCCAAGCAGTCCCAACATAATATGTGGCTCTCTTCGGCATATTCGACGAGAACACGTACTTATCATAGTGAATTCTTCCTGTTCCGCTCAGAACATCGAGCTATCAAGTGTCTACGCCTAGTGCGGTATTTGGCAATCGCTTTAGTCTCATTGCAGGTTATTTTCATTGTTGTAATGTCTTGCGACATACCTTAATCGGCATTATTCTCTTTCTATTCCTTCCTTCAACAGGGACGGGGTCAATACAAAAAGAATTGGGAATGATCAATTCCATTCCGGAATTGGAAAGGGAATTGGAATTGAAAGATCTTTGACGGAATGTGAAATGGAATTAAAAGCTTTTTAATTGAACTGGAATTGGAATTGAATGAAAATGAATTGAGCATCTGATATTTTGTGACGCTGCGAAGAATATTTTACAGACAGTAGGATGCATTGTTATACATGCAATGGTGTTTAATAACCAAGAAAGGTTGGACAATGAAGCTACTGGTCAAACATTACCCAGCAATCCGAGGATGAAACTGATTAATGAAAAGTCATTTAGTCGTGTCCTACTGCCTCGTTCGACAGAGTGCTGGCAGGGGACTGCTTCAAAGAGCCACTTAAATTGCCCAGATAGCTATGATATTTTCTTAGTATCATATGCTATGCAAATATTATGGCTACTACAAGTGAAACCATGCAATCTCCAAACAGGCCAAAGTGTAACCAGTTAAAGTCCAAAGATTATCAATGCAAACCCAGTGAAGGCTGAAACACTTGTATAATATAATCAGAATGTGACAATCATCATTTATATAAATGTTGTAAAAATTAAAATATATAGTTATATTTTACCAAGCCAGTACTACCCAGTAGCCACTCTGTGATTATTATGTTCTTCCTAGCTACTTAATCAGTTTATAACACCTTGCCTGTATTGACGTTTGAGCACTGGTTGATGCATGGGCATATTTTGAATTAATTGTTTATCTTCTTTCTACGGCTTCGCTATGTGTCAGTGAGTCAAAACGATTTGTAATGTGCTGATTTAGTGTTTCAACAAAATCATTGTATTACCTTATTTCCTGTAACCTTTTCCTAGCCAAAATAGTAATTTTTATTCCTGTCAATCGTATGACCATATTTTCGCTATTGCTACTAAAAATAATCACAATTATTTGGTTGTCATTGGCGTCTATGGTTCCTGTTGCATACACTATGTTACAACAAACGTGACATTTGGCAATGCATTATTCATTTAATGTAGTATGTCATGGTTTGTTTGTCGTAACAGATGTATCAACTCAGACATTTTAGTTATGCAGTTAATCCAGTGATGCCTGAATTAATATGCACTGCAATAACATGTTACTGAATGAACTGTTTTGGTTTTGGTGATTATGTATGTATGTATGTTATATATAATAATGATTATATAGTTATATAAATACATCAATTCATCACAAGCTGTATCACCTCCCTGTGAGCACATTAATCGAATAATTGTATGGTTAACTTTTGTTACGCGAATTCGAACGGGAAATGGAATTAGATTTGAATGCTTATATATGCATTTGGAATATGAAATGAACACAAATTGAAATGTATCAAATTGGATTGAAATTGAATAAAAAGAACTGCAATGAATTGGAGTGTGAATTATAACTTATTGAATTGGTATAGGCCCTGTCCTTCAGACATCGACAGAATTGCGCCACGGGTTATTTGATCATTTGGCGAATGTGTCCTTCAAGCCTTTCTTGTCCGGAACTATCGATGTCATGCACACCTCATGTATCTCCTGATCAGTTCTTCATTGGCATTTTGTTCGCTTTATGGAATGCTCAATTTGAATCGAAGGCATCGCTAGTGGAACACGTCTATTTTGAATTGGTATTACGACTGACATGTAGAGACGTAGTCCTTTCTGATTATATTTCTGAACCATTCTGGGCGTACTCTTTGGAATACTGCGGATGCCTTGCCTATCATCATTCGTACATGTACTTCCTTTGACATCGATGTACATTCGGAGATAAGACAAACATCGTTGATCTTGATTCAGTTAAGCAATTTGTAAATGGCTATTGGTCTGTTTGGTATGCCATACAGCTTCAGGATTTGCCATAACGACTGTACGTGGACACTGTGGAAAGCCTTCGTAAAGTCAATAAAGTTGACTACTGCTTTGCGCAATGGCGTTTTGCATTTGCATGACCTTCTTCTTCTTTTTCAAAAACCCAGCCTGTGCCTCCCGACGTTGTTCATCAACTGCTGTCTTTCGTGTGCGAAAAAAACCTTTCCTGGTACTGACATCGACATCAGTCCTTGTCAGCAAATTTCTCACGCACCCTTTATTTGTTAATATCACAACGATTCCTCCTTTCTAATGACCAGGGACATCCTCGCCACACATGATCAGACTGAACATGTGTGATAACTAGTCTAAGACCCCCTCCTTGATACGTTTCAACAATTCGGCTAACACTTCATCGAAACCCGCGATGTTGTTGTTCATGACGCTTAGGGTGGTTAAAAATAGCATACGGGCTAAAAATATGAGATTCGATGAGAAAACAGCTGTGTTAAAATGTCAGAGAAAAGCAGTGATACGAAAAGATCTCTCAACGCACCAAGATTTTGTAAGCATGTACAATAGTGATACATTTATGAACGTGTTAATTTGACGTGTTCATTAGCGAACCTAGAAATGTTCTATGGCATGAACATTTTGGTTATATTATACTGAAGATCAGATAAAATTCAAAGTAGTGTATGTGCGCATGCGTGTGAGTTGTATTTTTATTTGATCCAAATATGTGTATATATATATAATATATATATATATATATATATATATATATATATATATATATATATATTATCAGGGTTGGATCCAAATACACATTTTGGTATCAAATACAAATACAACTCACACACACTTCTCACACACACGCACGTACGCACGCACGCACGCAGGCATACACACATAATTCCTTGTCACATACCCACAGTGACTTTCACTTGTAATTACTTAATGCAAGAATTTCCTTGAGAAAGAAATCTGATTGTCACTAGTAATATAATTTGCACTATACACTTTGTGTTACATTGCATAATTTATATCATGCTGGTTACTGCTATGTCACGAACAATTGTGCGAAATATTGAAATATTATCCAGTTATTTAGCAAATAAAATATAATTTCGTACAAGTGTCATTTTATTTTCCACTAAGAGGTCAATTTTGACCCACAACTGACTTTCACAGCATACGATATTGACCTTGTATTGAAACCAGAAATCCTCGTCATCTGATCACCCAGACAAATTGTATTCCCTTACCTGAATACCAGAAAGAATTCCCGAATATCATTTCGTCATTGCGAACAGCGTTCATGCGACACTCTTTTTTATCACTAATCCTACGTTCTGACAAGGAGTCATTATGAAGGACCACAATCTGAGCTAGCTGAACGTTAGTCAATGAGGATGCTATACCTATGTTGTTGTATATTCAGAGATAAGAGCAAACGATGTCAAAAGCTTGGAGACGGTGACATGACTGTCGTGATATGCCCGAAAGATTTACTTGAAGTTGAATATGACGCAATCTGGTGGAATCATGATAACGGTTGATAAATTATTCCAAGAAAACGAAACAAATATTATTTTAGGTGGTTCTAACCTATTGGCCACGACTGAATGCAATATGACTCGTATATCTGATAAATATATATATATATATATATATATATATATATATATATATATATATATATATATATATATATGAATAACAAATCTGCAGTGTGACCTGTGAAATGAAATCATAGAAATTAAGTTTAAGATTATATTACGTAAATTTCCTGTAAAAACATATGATATTTGTCTTTGTCATTTGACTGAAACTATATATATGTATATATATATAATGTATACGTATATATATAATGTATTATATATATATATAATTTATTATATATATATATATATATATATATATATATATATATATTTATATATATATGTGTGTGTGTTATTAAGCAGGTTGGAAAGTACATGTGTCAACAGCACAAAAGGATAAAACCGAACCTCTCGCATTTCCTCCTTCCATCCTCCGTGACTGTCATCCTGTAGGGCTCTGACCTTTAAGTAAGATTTGTTCACCCACACAAAGTCACCAATTTCGATTGCCATCTTCGACGTGTCCACAACCGTCAACAGCTTAGGATGGAATAACAACCTAAAACAATTAACCAAATTCATTGGTCTACTACCACAATGGTAACATGAACACGATCCCTAACAGCGCATACTCCCCGGGGCCCAAATCAGTTACATTGCAAATACAATTACTGGAAATAACAGTGAATTGATAACAAATATCTAACAAGGTGCTCTGTATCCGCAATTTATTAGCGTTGGTTGGTTTAGCGGACAGTTTAAGTTTATTCTCCTTTTTAATTTATCTTAGAATTGTTTATGCTTTAAATGTATTACATACAATTTTTCCAACGATTATTTCAACAATATGTTTACCATTGTATGATCCTACGATACTGTGTGGAATTTGTTTATTTTGTACGACTGTAAACTTGCCATGCAATAGACTTATCTTACATAAGACTCTTTTTCACGCATGAGCAGGGAGTAAGCTTGAAACGTATGCAGAATAAACAACAAACTACCCCCAACATTTCCACACTACATAGCACACACTGTGTGGTGATACATTAATTTCACATTGTCGAGCATATTATATACCAGGAAGGGTACGGCAGTACGTACGGCAGAGTTTCCTAAACACTAAGGTGATAGGAATTGATCCAGCGATTGGGAATAGCTACAGACATGTGCTATACCATTTTGGAAAGCTCAGAACAAGCCTCGAATATGCAAAATCGTCGACTTTTTTATTTTCGTCCCTCAACTGCGAGTTTTCTATGTTTCAAACTTTCGACTTTCGCTGTGTTCAAACGTTAGCGACAGCAGCACCAGGTTATCGTGGTGGCGTCTATGTAATTAATGTCACTTACACGAGAAAACTCCGTAGTGTGGCGCCACCATGTTCTATCATACTATATATTGTAAATGACTTATCCAGCGATTGGGAATAGCTACAGACAGGTGCATATCCGCAAGATGGCAGTAAGATATTTGGACATTATGTCAGGTCATGCAGCAACAGCAATCATGCAGGAGGGGGCTTGTCTCCTTACTTTAGCTCGTGTCTTAAAAGAGAGGTGGGGCGGGGGGGGGGAGGGCGGGAGAGGTGGGGGCAGGGGGGGGGGGCGGTAGGGGGGCTTGTCTCCTTACTTTAACTCGTGTCTCATACGTGTTTTAGCTACGACGCATTTACCCTGTAGTAGTTCCACTCCCATTCATATTACCCCAGTCCTGCTTCATCCTTGAAGCATTTACCCACTTGTATATATATATATATATATATATATATATATATATATATATATATATATATATATATATATATATGTATATGTATATGTATATGTATATGTATATGTATATGTATATGTATATGTATATGTATATGTATATGTATATGTATATGTATATGTATATGTATACGTTTTGGTGACAACAAAATGGCGCCGATCTATGGCGACAGGATGTTGGGCGTCGTCTTTTTAGTGTGTGTTGTGACGGTATTCCTGGTCGGAAGGACATTGTGCGTGCACCAATACGATCGGGACGTTCTGCTGCACATCAGGGATACCATGAGTGAGTGTGACATGCAACCAAACTATCGTTTTAATGACATTGTCTTACCCGGTCAAAACTGGGTCACAGACCAGCCGGCCAACGCCCGTGGTCAGCGCGTGCGTAAACGGGGTAGACGAGGCGGAGCCCTGTTGAGGCTACGCCGTCGAAATTTACGACCCCCACTACCGTCCATGTTCCTGTCGAATGTGCGATCTTTACGTAACAAGACGGATGAATTTCTATGCAACCTTCAAACTAACAGAGACTATAAACATTGCTCCATATTCTGCTTCACCGAGACATGGCTGGACGCCACCATTCCCGATTCTGCCGTGCAGCCCCCCGGACTAACTATCTATCGAAGTGACCGGTCTCGCGACGAGACTGGGAAGACTCGCGGAGGGGGTGTCTGCTTCCTAATTAATGATCGTTGGGCTACCGATGTCAAGATTTTGTCAAAAACGTGCTCTGTTGACATAGAAACCCTTACAATTGTCTGTCGGCCTTTCTACCTGCCCAGGGAGTTTTCCAGCATAATTCTGACTGCCGTGTATATACCCCCCCAAGCTAACACAGATGCCGCCGTGATTCAACTGTCTGACATCGTCACGCAGGCTGAACTTTCTCAACCAGACTCGTTTGTTATTGTGACGGGTGATTTTAATAAAGCCAATCAAAAGAAAGAGATGCCGAAGTTCATACAGCAGGTGACATGTGCAACTAGGGATGGTAGAACTCTTGATCATTGTGACACAACCATCAAGGTGCGTACCGTTCCATCCGTCGCGCACCACTCGGCCGCTCGGACCACGCCATGGTTTACCTGGTGCCGACTTACAAACAGCAATTGAAACGTGTTAAGCCAACCGTGAAAACTGTGAAACAGTGGTCAGTGAATGCAATGGAGACACTTCGCGGCTGTTTTGAATGCACCGATTGGGGAGTATTCAAAGAGGCCGCAGCCGACATTGACGAGTACACCGAAACAGTCAGTGATTACATAACCTTCTGCGAGGGCCTCTGTATACCAACAAAAACAATAACAATCTACCCCAAAGACAAACCGTGGTTCAATACTTCTATTAAACACAAGCTTCAGGTGAAACATGAGGCATTCAAAGCCAATGATAAAGATAAATACAAGAAAGCGAGATATGAAGCGGAAAATGCCATCAAGACCGGAAAGGCGAAATATCGTGACAAACTTGAAGAGAATCTGTCCACCAACAACTCCAAGAACATTTGGCAGGGACTGAAGGCCATAACGAACTACAAGCCGTCTCCCAAGAACACTACGGCTACCGACACTAATCTTCCTGACATATTGAATGACTTTTATAGCCGGTTTGATAAACTGAACACTACTTCTCCTTCATGTATCACCCCCTCCTCACCCCTCCCTCCTTTCGCAGTGGATGAATATGTTGTTAGAAGCATGTTTCAACGTTTAAATAGCAGAAAAGCTGCCGGTCCGGACAACATCTCTCCATGTCTACTTAAACTGTGTGCCGACCAGCTGTCGAGTGTATTCACAGACATATTCAATGTGTCTCTTTCCCAATGTAAAATCCCTCATTGCTTCAAAAAATCAACTATCATTCCTGTTCCCAAGAAATCTACAGCCTCTTGTTTAAACGATTACAGGCCTGTTGCCTTGACTTCTGTAGTCATGAAGACACTCGAGCGCTTGGTCCTGCAGTTTCTGAAATCAATTATCGATCCATTGCTTGACCAATTTCAATTTGCATATCGCAACAATAGATCCGTTGACGACGCTGTCGCCATAAGATTGTTTCACGTTCTTAAACATCTCGACAGCCCAAATACTTACGCTAGGATCCTTTTTGTTGATTTTAGCTCTGCTTTTAACACGATTATCCCATCAAAACTTTTCGATAAGATACAGAGTCTCGGTGTTCCTCAATCCATGTGTCTGTGGATCCTCGATTTTCTTTTAAATAGGCCGCAGGTTGTAAAAATAGGCGACAACTTATCATCATCAGTTACGTTATCTACTGGCACGCCTCAGGGCTGTGTTCTGTCACCAATGTTATACTCTCTTTTTACACATGATTGTTTATCTTGTCACGTAGGTACTAAAATACTGAAATTTGCCGATGACACTACAGTGATAGGGCTTATAACAAATTCTGATGAATCTGAATATCGGGACCAAGTAAACAAACTCATCAGTTGGTGCAGCGATAACAATCTGGAACTTAATGTAAATAACACGAAAGAAATGATTGTGGATTTTAGGAGAAAGAAATCTTCTCCACCCTCGCCTCTAGTGATCGATGGCAGGACAGTTAAAATCGTCCAACATTTCAAATTTCTCGGTTCAACAATCTCCAGTAATCTTAAATGGGAACTAAATGTTGTAAATATTGTCAAAAAGGCCCAGCAGCGGCTGTACTTTTTAAGAAGGTTAAGATCGTTTGGTTTGACCACACAGGTCATGCTCAACTTTTACAGAGCTGTAATCGAGAATGTTCTGACATTTTCTATCTCAGTATGGTTTGGATCGATTACACAGAAGGAAACGCTCAGATTAAACAGAGTTGTGAAAACTGCTTCCCGAATCATTGGCAGAGACCTTCCCAGTCTTGAAATACTGTATCAGCAGCGTCTGTTAGGAAGAGCGACTCTCATCTCTCAAGATACATCCCATCCTGCCCATGACCTATTTGAACCTCTCCCATCTGGTCGCCGATTCAGATCCATAAAAACCAGGACCAACCGCTTTAGTACTAGCTTTTTCCCCTTAGCCGTTCAAGCCCTGTCAAAACAGAAGTGATTTTCTCCCACCCGCAGCAAACACATAGTCCACTTTCCGATGAGTTTTAGTATGTATATTTTATCATAATTTATTATATTTTATATTTTTATTTTTTTATTTCATATTTTACATTTACATTTACATGACCTATTTGAACCTCTCCCATCTGGTCGCCGATTCAGATCCATAAAAACCAGGACCAACCGCTTTAGTACTAGCTTTTTCCCCTTAGCCGTTCAAGCCCTGTCAAAACAGAAGTGATTTTCTCCCACCCGCAGCAAACACATAGTCCACTTTCCGATGAGTTTTAGTATGTATATTTTATCATAATTTATTATATTTTATATTTTTATTTTTTTATTTCATATTTTACATTTTAAGCTACTATATTTCTACTAGATCGTATCAATTATTTATCGATGTTATAATGAGCAATTTTTTATTCGGACCTTTTTATGTGATTGTTCTTATTTATTTTATTTAATGTAGTAGTATATTTTAACATAATTGTTTGGTGCATGTGAATGTATTGTCATGTGAATGTACTATTACGACGACCAATATCATTACACATTCCAAAGTTTTATTGTAACTACAATGTGAACACATGGCAATAAAGCTATCTTATCTTATCCTATACGTATACGTATACGTATACGTATACGTATACGTATACGTATACGTATACGTATACGTATACGTATACGTATACGTATACGTATACGTATACGTATACGTATACGTATACGTATACGTATACGTATACGTATACGTATACGTATACGTATACGTATACGTATACGTATACGTATACGTATACGTATACATATACATATACATATACATATATATATAAGTATATATATATATATATATATATATATATATATATATATATATATATATATATATATATATATATACTTATTATATACATTACTAATGCAGCATTATAATTTAGCTACATGATATCTTGCATACAAACACAGTCTGCCTTGCATTATGCACACAAATAAAAGCAAACGAATACCCGCACACCACAAAATAGAGCATAAAGCTTTGCTTTGGGACTCACTTGAGTTGGTTGATGCACTTCACATACACGTCGCCGTCACTGTCAACTTTAAGCACATACCCTCTCGTGCCCAGAACCTGAAACATAAATTGGTGTTGACCTAACGGGTGGCATATACAATCTGATATGATTTTGGAAAGCGATTAACTGGGTGGGAGAAGCGATTGTGAATTTGATAGGAACGGTTGTCCAAGATTCCATATTTAGAAGAGGGTGTGGCACACATTCTTGCAACAACTAATCCTTGCTGGACAGCATGAGAATAAATGTGATGATGAATGTAAACAACACATATATGGTGTTGTTTTCGGGGTTTGCATGTTGCAAACAGAACACAAATGTGAAGAGACCACCAGTACACAAAATTGAAGAAATAGGCAAAATGTGCCAATTTTCGCTAACAGCCCAAAGAACTTAAAATTATATATGGGACGAAATGTCCGGCATGATTTTGATGATTGTGGTTACAAATGGTTTGTTTGAGTTAGTACCTGTAGGTGCATAACCATCAACAAATTTGGCAAATTCCTATCCACTGACTAGCTATGATATATTTAGCACATTTTGTAATTGGGCTGAGTCGCTCATTGCACGTGACATGATTGTATGCTTAAATAAAAACAACATATTTGGCTGCATTATATATCATTATTAAATTGTTCAGCAAGAGTATAGTTACAGGAGATAAATTGACCTTTGACGCCTGACCTACATAGGTCTATTTGACCATTCACTGTCCTCCTGGATGACACACCTCGCTATTTGCTCCTATCTGTAGCACACTGCACTGATGTTAGCAGTAGGAGTATAGTGCTTTGTCAGATTTAACCTTGTTCTTAGTCTTCGGGAATCTTCTGTATAGCTTTCGCTTGGCATACGACAGATGTGTCAAGACTACGGTAGTCTTCTATGTATGATGTCACTGATATAGATTCATAAGTGAATTCATTTCTCTTATCAAACCGTGCTGTTTTGCATTATGTCTTCCCTTAAAATACTTAAAATAGCCCGCAGGCATTGCATCTCTAAACCTTTACTGACCTCTATCCTCTGGGATCGTAATATCGACGTTTCTATACCATAGAATTCTATAGACAACATAAGGTCTCAATACAATCTGGTTAACACCAAATGGTGTATTTTACATTATCCGGTATTCCACGTTATCGTGGAGAAGTAACACATTCCAAACTGTTCTTATGGCAAAGTTTAGATCCAAACGAAAACGGTTCTGCTGCGGATCTAACGCACAGTTTGCAAAACCAAAGATAAGTTTGTATTTAGCAATGCATGCACGACAAACACATGTAATATTGTACTAGCTAGTTTCCCTTCATAATGAAATAATTTTGTTTTCAGAGTTTATATTAAAGGTATACTATACGAGATTACCTTATTTATTTTGTGAAATAAAAGTTGTGCATGATATATATACCCAATTTAATTACATTTGGGTAAATAATACCAAATGATGTCTTTTACGTTATCCGGTATTTAACGTTATCGCGGGGAAGGAAGCATTGTAACACATTCCATGGCGTTCTTATGGTAACGTTTAGGGCAGGTTCAAACGAAAGTGGTTCTGCTGCGGGTCTAATACACAATTTGCAAAACCAAATACAAGTTTGCATTTAGCAATGCATGCATGGCAAACAAATGTGACATTGTACTAGCTAGTTTCCCTTCATAATTATAATTTGTTTCTTTCCCAAGTTAACATTCAAGGTATACTATATGAGATTACCTTGTTTATTTTATTAAATAAAAGTTGTGCATACACAATTTAATACATATGGCTCAGTTATATGAACTGGTGTATTTTACGTTATCCTGTAGTCTACGTTATCGCGGGGAAGGAAGAATTGTAACGCATTCCATGGCATTCTTACTGCAACGTTTGGGCCAGATCCAAACGAAAGTGGTTTTGACACCCAATTTGCAAAATCAAAGGTAAACTTGTATTTAGTAATGCATGTATGACAAACAAATGTGATATTATACTAGTGAAATTTCCTTCACATTGAGAGATTACTATCGTAAAATTCCACATAGACTTAGTTATTTTTGTATGCAAATTGAAGCTATCACTTGCTTGCAGTTGTTTTAAATCAGAAATCTGGAAAACAAAATGGTAGCTAGCCAATGGTGTATCATTCTTGCAAAAAGGATAATAAAACATTATAGTAAACATTTATTGATATCGTAAAACACACTCTTGCATATGCAACATTTAAAAGGGAATGCTGTTATTAACCCACAAAATATCAAGTCAACGAAACGCGAGTGGAATTCATAACATAAACATTTCAACACGTTCATACGCATGCAACATAATACTACGTTTCAGGGTATTTATCATTTCATTGTAGCGTGTAGTATATCTTGGATATCTTCCTGTTGTCTTTAATGATTGGGTTGTGCTATTGTACTTGTATTGTTTTAAAGGTCAAGTAAAAAGCCGCAAAAGTCCGCAAGCAATCTATATGTACTACGTTAAAACAGTTGATTTGACCCCGGAAGCTAGAAAGAGAAGAAGCCATGAAATTCCAGGGAAAGATGCGAATACACCGAGCGAAAAACTGACCGAAGTTGGAAATCAACGCCTATACAAAAATGCTACCACAAAGGAACGACACTTGTATATGAAAGACTATTTCGAAGTTCATGTTGACTTCAAAGTCGATTTCTTGGAATGCATGGATGCACTAAATACGAGAACCTTGCCATTCTTAAAACACACTCTCGCAGAAACACAGTGTACCTTGCAAGTAGATTTCACCGAGACCTACATGTGCCATTTCATGGAAGAAATAAGCAGCATGTACTACTCTAACGACCAAGTGAAAGCGTCCTGCGGTGATGCACTATAAGGGAGTTAACGGTGTACTTGAAACACAAGAGCCTTGCGGTGCTGCCAGATGAAATGGCGCAGTGTTGCATCATAAAGGTCATCGTTGGTAGGACCAAGCAAGTCAGTATAGGAACAGCACAATCGTGAATGTGATGTCTGTTATACGTGGTCATGTTCGACATATCTGCGTCATGGCAGTACTTCGAAACCGCGCAAGGTGATGTGGTCAAGGACCGTACGATGGGAGATGTGGGGTGTGAAACGATAAGCTGATAAAATGTTTGCAATGTCTTGGGTTGTTACAGTAGGACCACGTCCTGAAGATCTATGAGTAATTGGTAAGGACAACTTAACAACATTAGTCCCTCCTGCTCCAACAGGCAGGTCATAACATGTATTCAGGCAATGTCCATTAGATGTTGAGATCGTATCTCACCTGAACTGATAGGTGGTTGTCCAATCTTGTATTCTACGTTATTTGTATTCAACGTTAACCAAGTTAACTAAACTCATTTTGCGAAACAACGAATGACCAGATCACTGCTGGTTCTTCTGTCGTATACGACAACGGTGTGGTCTTGTAATAACACGACAGTTCTATCCTTGTATAATGTTAAAATGCTGCCAGAATGCAAAACATTATTTTGTATTCTACGTTATCAGCAAATGTGATTGCGAAAACAGGAATACGTATACCTGTGCTATGAAACGTTACATGTGCTGCAGTACTTTGTATCATGTTGAGTATGTGTTCAGGTAATTTTATGTTTAACAGTATCTTTCAATAGATCAATGATAAGAAAGTATTACATTCGTGTGTATTCTACATTATCCGCATACGGCAGTGTACACTTTAATTTGTCATAATTACGCTACTTCATCAAGACATTTCAGTTGATGTTTCAATAAATGCTCCAGATTCAAAATAAATGTTAAATTATATAATATATTGTGCTATGTATCATTGTTAAGGATTGAATGAATACACTATCACGATTTAGTTGCTTAATTTCATTCATTACGCATGTATTTATATATTAAAACAAATGTCTGAACCGTCTTAATAAAAATCATATCAAGGTATTATGCATTTAACTAGCCCCAAAATCCATTATATTTTCATTATATTACATATGTAAATCGTATCTATATTGCGCATGAACAATCAGAAATGTTTGTATTCTACGTTATCCATGGACGTCCTTTGGGGAAAGCTACGCTAGCTACCACATGGTTTGTCGAGACGATGACTATTTTGATTCAGTCGAAGACAATATCCCAATGCAAGACATCGTACCAAAAGCATTTACGTGGCCTACTTGATTCAATATATGTGGCTTTTGGAAAACGGACAACTTTTGCAACTACACATTTTTCTGCATCTTCAAAACAAGCTCACATTTTGCAAAAAGGAAATCTCATATTAAAAATAATCTGAACCTGAATCAGTTCTACATGCTTAATAACCATGATATCAGCTTGCATTACGCGCATTGTTCATTTATTAATTATTATTATTAAGTATATCCACGCATATTTAGTATGACAAAGTTGTGGATAACGTAGGACAGGAGAGTGCGCGGGTGGTGTAGTGGTTACCTCACCCGCCTGACACGCCAGAGTCACGGGTTCGATCCCCGGTACCGGTACCAGCAGTTGTGATATAAAAATCTGGCTCTCAACATTGGGGACTGTGTATCCCTCGTGAATCGGAGAATCACGTTAATGTCGGTCCCGTCTCAATTTGGGAAGAAAAAGAGCACCCTGGCAGTGACCATCCTCAGTGACTCCTGCGTAAGCCCAAGATTTGGGTGTTTGGATTTAATAACCTGAGAACTGAGAAACATTGGGAAAAAAGACGGAAAATCATCCTGGTTTGACAAGTTGGCGCAATAAAACAAGGATAGAGTGGATTAGAAGAACGATTGTTCCTAGAAATCCAACATACATACTTTCATATGGAAGGAAATATTTGTGTGTACGTGTACGTGTACGTGTACGTGTACGTGTACGTGTACGTGTACGTGTACGTGTACGTGTACGTGTACGTGTACGTGTACGTGTACGTGTACGTGTACGTGTACGTGTACGTGTACGTGTACGTGTACGTGTACGTGTACGTGTACGTGTACGTGTACGTGTACGTGTACGTGTACGTGTACGTGTACGTGTACGTGTACGTGTACGTGTACGTGTACGTGTACGTGTACGTGTACGTGTACGTGTACGTGTACGTGTACGTGTACGTGTACGTGTACGTGTACGTGTACGTGTACGTGTACGTGTACGTGTACGTGTACGTGTACGTGTACGTGTACGTGTACGTGTACGTGTACGTGTACGTGTACGTGTACGTGTACGTGTACGTGTACGTGTACGTGTACGTGTACGTGTACGTGTACGTGTACGTGTACGTGTACGTGTACGTGTACGTGTACGTGTACGTGTACGTGTACGTGTACGTGTACGTGTACGTGTACGTGTACGTGTACGTGTACGTGTACGTGTACGTGTACGTGTACGTGTTTGTTTGTTTGTTTGTTTGTTTGTTTTTTTGTTTTTTTGTTTGTTTGTTTGTTTGTTTGTTTGTTTGTTTGTTTGTTTGTTTGTTTGTTTGTTTGTTTGATTGCATGTGTTGATAAACTCACCGAAGCCATCTTTGGTGCCCATCCACCATGACCTTTTTCGAGTCTCTTGACTCGGGCCTTGTCACTCTCAATTGAAACAATATCATGCCTGCAACATGGCATGAACAATCATGCTGATATTGCTTTTCGTAGAAATGTTTGTATTATATTTGTATATGCATTCAAAGCATCTGTATTTATATTCATTATATTGACATATTGACATATTGACATATACTATGAAATATGTAATCTTTCAAAACATCCATGGCATTTCATAGCGGTAATACCAGTATTGTAGAGGTTATTAGATTAAATAGTCGCCAATTATAAGTTAAGACATAACACGTGGATTTGAGAAAAAAAGTGTTGTATTCTACATTTTCACAATAGCACATACGTTGCAGCATACTGGAATGGAACCTACTTCTTGAATGGTTGGTCTTCGTCGTCTTCCTCCTCGCACCTCTCCAGTAGCGCGTTGTTGATATGCCACCTGTAGTCCAGTACAAGCCTATTCAGTTGACAATATACTTAATGTTTCATATCTACGTACCATATTATGTCCTATAAAAATAATGTCAATGCAATAAGAGTCATTATTTTTCTTGACACCCAACTGTTGTTCAATACAGAGGAATGTCAAGCAGTTATATTTAATAACTTACAATAAAAAGTGAAGCATTTCAGAATGGAAACATTTACTAGATAGTGTAAGTGCACACGTAAAAGTGAAATTTCATACGATATGTTTGTATGAAGTTATCCATTAAGCCAACACACGTGTTTTTTACATTACTCACTGAAAATGCGTGTGTCATATTGACATGTATTTAATAAAGGGTTATCATGTTCAGAACATAGTTCATTTCGCATCATCATTTTATCAATACGAACCATTTAAACATCCTCTGCTGTAGCGTAGTTCTCATTTACACAAAACATTCCAGCAGCATATATTACGTAAGAGCATGCGCTCACACACACTCACAGACACACATACACCCCCACAAACACACACACAAACACACACACACACACACACATACACACATACACACACACACACACACACACACACACACACACACACACACACACACACAAACCACAGCAATTGCTGATTTACTATATTGTACTTCAGATTAAAGTCACCAAAACTACAATGACGGATTTCAATGTATATATCGTGTATTTTGTTTTCCTGTGTACGGTACTGGCATTACTCATTACTCACGTATCATCGTTTGGGAATGTCACTTCGACAATGTTACGTTGCTGGCTTTTCACTACACCGGTTTTCCCTAGATACTAAAAACAAAGTAAAACATTTAATACTAGGCTAGGTAAAGTATTACTAAACACATTATTGTAATTACGTTGTGATGTTTTATAAAGCGCCACGAGCGCCGATACCGGCGCTATACAAATTAACATTATTATTAGTATTACTATTGTTATTATTATTATTATTACTTGGTCAGGTAGTGGATGTAGAATCCCAGAAGTGAATTAATGTGAAGTCACATCGGAAATATGCCTAAATACAACGCATAGGTTTGCAGGAAAATGGGCAGTGGTGCAACAGGAACCATTAAACACAAATATCAAATGACAGATCAGGCATGGCCCAAAATGTTGGCAAACTTGACTTAAAACGTAATTTATGTAATTCCATTGCACGTTGTGATAAATGGTATCAGAAAAGATAAGATCATATGGGCGCGGTGGCCGAGTGGTTACAGTGCCGGACTCCCGAATAGAGGAACCGGGGTTCGAATCAAGGTGCCGGCAAGTCAGTGTTTCGTTACTGACACATCCACATTGTCGAAACTTGGGCAATTTCGTTCACCCTATATCGCCTGCCCTTTCTAACCCGCACTGGCCACCGTGGAAGGGTAGGCCAACAACACCACCATCCAAATCACTACAAAGCCATGGCCCCAGCGTCACCGAAAGGGTCCATGCCCAAGGAGGCGGCTCTGGTCAACTAGTACTACTTGCAGGGGTGCTAAGAATCTCTGGGTCAAAAAGAGCCGCCGAAGGAGTGTTAGTAGACTAAAGATAACGACATACAACGTGAGAACTCTACTAAGAGATGAGCTCATACAAATCTCTAAGAAGATCTTAGGGAAACCAGGTTGGGATGGGATGTGATCAGGATCTCCGAGGTGAGAAGACCAGAGGAATGTTTCATTATGTTACAAAGCGGCCACCTGCAATACCTTTCTAAAGAAACAAAGGTCAAGCAGGAGTAGGCTTTCTCATAAACAAGAAATGGAAATACCATATAGCGATAGTAAACAGCATCAGCCCCAGAGTAGTAGAACTTGTTCTGTGCATAACAAAGCGCTACAAATTAAAGAGAGTGCAATTATATGCAGCAACAACATCATACTCCGACGAAGACATCAATAACTTTTACAACGACGTCGATGACACTTTAGGGAAACCAAACCACTACACAATAGTGATGGGAGACTTCAATGCTCAAATAGAGAAAAGAACAAACCATATGTAAACGGCAACGGTCAAATTTGGGCTCGGATTGAAAAACGAAAGAAGAAAACCCTGGTAGAATGTGTAACATCAAGAAAGTTCAAAAATAATGAATATCATGTTCCAGATTACAGACCGATATCAAAACCTCTATAAAATACTCACGAAAATACTGATGAAAAGCCTAGAGAAGACACTCGACGAGCACCAGCCACGAGAGCAAGCTGGATTTAGAAGTGGATACTCAACGACAGACCACATCCACATCATAAACCAACTGAAGGAGAAATGCAGAGAATATAATATCCCACTCTGCATCGCATTCGTCGACTCCGAGAAAACCTTCGATTTCAAGCAGTACTGACCTAACTTCAAGAACAGGGGATAGGAGATTTGTACATCGAACTCCTGAAGGAAATCTACACCAACAGCTCCACAACAGTCCACCTACACAAAGAAAGCAACAAGGAGAGGTGTACGACAAGGAGATACCATATCGCCCAAGCTGTTAACGGCAACACTCGATAGTATATGCCGACGACTGACTTGAGGAACAAGAGGCTTGAAGATAGACGGTGAATATTGTATTTATCTTCGCTTCGCCGACGACATACTCATATGCGCTAATACACGACATGAGCTACAACAAATGCTACAGGAATTAGCTGATGAAAGTGACAATCAGGGTCTGAAAATGAACATATCGAAGATAAAGGTGATGGTGGAAACCGACACACCAATGTATGTCAACAACACTCAGATCGTGAACATTGAAAGCTACATTTACCTGATACAGCGATACAGCACCAGATACAAAAACGAAGACAAGAAGATTCAAAGAATAATCACGGCCGGGTGAACAGGATTTGCCAAGCACCGTGAAATCCTCAAGCGTAACACTGGAACATTCTTGAAGAGACAAGTCTACAACTCATGCGTACTTCCGGCGCGGAAACATGTGCACTCACCACTCAAGCAAAGAACACGCTAGCAGCCGCACAATGGTGGAAGAGAGTATGCTAAACGTCACATACCGGGAAAGGTAAACAAACATCTGGGTAAGAGAAAAGACAAACGTCACAGACGTGATTGAACAAGTCAGAATACGGAAGTGAACTTGGGCAGGACTCGTCAGCAGGATACAAGGTAACCGATGGACACTGCGTATAAAAACCTGGAAACCCTACAAAAGGAAAATTCCTATAGGAAGACCGGCGAGACGTCGAAGAGGCGAACTAGACGACTACTGGAAGGGTACCATCTGGTAGAGGATAGCGCAAGAAAGGCAGATGTGGAAGGAGCATCCTGAGGCCTTCGCCGAACCACGGGACACCATGGCTGCACAACGATGCTGGTGATGATGATGATGATGATAAGATCAGATTAGCTTTATTACCATGTGGTTTCATTGCAGTTACAATAAAACATTTGAATGCATTGTAATGTTGGGACGTCGTCGTACAAGTATGTTCACATGCCAATACACTCACATGCAACAAACGATTATGATAAAATATATGATAAAAGTATATGAACTTAACGGGTTATTTGTTTCCAATACACGTTAAAATAAGATTGTTTAGTTTCCAATCCGTTATGACTGCACCTTTTTGAAATTACATATTTACGACTACAGATGCAACACTGAACGTAGACATAAAACAAATGAGTATTTACCTGTTTCAAGTCGTCGCTCCAGCCTGGTGTTTCCTCTTGTAGTGTAATGGCAACACACTCGTTCGACTCAACCCGAACTGTATCCCCTTCACAGAAAATCCAACTCCGGTGTTCATGAGAAGTAGATGTTTGCGTTGACGATGAGAGATCAGTGCGTTCATGAGGCAATTTGTCTTTCTATAATGAGAGACAACGAATACTGTGGTATGGACATCGATATATCTAACGCATTTTTTTAAACGATTTTTATCTTATCAGGAACTCATTAAACTTAGTATGTACACCTATTATGCTATTTTAGATCAAATAATTTAACATACACCTGCATATATTAGAAGAGTGTTTAAAGTGAGAGTACAACTACATTAGAACAACAAAGAACCGCGAACCATTCATCTTTATTACCTATTTGAGCAGCTACGGCTAATTAATTCCACTTCGCATATTAAATCACACCTACAATTTCTACTATATTAAGTATAGAATATACTGCATACACATGTCACAATAACTTATAACACAATTTTATTACCATGTCTGCGTCGCATGCCCCACTTGGTGATTCGTCTGCTGGAGTGATGTTCGAGCCGGGACTCCCTGAGAAACACATACGATCAGCTTGGCTAAGTTTCTTTACTATATTAATATATAAGGTTAGCGTTTTATAGACATATACGCACGCAAAAATGCACAAAAACATACATATGATACTTCAGAAATAGTAAAGCAGGAGATTGTTGCAAAGGAGTGAGGGTATGCAGGGAGTCAAAATATGTTGTATTAAGAAACAATTGCAGTAACCTATTAAATTGATTATCACTCAGTTCCAGTTACACTATTAAAGCGCCGAAAATTCTATGTTGCTTCTTGTTGTTTTACACTAATCAAAACACACATGGATGAGTAACAAAAACATGTTTATAGCATTATGTATTACTTATTATTACTTAGCATGCATACGTTTGCGTAAATTCCTATTCCCCTATTGAAAAATCACGGCATTTACTAAGTCAATCATCTTAGCATTAAGGATGTTCTTATATATATATATATATATATATATATATATATATATATATATATATATATATATATATATATATATATATATATATATATATATATATATATAATATAATATATAT
The DNA here is from genome assembly GCA_964017155.1 of Oasisia sp. SBJ-2009. Taxonomy (NCBI): domain Eukaryota; kingdom Metazoa; phylum Annelida; class Polychaeta; order Sabellida; family Siboglinidae; genus Oasisia; species Oasisia sp. SBJ-2009. The sequence goes on from OZ024854.1 coordinate 7,078,589, forward strand.
ATATGTATATATATATATATATATATATATATATATATGTATATACATATATATATGTATATATATATATATATATATATATATATATATAAGCGTGGTAAAACTGGACGCAGATAATGTAGAAAGAAGATATGCAATGCGCTAAAAATGTATTAAGTTAATATTCTTGCACGACATTAACAGCATTCGCATCTTAAGATATAACTACAATGATAAATTATGGGCGATACTTACATCCTACTATATTAAAAACAACTGACACAATATCCTTAGCTAAGAGTAATATTATTGTATTTTTCTTCAATGTTTGTTATTACTTGTGATCCTTCGTTAACTTACATCAAGTTCCTCTGCCACATACACAAATTCACGTGACAGAGGAACTTGATGTAAATGCCGTTGGCTTACTTGTTCTGTAAGGTCACACAGTACGCATTTTCTTTCACTGGCATACCAATCTGAGATATTGCTTTTCCAATGCATGAAAACGAAAGATATGACAGATTCTATTAACATCCGTTTACAAAAACCAATATACCTGATCTGGAGACATGTTGTAGTGCATTCACGTTGTATATCCATCGGCGTCCAGAGACAAATACCCTCGCACAGCCATTTGACAAAATACCAACAACAGTTCCTGTAGATCTCACCGTCTACAAATAACCAAACGCTTACTCTTGAACAATATTGGTATTAATTTATCTATAGGACACGCACATTAACTGACACAATGTAATCAAGGTTATATGAAAACCAATTTAGCAATATTTAACAATATGATACGTAGCATATGTCAAATATGGACTTACCAACTGACCGAGTTAGGAGGGATACATTTTACATTTGACGACATACAAGTACTGGAATGGCAACGACTGTGTAAATATTGAAAACAGAACATTTGTGTACCTTTCGCATTCTGTCATTCCACCCTCCATGTTTCTCATCCTGCAAAGACCTGAGCTTCCTAATGGAGTCGGTCACCACGACAGTGTCTCCAACTTCAATAATGATTGGCGTCTGAGGCGTGTCAACAATTTTCAGCAATTCTGGATTGAACCAAAATCTGAAACAAATACACAATAATCAACAATATATTATTGATTTCAAACCAACGTGTAGTTTCAAAAAGCGACTGACGAACAAATGCACCACTACAATACTCCATAAACACATACAGTGTAACATAGATGTTTCGTGTGATGTTAATGTATGTTCTTGTCTTCAGGTGAACAGCTGTAGTAAATGTAGTAACGCAGCAGCTACAGCATCGGACATACAATTAAGAGAATCAGGATTTTAATAATATCGGTGCCATTTAGAAGTGTGATAAATTTGTTCACTCGACGTTACTTGAGTCACTCATTTGTAGAAATGGTAATCTGATAGCGCCGACATATGTGAACGGTGAACAGGCATGTCACGTAATGAAGAGCAAAGCTTCCAAGGACTTTAAACCACGCTTTTATAATACTAGTATTTGTCCTTAGTTCATATACATATTAGCATAAACTGAATGGCTTATTCTCTGTCGCACACTTACTTTCTGTCAACGCTGCATTCCACCAACACATCACCGTTCTCCTTAACCTTGCCAATGACGCCGTTCAACCCGAGAACCTGGGATATATATGTCCATGTCTTATGTAAACATAATTACATATTCTTCATTGTAAGAGTTATGATATGTACATGAATATTCAAGCAACATGCAGGTTTTAATACTTAAATGCATGCATGTAGGTTTGTGTGTGTGTGTCTTGTGTGTCTGGATATGCATATACTTTTAACACGATTGTCACCTAGAGAATCAACTCTAGATGGCAGGTGGACAAGGAAGTCCTTTGGCTTATCGAGAGTCCAACCTATCTATCTATGCATATCCCGCACCTCTGAGGTATATGTCGATTTTATTTCTAAACATATTAGCATCTACACAATCAGCTGATAATCTCTTCCATTCAATTATTGTACATTGTGAATAACTGATTTAAAAAAAAAATTATGTAGATTGCACTGTTTCCTTGCTAATGTAATTCTGGCCTCTAATATTTTGTGTCAATATATTCATACCCATTCAATATTGTACACACTTCTATCTGATCTCTTTTCAATCTACTGGTTTCTAGTGTTGTTAAAACATATTCTTTCACACGAATTTCATAACTGATATTCCTGAGTTTTGATATCGTTTTCGTTGCTCCCCTCTGTACTCTTTCTAGCATATCTATATCATTCTTGCGATATGTCCTCCATGCTTGTATACACTATTCTAAATGAGGGCTAACTATTGTTTTGTACAGCGGTATTATTATTTATTTCTCCTTGTACATTACATTTCGCCTAATTAATCCAAGCATTCCCTGCTGCAATCCCACACTGCTCTGATACCATCATATCAGCGCTAATGGTTAATCATAAGTCCTTTTCCTTTACGGTAGTATTAAATGTTATTGACATCGGCCATAAATAATCTCCAAAGCTATCCATGTTAACCATGTTAACCATTTGAACCATTCTTCAACACTACTCTACACCTAGAGAACGAAATAAACTCCATCTACCGCAATCGTGGCAATCCCTTGTTTGCAAAATGACTCACCGAAAATAAGGTCAACCACACTACGTTTTTATATCAATATATAGTGTCACGTGATAAAGTTTTGTTTTATTTTAGACATTTCCATATCAGATAACCAACCACACAAAGTGCTGTTAAAAAAACATATTGTGCAGGCTGTGAATTAAATGTGACCGACTCACCCATGTCATTCTTGGATCCCAATCACCGTGACCTTTCTGCAGCTCCATCACCTTCTCCTTATCTTGCTCGATGACTACAATGTCACATCTGAAACACGTGCGACAACCATTCGTTCTCATGACATTTTGCTATAGCAACGACCCTTTGATGATAATACAAATATGTTTCGTTCAATAAGTACTCCTACATATAACAAAATGCACCATAAAGAACCTTTTGGAACATATTTGTGCGTGTGCGTGTGCGTGTGCGTGTGCGTGTGCGTGTGCGTGTGCGTGTGCGTGTGCGTGTGCGTGTGCGTGTGCGTGTGCGTGTGCGTGTGCGTACACGTAGATCTGTATATGTGTGCATCGATGTGTGTATGTATGTGCGTGTATGTAGATGTATATTAAAAAGCAATCTCTAGACTGGCGTGAGCTAGAGACCAGATGATTTAAGATAATTACTGCTGCTGCTGCTGCTGCTGCTGCTGCTGCTGCTGCTGCTGCTGCTGCTGCTACTACTACTACTACTACTACTACCACTACCACTACTACTACTACTACTACTACTACTACTACTACTACTACTACTACTAATAATAATAATAATAATAATAATAATAATAATAATATTTATTATTTATAAAGCGCAATATCCAAATCTGCTCAAAGCGCTGTACAATAAAATATAAAGCTATTTATTATGTATTAAAACTAATATTAATAATAATGAATATAACTGTAAAATTGACTTTCAGATAAAAAAAAATACAAATGGTAACGTATTCATATTAAAACTGTTAATTAAATATTATATATAATTAACGACGATGAATAAAAAAAACAATAAATAAACAAAACTAATTAATACTCTATTTACATGCAAAACACATACTAAACGATGGCATATATAAATTTCAATACATATGTGTAAAAATAAGATAAGATGAAATATATGAGAACAAAAAATCTAAAATGTCATTGGATATTTAAAATATCAGCAGTAATATGCTTTGAAAATGTGCCTTTCTGAACGCCCACAAAGTTCCGCAGCACTTAATAGCAATAGGCAGTGCGTTCCATAGCCGAGGTCCCACCACCCGAAAAGACCGGTCACCAAAACTGGCCAGCTTCGTACGCGGAATATCGAGCAAATGTTGTTCAGATGAACGCGTGCGTCCTGGAATCTGTCTATTTAGCAGGTTTGCCAGATACACGGGAGCCGTCCCATTCAGACATCAGTACACATGGAGAAGTATTTTATACTCGATGCGGCATTTAACTGGCAGCCAGTGTCTTTTAGAACTGGCGTTATATGATCACGACGTGGTGTAAACGTGATTACTCTGGCTGCCATGTTTTGAAATCGCTGGAGTTTATTCATCTGGTCCCGGGACAGTCCAATTAGTAGCGCGTTCCCGTAGTTCAGTCCCGATGTAACAAAGGCGTGAACGAGTCCATTAGTGGCATCTATTGTGAGATGTCGCCTGATGTGGCTAATGTTGTGAAGATGCATATATGCTGTTCGGCAAATGGTACTGATGTGACTGGTCATGATGAGGGAGGAATCGAATACAACGCCAAGGTTGCGAACACTTGTTGAAGGAATTCTTGTCGTGTCACCAACACTGATGCGAAAGTCCTTGAGCGTCGGCAACTTTTGCTTTGTTCCTAACACAATGACATCCGTCTTGTGGTCATTTAGCTTGAGTAAATTGGTTCGAGACCATTCACCAATTTCTTGTAGGCAGCTACACAAACGATCCATTGTGTTTTGTTGACTACTTCCCCCAGGAGCGAAGGAAACATACAACTGCGCGTCGTCGGCGTAGAGGTGGTAATCCAGGCCGAATGTCTTGATAATGTCGCCTACTGGTGTATTATATGCTGTAAACAGCCATGGCCCTAGTACGGAGCCTTGTGGGACACCAAATGTCACATCCTTAGGGGGCGAGTTTTCATTTCCGATCCGAACGACTTGGTGGCGACCGGACAAGTACGATCGGAACCACTCAAGCGCAGCGCCCGTGACCCCGAATCTGTGAGAGTCTGCTCAGAAGAATGGCATGATCGATGGTCTCGAAAGCGGCTGTCAAGTCTCTGTAGAGTGAACTGCATTATGCGGATGACTTGGCAATCAATGACCCAACAGAAAGGTGTGCCCAAGAGAGACTTCGACTGTAGAACAACGTGCTGACGGACAGTGGTCTGAAGATTAGTGTGGCAAAACAGAATATCTAACAAGGGAAACCGCTGAACAAATACAATTGAATTAAACGAGAAGCCCTGAGGATCATAGACCATTTCAAGTACCTGGATCACTAATTAATATAGATGGAACAATCGACAAAGAGGTGGACCTAAGAATGCATGCGTCATGGTCAAGCTAGCGGAAACTGACCATGGTCCTATACGATAGGAAGATGCTCCTAAAACTGAAATCGAAAGTGTGACCCGCCCTAACATATGAGAGTGAATGTTGAAATGAACACTAATGACACGAGGACAATTGCCCCCACATAGATGGGGATGTTTCGTGAGATCCTTGGAGTATCGAGGCTGGAGGACATACGGAATAAGGACATAAAGACGACTACTGAACCTCCCACCAATCGACGAGATCATGCGCAAAAAAAGAGATGAGAAAAAGGTCGTCCACAGATTCATGAACTTGGCGCTACCAGGTCTCAGACGACGGGGGACACCCAAAGGAAGACGTAGAAACAGCAGATGAGAGAGGGCTTGAGGGAGGTATGGGTCGCTATGGATACGGACGGTCCTACATCTTCTAGAATGGCGGGGGACTAGGCCGAGCATTTGTAGAAATAGGTAAGGGCCTTCAAGGTGGGCAGCTTATAGCACCAACACGTTAGAATGTTGATATTTACTGCAAGTTGCAAGGCTAACTTATTAAATTAAATATGAAAATACGACCATTCTAACGCGATGAAACGGTGAAATAAACAGTACACACATTGCATTGTATCCGACATCTCCGTTAGTTTTGCTTTACTTGGTTGACTCATTTTGGTGTTGGAAATTAGTGCATTCCCAAGATTGGGTCGTCGATTTAGACCTTTTGAAAATTGTTCGGAGTGTTGCGAATTTGCAGTATCCAGTTAAAAATCTGTCAATGCGGCAGTCCGGAAACGGTTGAGTTTAGTTTGCATTCAGATTCAAAGTTTACGTTTGTTCGTCTTAACCTGCATTGGTATTCAAATATTAGGTTTGCTCGTCTTAATGTAGCATATAACTATGAATTTTACATAATATAATATCGTATTCATATATGATATACAAATACACTGATATAATGTTAGTTACAACGTCCGGTTATTATTCATGCACTAGTCAAACCTTGACGTTAGGTTCCAGGGTACAGGAAGTATCATTATAATTTTCTATTTAGAGAACAAATTCTGATTACACCAGAGACGTGTGTTATAGCAGTTACCTGTTATGATAACACATGTATACAGCAATAATAATAATACCAATTAACGTTGTTGAAAATAATAATTGTATGTGAACAAAGAAATTACTGTTGGTGACGTAAATACCAATACGAACACTTACCTGATGAAAGGTTGGCTATCCCTGAAAGCTTGCTTCATATGCTCTGTGCTAGGCTGCAGAAGAGAGGGACCGATTACGCTATGTCAGTGTAACATTTGTAACATAGTGCGTGACAGTTGGTAATGGATATAATTATTGTGTAACGACTAACGACACATAACATATATTAATTTAAAAAAGACACGATTCATTAGAGAAAACAATGTAGGAAGGCAAAGAAAGGGGAAATGGGGGAAGAGGAGGAGGACCAAGGAGAAGATGAAAGCAGGAACGGAAGAGTGAGAGAGAGAGAGACAGAGGGAGAGAGAGAGAAGATAGAGAGGAGAGAGGGTAGAGTGAGGGTAAAGAGGTGAGAGAGAAAGGAGAGAGAAATGAGAGAGAGAACAGCATGCCGTGAATTCAGCCTGATAGCTACGCGTCGCATATATATGCTGAACTAATGAAGAAGAATATGTATAGTGTCAATACACGTTGCTTCAATCCTTCACATGCAATTCAATGCTAAATCCAGATATTATATAAGCCAAACCGCCAAACCGCCAAACCGCCACACCGCCAAACCGCCAAACCGCCAAATCGCCACACCGCCTACGATGATGTTGAATAATGGAACTAACGCATTGAGGTGTAACATTTAGGCAAATGTTATTATTACGTCGAAAATATAGTTGGGCCCCGATTTGATACATGGGCTGAAATATGCCTTGGTCAGTTTGTATAACATTCAGTCTTAACAATATTTAGGGTTTTGGGGAACATACAGTAAAACAAAGTCGGGTCTTTTCGTGGGCCCCTTTTCTTCGTGGGCCTGATACCCGTGTTCATAGTGCCTATTGGTTAATCTGCCATAAATATCTAGGATAGAACGAATGGCGGATCGACGTAGCCAAGGCAGACGATGATATGTTTTGATAGGAATGTCTTTTGTTTGTTCTCTACACAGTTATGATGTTTGGAAAATGCGCAATAACATATTCTAAGACGAATATCCAAATTCATAGACTACTCAGAGACGGTGTTAAGTATATAATTACTGATAATTCAATGTAATATTATTTTTATAAATAAAATAATTAATCTTTTAAAAATTAAGCTGTGTTTCTTTAAAACAATAATATAATAACAGTTAAAACTATTCCTTTAGGTCAGTATTATTGTTCCAGTAATCAGATATGTTCTACTATACCTCATCACCACCTTCAATGGCGGGAACCTCATCACCACCTTCACTGGCAGGAATCTCATGACGCGCTGAGAGACAAATTGAACACAGTTTATTACACATTGGTAAATATAATATCGATAGTGCAGACAGACATGTGAAATAAGATGAAACAACCCAGACAGTTTGAATCTACAACAAGCCACACTAAATTTATTCAGCAAGATAATATATGTAAATTGATAAACAATAGATAATATAATTATTGAAATAGTAAACAATGACAAAGCATATGTTAGTACTACCATGTTTATTTGATTTTAACTTACACGTGCACAACTATAACCTGATTGAACACTAGGCAGTTATACAAGTTATTTTTACTTGTTCTCATAGACATTATAATAATAATAATAATAATAATAATAATAATAATAATAATAATAATAATAATAATAATAATAATAATAATAATAATAATAATAATAATAATAATAATAATAATAATAATAATAATAAAAGCATTTATATAGCGCCATAAATCTAAGTTACCTTGTTCGAAGGCGCTGTTACAACATATCATAGAAAGAAACTAAAAGTAAAAAATAATAAAACATGGCATTAAATATCGAAATAATCAGATTGGTAGTGTGACAATTCTTGTAAATCTCACCTAGTGCCTGAGATGAAGCAGTTGCCGGACTCTGTCTTTGGAATTCTTGCCATTCGCGTCGTAGTTTTTTGTTACAGTCCCACAGTAGGGCAATGTCAGCGCCATGTGAACTGAATTGTTTCGAAGTTGTTTCCGACAGCTCTGACACTTCGTCTTCAATAGTTACAGACAAAATGTGTTTACCATAAATGGCTGGTGGACAAGGAAGTATTTTGGCTTATCGGGAGTCCAGCCTTATCTATCGAGGAGTATCCCCCCTTTCTGAAGTGTATGTCGATTTTGTTATTTTTAAACATGCTAACACTACTAGCACCCACACTATCATCAGATAATATGTGCCATTCGTTTACTGTACTTTAGGAACCCGAGAACTTTTTGATATCTAATCAGCACTGCTGCTTTGCTAATGCAACTTCGCGTTCGATGGTTCTTCTGTCTTCGTTAGCAGAGAAAACAAATATTTCTGTCGATATTTTCGTAACCATTCAATATTTTAAACACTTCTATCAGTTCTCCTCTCAATCTCATGGTCTCTAATGATATTAAACCATATAGTCTTAGACGCATTTCATAACTAATACCCTACATTTTTGTAACATTTTGGCTGCTCTCCTGCGTACGGTTTATAATAAAGACATTCATACATGTCATATTGTCCTGATAATTCACAGTGGTATGCATAGATACATGAAATGTGCAACTGAAAACTAAGGCATTTTATCTCACAACCAATGCCTCAAAGCATGAATCATGAGTCAGTTATTGATAAATTTGGAACACAAGAAAATTACCCATTTCAATAAAGCATGAAAGGATATTGATAGTTTGTAGTTAATTGAGTGATATGGACTAGCTTACACATAGCAAATATTGTAACAATCCATATTACGCTTCATTAATATGTTTTCGCTCAGAAGTTGGTAAATTGCTAAGAATTAAAATAATTTGCCATTTTTTCATATGCACTGATTAGTAATGAAGAATCTGTAATGAAGACAATCAGATCTGTCATACTACTATGATTTGGGTTATGAGGTATGTGTATTTTCCTCATTGTGAAGTTACGAACATCCTCTCGTGAGTGATTTGTTGAACAAATCATTCACAACGTTTCACTGACACAGGGTAAATAGTACAAGAGATATTAATCTATGAATTATGGATACCGTTTGCTTTTACTAAGTCCTAAATTACAAATTGGCATAACATGAAAACTAGCTAAGTGAACTACTTTGGAAGAGAATGAACGTGTGGCGTGGCGAAAACTAGTTTAGTTAGGACGCTCAAAATTATGATTCTTGCTCATCTTAACAAAGGCTTTCTTCAAATTGATTAATTCAAAACTATACATTTTGGACACAGCAGTGTCCATGTCCACGAAGGAGGGGTGCGTTACAGATGACGTGTTAATTCATAATATATGATCCAATCAATACTTACAAGTAACACAGCTACACTGATTGATTCCAGGAAAATAAATGTTATGTGGTTACATGCCATACCTGTTAGGTTATCCGTCTTGCCTTCCACACTTTTGATCATGATTTCCATATCATCCATCCTGTTTCGCAGTGTATCAATGTCTGATCGAAGCTGTTCTCCCAGATCATCAAATGACGTGACAAATTTAAAGATGTTCTGTAAGAGTGAACACTATAAATATTACAATTATTTCAATTTGTAACACTGGTTGTACACCCTGAAATGTTGAATATTTTGTAAGATTTCTAAACATTCAATTTACTAAAGTGATGTTGTTATGCCATAGACATTCAAGATGTATTATATCAGAACGTGATCAATTTATAGAAGTACTTTCTCTGATACCTATATATTGCATAAGTATGCAAAATTTGGGTATTATCTGTGCAAAGACCTGATACATGATAGTGTTTACAAGAGATCAAACAAATAATAAGATTGCCACCTAGATGGCAAGTGGATAAGGAAGCTCTATGGCTTTTCGAGCATTCAACCTATCTATCTAAGTGTGTCCCCCCTTCAGGGATGTATGTCGGTTTTAGGTGAAATGTATTATAAGATGGAGGAATATTAGTCTTGACGTCCACCATCTTTAAAATGGTGGACCCGTGTAAATATTGGACGATGAAAAGTATATTAAAATCGGTACGGTCACCAGGAAATATATCGTATGAGAGAAAAAAACCAGGATCCTTCGAACGGGACCGGGACGTCAGGTTATTTTTCTTGAATGTTACAATCAGAACACTCAAGTGTGATAGGCTTGAGAGTCTAGCAACTCCTTTGTCGGATTCAGGGGTCACATAACGACTGCTAATTCAGCTTTTACTAATAACCTTTGATGTGGCGGAGAACTTTGGTTTTCCAGTAGGCGCGTGACTTATGTTGTTGTCTTGACCTAAATACCTGTGTACAGTTGCACGTGTTTCGGATACAGTTCAAACAAGCTGTAATATCAGAAACGGACTTTTAATGAACACTGTTGACTTTTCATTGCTGCAAAGAAATCTTAATCACTGAGAAATACAAAAGAAACTTGATGTCTAAAGCATATTTTATTATTGCCGATGGCAATGGTCGTTCGCATTGTATCTTGTATACTATAATTATTGGATTCACCACAACGGCTTTGAAAATATGAGCGTGATAATCGTCAAACTTAGAGGAACACAAACATTCAACATATCTTCCATTTTGATCCACAGTGTCGGTTTCTCAAAGATCTTTCTGCACTTGTCATATTTTATTGCTAGCCTTCAGCAGCACTCCTCAAAGTGAGTGATTGAATCTCATAATGAGATTATTGTGAGAATTAAACATTTTGAAACATGTGTGTAAAATACCAACGGTAACATTAAATTCATAGCAATCTGTTTTTATCTCATAGATATTTGAAAAGCAGCATAACAGGAATACAATTTTCAACCACGTTTTATTTTAATGCTTAATTAATGCATATAAAGCTACACATGTTGACATCTTTGTAGCGAAAACAGCTAGGATGTAATTTCTTGTGTGTGGGTGCCCGGATCTTTTTAACTGAACATGGGGGCTTTGCAGACAAAACGGTTAAAAACTGATGATCTACCGTTTTATAGTGTGGTAAACCTATATAACATTTATTTGTTCAATATCAGCAATGCAGTAGCAGTCTTACTTTATTTACATTTCAGGTAATAAACTATTAATAACCAGTCACACTATACCACAGTGACTGATTGTAGCTAGTTAAATCAATAGTTAATGAAATGTATAAACAGCAATTTAGAATTATATGTATTAGAATAATAAATGCTTAAATAAACAAAATATTTAAAATTGATCTATGCCTAATATTTGAACAAGTCAAGCCACCAAGACATACTCGAATAACACTGATTATCTTATTGTATTTGTTTGACCTGAACTGGTTATAAGAAGCAGCACTTACAAATGCTAGCCTAAATGTCAATTTAACATAGCGCAACTAAACGTGTTGCCTTCATCCACAACTTACCTTTCCATTATGTTCACACTGGGCAATGACCTGTTTCCACACAGCGACTTCAGTAGAGATGGTCAATTTCATGCTCTCGATCTGCAAATGAGTTTGTGGGTTACTCTTTCATCAGTCACAGCAAAACTGTGATAAATAGCTCGCGTGCAAATAAACTTCACCAATAATCATTTCATGGTGACCTGTTTGACATTAGCACTCCGCTTACCATATTTGGTAACAGCTCCAAGCCATACAGCATACCATAGAGATGATAAACTTTCCGCAAATGTATGAAATGGCCATTTCTATAAAAGGTTACAAAATGGTGTTTCTCTGTTTGTCTGCGGACCCACATTTCTGCCCGTTTTACATTTATTGGGATGAAACTCGGAATCAACTCCTTATTCCGATTAAATATAATTATGAAACTATAAACACCTTTCGTAAAAAAAAACGAAAAACATATTTGTTTGAAATAGCTTTTCCACAATAATTGTTCCGCTGTTCCACGTTTCCGGTCCCCGTTTATGATTAGCGATAAGCTAAATGATTTTGTTTGTTGCGCCTCTGAGCTTGGATGTTTAAGGATATAGGCGCTATAGAAGTTTTACAATTATTATTATTACATATGGCTTGTGATGTATAGTGCTCCCATGAACGATTAATAGATTTTGACTTTTTACAATTCGTCCGGGTGGTAAACATTTGGAGAGCACAATATTTAAAAACAACAACAAACCAATGGCTTTGCGTGAATGTCTATCCGCGCAGTGTTTATACATCATTGAAGTGTATTTTGGTGAATCATAGCCGCTGCCTAAATTCTTCACCGTAATCACCTAACTGACATTTTGTCTAGTTATTCATGAAGATAACCAGAAACACAAGCCAAATTCGGTGAAAACAGCAGACAATATCAATAGTGTATGATTTTTCACTCTATAGTTGTCTACAATATTAATTTCTATCTTTGTCAATTATCACTTACAGGTGACAATATATCTTTAACTAGTAGACACCACAGTCACGTCATTTTAATAATAGTTGTTCTGGTTATCCATACAAGATGACCAGAAACACGTTCAAATTGTGTGAATGCGGGAACAGGGCAGCATGAGCATGGATAGTGTTTACTCAAGATGGAATTATCTACTTCCAAGCCAGTCAGCCAGCCAGCCAACTGACAGTCGCTCAGTACATTAATTAGTAACTTAAATTAAGATTAGCTGAAAAAAACTAGGTAAAAACTGCCCAGTTTAACATGGATCTCCTAGATTATTTATATAGCCACTATCGCTGCATGGGGAGAGCAATAATTAGTCACCGTCAGGATGAACAATAGACAGCCTGGAGTGTCCAGGGAGAGTGGTATTAACGGGTGTGTTGCTTCTAGTCGCCAAAATACACAGACCGTCTCAGGAGTTCGTGTTCTCAGCTCTGCTAAAATCCCAGACAGTAACAGGCAAACTGTGACCATTATGCTTTTGGGGGACACCCCGAGATGCCCTTCTGAAAGTAGATTATTTTCATTAAATGACAAGATCATTACATAAAAATTGGGGAAATGACCAAGTTCCGAATCAATCCTTCAGGATATACGAATACAAATGCTTCATGTCCGCTATGTGGCATATATCAGTGGCTGTTTTTGTCTGTTTGAAAAATGTTGCACACTAGATTTTCATACAGAACTCCATGGAAGCAGGAAGATATTAGATGACAATGTGGCTTTAGTAAGTGAACGTGACTTTTGTGATTTTAAAATGTTATATACCTGGGTGCATATGTGTGTATGACATTAAAAAGCTGTGATTCAGTCATGCGCGCAAAACAAACTTCTTGATATCTCCATTCTCAACATCCACATCGTGGCAGGAGTCATGCAAATATGTTCACTCCTCATTAAAGTTACATTTATGTTTCTTTGGAGATCGACAGTTGTGAACTACAAATTCCTTGTGTACAATGAAGATACCCTCACAGATGTCTTTGTAAAATTAGAGGAAAAGCTTCACGCTTTCTTTTTTAAATTAAACTGAAAAACTTAAAATGTAATGTTGTAATCTCTAAACGAGCATTGAACGCTTAAAACTGTGACAATAAAATTTACATATATTGTGCATAGTGACAGTACCATAACAAACGTATATGCAAACATTGAAGAAAAAACAGTTCTTCAACGTCTGTGTTCATAGTTGGTACTATATGTGTAATCCATGTAGCTTCTTTAAGCCTACGTGCACACCTTTTTGTCTGTCTATCCACCACTTTCGCTCTCTCCCAGTCTGTCACACAGTTATATCTGGTCGATAGAGAGACAGACATGTGCGTGCGTTGATTAAATAAGCCATCTGGATTAGAAAGATTGCACCAACTATGAACACAGACGCAACAGACACAGTCACGTTGGCGACAGTCTGCTTGCTTCGCCATCTGGCGAGCAATGAAGATACTGTTCCTGCTGAAGACCACCAATTGTGGTCGAAACGTCGATGTGAGTAAACAAATAGGTGTATAATAAGAATATTTTAAATATGTTATTCTTTCAACTTCATGATAATGTTCACAAATTTCTTCATCGGTTTCTGAGATGTGAGAGCTAATGATGGATATCGCATTGCAGACACAAAGGCTCTTCGTTTAATAAACAATTCAGGCACTTTGGAAACGCCTATGTTTGGGTTGCAAACAATATAAACTCATATGCAGACAATATAGTATGAACACACGCATTAAGGTACGCGTGTAAACACGCACAAATACACATGCGCACACACGCACACGCGCACGCGCACGCACACACACACACACACACACACACACACACACGACAACAGGGATATCACAAAATAAATTAGCATAATTCTTCACAAAATGTAGTATCGCAAACATTTCTTTGATTGCTCACCTCTTCGAGGCATTTTACAGCATGTTTTGCTGCAGTGTCGTCAGCCAAGTCTTTTGCTTCAAGCAATTCTATCATCTGTTGGATCATGTTCTTCGTTGCATTGTGTTCTACTTGGAATGAACTTGAATGGAACAGCAAGTTTCTTATGTTGTTTACCTGAACAAACATTGCAAATATGATATGCATAATTTCCATATAACAAAAAATTCATGTCAATAACATCAATTACTATATACAGGTTTGTGGGTAAGCAATTTACTATCAGTTTATTGTTTAAACATTTTAATAGTGAATGTTTCTTGAACATACTAAAAAAATTACTAATGAATTTGATAATGATAAAAAAGAACAAAATCCACTTTAAATTGGTGGGAGCAAAATGTTTAGATTTTTTTTCTAGATGCATAGGCAGGATTATTCAAAGTAAACAAGTGTTTTATTTACTGGTAGCAAATTGCTATTTGCCGAGCACAATTCAGGAATATCATATACCTTCACTATACACTATTCATATAATAAAGATATATATATATATATATATATATATATATATATATATATATATATATATATATATATATATATACATACATATATATATATATATATATATATATATATATATATATATATATATGTATATATATATATATATATATATATATATATATATATATATATACATATATATATATATATATATATATATATATATATATATATATATATATATATATATATATATATATATATAGTGTGTATATCAACACTTGTTGGCCAATTTGCTGCAATGTGATAAATTGTTGGACATACGTTTAAAAAAAACAAAATATTACCTTGGCAGCGGCTTGCCTGTCCACACAATCACTAAATAACTTGCAATTGTGGATCAACTGCAGCAGGCCCAATACATCGGTGTTAGCAGGATTAGATGACGAAGGCTGCTGGCCCTTGCCCATGAAGATCTTAGCTAGCTGCCACGGTTGTGTTGGCCACATATCCACCTTGCTGTTTTTCCACAAATACGGCGTTCCGAACAGTCTGGCAATAATGCCATCCAACCATTTGTCGCAAATGTTATTTGGACACTCGATATACCAGCGTGCTTTGGTACCAGTGTCATGCTCATCAGCAGTACCGTCAGCAGTACCGTCAGCAGTACCCTCAGCAGTAGCTTCATTAGTACCCACATCAGATTCCTCAGCAGTGCTGTCTACATTGCATGTTGCACCATTCGATATACTCTTTTTCTTTTCTGTTTCCTTAACTTTACATTTAGCAGAGCATTTGGTGTCACCAATTTCCTTTCTGAGTAAATCATGACATTCACAAATCACCCTTTCGCATAAAGGCCTTAATCCTCCAGCAACAAACAAAAGTGCCTGACCAAGTTTAATCCAGTTGTTGTATTTTGTGTCTTGGACTCGGCTTTTAACTGACGATTCTGTCATCATGACACCAGACCAGGTAAACTACAGTTGCATTTCTGTGTCAGAACAGGTTCGCCATCGTGTTGCAGATCCTAACAAAATAAACACAAATGAATTTTATATTTAAGAACGTTTGTAGTATGTACAAAGTCTTTCAGATCCGTTTGTATAAGGAATAGCCTATCATGGTAATACTGAAAATTATTTATAGGCCTAAATATTAGCAATACAGAAATAACATTTGCTATTTCTGAAATGAAAAAGTTAATTAAAACATCATTATAAAGCTTTTACGTGATTACTTAAGCCTAGAGATAACAACCAAAACCAACTAAGATTTAGCTTAGCAACAACAACATATACAAAATAACAGTTTAAAAAAATAAAGTGTTGTTGAATGGTGGTACAACGGCACGTTATAGATTGTTTTCCTGTGATCTCTTCAATATATACTTCGAAATGTATACACTTACGACGAGCATCAGGAGTGTATGATATTCTCTTTAACTTTTATGTTACACTTATGATAAACATATATATATATATATATTTATATATATATTTATATATATATATATATATATATATATATATATATATATATATATATATATATATATATATATATATATATATACACGCACACTTACTAATACATTCACGGTGATTAACACATACATGCACGCGCACACATGCTTACACACACACGCACGCACGTATGCACACATTCTATAAAGTTATGACAACATTCATTTTGTATGTAAAAATTAAAATAGTAGAGCTCTTTTGGTTAGGAGTCTTAGCCTTGTAAAATAATACTTTCTTCATGTCCTCGTTTACTTGTATTGTTGCAAAATCGTACATGCAACAATCATCCAATTTGGAAAATGTAGTAGATGAATGGATCAGCATGTGAAAGCAATGCGCATGAGCTGCTATGAAATATGCTAAATTGAGTATGCAAATAAATTTTGGTTGCTACATTTATTGGCGATCTTCCTCCTGGTGTGGTCTACTTGTAAGAGACAAACATAGAGAAACTGCGAAAATGTTATTCTGAAGCTCAATGAGTATGCTGGATTATGAAAGGATTATTATTTTATTAAATGCCACGATCATTACATCAAAATGACCAATTTCCGAATTCGTCCACCAAGTTATACGCATTGGATATGAATGCAAATGCCTCATGTCCGCTACAGGGCGTAGATGGCCTAGACCCTTGACAGTTCAGCTCCTATTTGATCATGTGCGCAAATAATAATCATTGTAAATTATACAGGTATGACCTTCCCTATATCAGTACTCAGTACAGGGATATGCCATTTCCCTCGCATAGTAATTAAAAAATACGCAATGGCGTATACAAATAGAGGTTGGCTGGTATATTTATTGGCGACTTCCTTTCTGCTGTGGCCTACCTGTAAGAGACAACAGTAGAGAACTGCAAACATTAACAATTCTAACGTTCGATGAGTATGGCATATTCTGAAAATAGATTATTTTGGTTAAATGTCAAGACAATAACAATTGGGGAAATTACCAATTTCCGAATCAATCCTTCAGGATATACAAATACAA
>OZ024854.1:7101126-7121126 GCA_964017155.1 Oasisia sp. SBJ-2009
GCGTATTAATACAGTTGTCATTTTGTCATTTTGCTTGGTAATGTAATCAGGGGCAATCCGTTGGTGGTTCAAGCAGAAATGGAGGGGTGTAACGTTTGAATTAAGTTTGTGGGAGCCTGAGGTATTAAAAGTTCACGAATTTTTGACATGACTTGTATCTATGGAGGGTAAATATGCTGTGGAAATGTCAATAACAGAGCACCGCGAAATTAGTAGGAAATGAAGGAAACGTTATAATGGTAGCCTATGGAAAATGCAAATGTGGTCTGAGTCCAGAGGTGTGTGCTTCCGTTTAAGAATTATCTGCTCTGGTGTTAGAATGTTTACGAGTATTCGTAAATTTAGGGTTAGGTAAGCTGGTAAGAGTTTTCAGCTGTTCTATGTTTTTAAATTATATGATTGTTAGATTAAGATAGGTACATATTTAGCACGTTTGTTTGCTAATTTAGCTATACTAATTTACTATTAAATTTAAATTAGAAAATTAAATTGATTTGTACTTCATAAAACATTTAGTAAAACTATATTTTCCCCGATCTTGCTCCTTGACCGTCACCATGTCGTGGCAATTTTAATGATGAAATAAAAATATAGCACCTAGTCATATTGATAGGGACTATATAGTAGGGTGGTCGGACCAAATTAGTCTTTAGAAAAACATATTTTTAAATGCCCCCTGATAGTAGTCACAATAAGAAGTATAATGATAGTTGTTTCATGCAATTAAGTGAAATATTAAGCAAACTACAGATGTCTAAAGTTACAAGTTTTCGTGACATTTTTGTTGGTGTATATGTATGTAATTTTGCTTATATACCACACAATTGTTTTTTCCCTATGGTCATAATCACTAATTGAAGTGCAACTGTGCTCGTTTCATGTATGTAGATGAAATATAAGGAAACTGCTGCAATTGTATGAAATTTCAAATTAAACATTTTCCGGCAATTTTCTGACAAATTTGATATTGCCAATAAATCTTTAGAATTGCTTTCATTTTTTCTTCTGATAATAGTAATTAATTGAAATGTATTGGTGCTGCCTTCAAGTACACAGATTAAATATTAACGAAACGCAGTTGTATTTTTTTAATTGTTTACATTTTTCTGAACATTCTCCTGTTTTATTTTGTACCTAAATCACAATTAATTAATAGAAGATTACTTTTCAATTATACGTATTGATTTTATTGTAAACTATGATGAAGGCCAAACTATACCTAATTTTTCATTCAATTAATATATGATGTATCATAATTGTTCAACAATGTTGTACAAATTACATATATTCTCAAAACTAAATACTAATTCATGTAAAACAAAATCAAAGAATACAACATACAAAAGTTATGCTTAATATAATAAAAAATTATTTTGATAAATTATCAATTTAAAAAAACAAGTTTTTTGTATACCACATCGCGCGCACGGGGAACAAGGCAAAATGGCGAGTAGATCTTACTAATTTCATGAGAGGGGTTTCTGACCTCCATTGTGAGCAAAATACATATATCTCATGTCCCAGATTATGTATTATATATTTGGTATCCATGCATCATCACCGTGCATCCATAGTGTCCCGTGGATGGACGAAGGCCTCATTATGCTGCGTCCACATCTTGCGTTTTGGTACTCAGTGTAATCTATTATAGGATGGTAGAATAATGTATACAGTACACACGCACGATCTATAAAATATATGTTTGCTATAATGTGTTCAGAACACCGTTGCGTCTATACCTAGGTAATGCAGTGCTTCAGGCATGTTTGCAAAGCTAGCTGCTCCTGAGTGCAAAGCGATGATTGTTTATACATTTATGAAACGGTTACATACATCCGAAAACTCTCTAGTCTAGCATTAATTAACGGTTAATTAATGCTAGACTACGCATCACTACTTGACCATATCTGTCATAGGTCAACTTATAATGTTAGGGACCTGCACAAGATTGATTTACAATGTTTATGATGGTGCATGTATCCATGCAACATTTAACATTTATATTAATATTAAAACATTATATAACCATATATATTATAAAATAAATATATAAGAAGAAAATGTATCCATACAATATGGCCAAACACTACAATATATCACTGGCGCATTACTCCTACTTGGTAATTGTGTATGTATTTCGTCTCCTAATTCTGAAGATCCACCGGATGCCTTATATAGTACGCCTAATGTATTTTCACACAAATTAATATTGCCTTATTTGGAAATATAATTCACAAAACTACTCATAAAAATCATAGCAAAAAACTTATAATTGTGTCAGCTGATTACATATGTACTTAAAGGGAAAACAAAGTCAATGTTTGGATCATATGGGATTAACAGAGTTAATACAAAGTAACAACTTCCAACAACAATCATATTTTTAACGTCAGTGGTTTACCAGGAAAAAAATGTAAAACACATAGACATAGAAAGTCTACAGACTACGCCATTTTAGAAACAAAATGACGTCAGAGTCTTCTTGGTCGGCGTGAACTGTGCATGCATATTATTATCTGTTACTTTCTAACCTAACCACGAAAACGACCGCCAACAGCCGCCAAACTTCTCCCCACATTTCATACATACATATACATACACTACATTACAAAAAAATCACTTGTATTCGTCTAACGAAGAAAATTCACAACAGAAACGCAAATCTTGGCGAACGGCAACTCGACAACTTCGACTACCGTAAACTCGCTATTATAAGTTAGCTTTACACAAAATACCGCTAGATGGCGCGCGAATATTTATTAACCTTACTGCATTCGCACGCGCGAATTAGTTTAATTAATTATAAATAATATAATAATAATTAGCTGCATCACTATGATCTGCAGAAAATGTTAAACGGCAAACTAAGGCAACGCTTTGGTGATATGGGTCTAATAGAGTTGATAAAAAATAACAATTTAATATACAAATATATAATTTTATTAGTTTATTTTATATAGCGCCAAATCCACAATTCTCTTCTCTTCTATTCAACATACTGTTATTAAAGCATATGCAATAATAAGAATGCTACCCACAGGGAATATTTAAAAATAAATATTAAAAATACATGTGTCTGCATAATTATCCAAAATTGCCTATTAGTTATAAAAGAAAAAGGAAATTACGTGTTTTTCAATGAAGTCACATTGTTTATTTTATCAATATTTCTATAAACATCCCGCGTGTACTGCGAGCATGCAAGCTTATATTACATAAGCGATGTTTTAACAATAATAACTAAAACAATAACATGTTAATATTACTGTTTTTAAATCCTTCTTTTTCTACCACCATAATATTTCCCATATATTCATATTCCTTTTTACATTTTAGTGATTTATTGTTCCGATAATTAATAAAGTGTCTTGTTCAAAAATAATAATTATTACATATCTGATGGTGGAAATGTCATTCATGAGTAGAACAAATAGCTTCAGTAATATGTTCTTATGCATAATGGTTGTGTATGTGCTGAATGAAAATTATTATTACGTCGTACTTATTTTACTACTTTAATTATTTATTACTATTAACCATACTTTTATATTCATTTATTACAATTGTTGTTATGTAATTTGTATGTTTATTTATGACTGATAAGTCAGCTTAGTTAATGTTATAGAAACATGTATTTTCATTATTTATTTTTAAATAATATTATCTGTGGGTAGTTTTCTCTTTATTGTATTTTTAATAGCATTATTTTGTGAAGCGCCACAAACAATTATGGATGTGGCGCTACATAAATAAAATATTATATTATAATTAAAAAAATTGTTTGTTTATTTAATATAGCGCCACATCCAATTTAAACTTGTTCATGGCGTTTTACATACATTAAAATGCTAAACAACAAATACACACCAGAAGAAAAAAAACATAAATATACTAGAAACATATATGAACAATTATAAAAATTAAATATCAATATAAAAATAATAAAACTTATAATTTCCTGCAAATCATAGTGATGATAATAATAATAATTATTATTATTATATTATTTATAAGTAATTAAACTATTTCGCGCGTGTGAAGTAAAACAATTAAATATTCGCAGTCAGAAACGTGGCGTCTAGCGGTATTTTGTGTAAAGCTTTTAAAAGCGATTTTACGGTAACGCTGGGCGGCCGAACAAGTTGTACTCGAGGTCTGCGCGTTTTTGTGTGTGAATTTTCTTCGTTAGAGGAATGCAAGAGATTTTATTACATAACATAGTGTATGCATATGTATGTAAGATATGTGAGGAGAAGTTTGGCGGCTGTTGGTGGTCGTTTTGATGGTTAGGTCAATCAAATCGGGTCGTCTAGGATCCGCGCTGTGTCTGTGACTGTCCAAACGAATCCACCGAACCACTGTTTCAGTTCTGCTCGATTCATAGGTTAACAAGAAGACATCTTACTGATACTGTCTTTCACTGTACTATTACTATAAGCGTTTGAGGAACAGTGTGGCATATTGATGTCGCGATTTCGTTGTAAACTGACGTAAGGCAACTTTTAGCGTACCGCTTGGCTCTCTGTTATGACAGCTGAACCAGCAGACGACTCTCTGACGTATTACTTTTCCAAACTGCTGGGTTGTGATTGGTTGCAAGGTCCAAGATGGGCCGGTTCATGGTGTCGGTGATTTAGCTAGATTTTCCCACTTTAAGACCACTTTCTGAGGTAACCACTAAGGTGAAAAATTGGATTGTAGATGCAAATGATTAGCTAGTGTAAACTATTTTAGGTGCATAACACTAAACTGTTGCCTTTTTTTTCACTTTAAAATATGCTCTATAATTTAAATGTACAAACTCATTTTTCTTTCTGCCTCATATCATATTTTGTATTATTCCACAGGATAAATAAGGCGCATTACAAATAACAAAATAACAGTTCGACTTGACGTTATTTATCGAGCAGCTCGCGGGTGAATAGCCTGAGCCAAACATTTTGTTAACGTAAGGGATACTTCAGTATTTTCAAGTTGGCGTAGTTCGCTAGATGGCAGCACAAACTCTAATGGGTTAGCGATTGCTGATTATGCTTGCTCGCATTGTGCCAGCTCGCATTATGCCAGCTCGCATTAATGCCATTATGCTTGCTCGTATTATGCCTGACTTCGTATTATTGCAGATTATCTGCAATAATATACCACATTAACAGCAACAATCGTCAGATTTCAACCATGTTGCAATGTGAAATTACAGACATGCCACATGTTTGGGATGACATTAAAATGTTGTAAGAATCCGTATCAATCTGTATCACTAATCACATATTCTAGTTAACTGGCCTAAGCTACTAAGGCCTTTTCAAAACGTATGTGTATGTGTTTGGAATGTCATTCTGCACCACTCCCGCTAAAAAGAAGTCAGACATATATTATTAAATTGTGTTTTAGATCAATTTAATGCCGTCACAAGGCGCGAGCAGTTAGCGCAGCCCAGACACATCGGGGCCTCAAACCCCGGCTTTGTCAAAGGCGATGTCTAGCGTGTGCACTACGAAGTCGAAACAAAAAACAATTAGTAATATTTTATAAATTTATGCTTAAAACAAATATATCTGCATTACGTAGAATAAAAAGTTAATGATGTAGACTCAGTTTTCGCAAATCACAAGACATCGCCTTTGCGGTCGTGATACGTCTGGGACGCGCTATGTATTGCTCACGCCCAGTGACATCGGCTTATTTACGTCGACTCGACGACATTAAATTGATATAAAACACAATTTAAAAATGATATCCGACTTCGTTTTAGCGGGTGTGATGCAAATGACATTCCAAACACATACACATCGAAAAAACGTCGTAAATCCGTTTTGAAAAAACCCTAAATAATTTAGGCCAGTTACCTGGAAAATTACCGACGTCTTAGTTCACTTCAGTATGTTTAAACTGCGTACAGCAAAACAGAGAGTGTCATCAAATAATAACAATTTATCTCAGCAGTTCGCGCGTATATCGAAGTTTCACTGGCAATCAGAAATACAGGCGATTTCGCGGCGTCGAGCTCCATTGAGCCACCTGCCGAAGTTTTCAGAACAACAAATTTACCAGCGCTCCATCTATTACGCGCTACAATAAACGAATCGGTGATTTAATTCGTTCGTTTCGAATCGATTTACTTAGTCACTAACAGCAAACAATTATTCCATTGTGTTGTAGTTTTGTGACGCATACATAATGTGGTTAAAAAATAATGTCTCCATAAATTTATTTAAAATCCGTATCAAAATGGAGTACGGCCGTATCACTTTAAAAGCCGCCAACATCCGTATCGGATACGGGTAATCCGTATCATGTGGCAAGTCTGGAATTATGGCCCTAATATCGTTCCATAGATTTGTGTCAGCCGCAAGCACAGCGGCCACGTGTTACTGCGCTGTGCACTTGGAATGAGCAACAGTATATGTTTTTGGCGATGGCAGCAAATTTTCGTTCTCAAATGTGCGCTATTGCGGACTTTAAATACGCATGGGATTATGTCAAATGACTGAATTTACGAAATGAAGTATCAAATGTTCTAAATGTTCTGAGATTGGGGGCCATGGCCCTTGATATGGCCCCCCTCCGGCTACGCTACAGCTTCGAAGCACATGCCTCGTCCACTGTTCCCGCTCCTGTGTAGGACGCTTCAATTAATTTATTATCAACAGTCAACCACATGCAGCAACACACAAAACCATTCACCGAATCTAGGCCGGCTGCTTGAATGGAACCACAGGACGTAGATGCATTTACCCTCTAAGAATGATAGATGACTTGTGGACAATGCCGTGAAGAGCGCGCGGTTATGTGGTGTTGTGGTTATATGAGTCACTACCCAGCGTATAGGGGATTTCCACAGTGTACTCTAGGGCAGTGGAACTTTCCACGGTATAACCGATATTCCTACGCTTGGCCGCTATCGGCGTTAGCTAGTGTTTAGCAACAGTCTGACATTGATGTAAACACTGTGTAGCATTATTCGCCGGACCGTATACAAAGTAGGTTTTGGCTAGTGACTAGTGTAGCAATAGGTTAGTGTAAAATATGTGTTTATGTACAACAAATTGGTAGTGAAGCGCAGTTGTATCAAGGCTGGGAACGGCTCGATCGCTATCACTGATTCTATCCAATAAAACACTTTACTTGGGGGAGTGTCACTAACCGTACATATCGACAGGTGTGTACAGCCGAACGTCATATTTGGCCTACCCTTACCCTTGTTAAGGGCATCAAATATGAAAAGGTATTCCCTTTGTCTAAGGACTAATTAAAGAAGTACACGCACCACACACGCACGCACACGCACCACACACGCACGCACACGCACCACACACGCACGCACACGCACCACACACGCACGTACGCACCCACACACACACACACACACACACACACACACACACACACACACACACACACACACACATATATATATATATATATATCTTCAAGCTTGCATGAGAGACAAGAATTCATGCGTACTTCCAGCGTACTTCATGCGTACATCCCGACATACGGCGCGGAAACATTGGTACTCACCACCCAAGCAAAGAATAAGCTAGCAGCCGCACAAACAAAGATGGAAAGGAGTATGTTAAACATCGCATAGCGGGAGAGAAAACAAACAACTGGGTAAGAGAAAAGACCAAGGTCACAAACGTGATTGAACAAGTCGGCAGACGGAATTGGACCTGGACAAGAAAAAAGATAATCGATGAACGCTATTCGTATCATCACCTGGAAACCCTACGAAATGAAAAGACCTAGAGAAGGCCGGCGATATTTGCGTATCTGTTATTTCAATTATGGGAACTATAGCTGACTTAGTGATCTTTTGTTGAGGTTATTTTACCTTTTGCAATTGTAGTTCCGTTTAAAAAGCTCTTAATCCACTTAAACCCTGACTAATCAAGTACTATTTTTAAATGATACCCACACGTATCTGTGTTGCTGTGCCCAATTATTAATAAAGAAAATGACAAAATCAGATTTTGCTTCATGTGTTGCGGAAGTTAAATGTTGTCGATCGTGTAGAGTGTACCACTATTCCTAATGGCTTACTAATGTCTAAATATAAGTTTATAACATGCTTTAGGATATGTAGATGGCTGGAATACATAACGATTTTGCCTGTGTGTTTGTCGATATTTGTATATGTTTTATTTTAGTCACTAACTCAGGTTTGTGGTAGTTTTGGTGTAGTCGACCGTGTCGCACACACCCTTAGTTTGTAGCTAATGTATATAATATTAGTGAGATGTTTTTTGGTATGTATAAAGCATGTTACAAGCAAACACATTTATCCATTAGAAACATTCAACAGGTTTAACTTAATATTGAACAACTTCCCTCCAGTACTATGTTGCCGACCGTGTACCAATGACGCCGCCATGACAATGTACACCTTTAAAACACCCTAAATAATTCGAATTGAATCCAAATATATTGTGCACACATTAAGTAACATCTACACTTCCAATAAGGATATATAACGACCGTTAAGTTCAAAAAAGAAAAGAACCATTGGTCATATTAAAATAAATGTCCATGGTCAGCAATAACAGGTGTAGATAAATTAAACTGGCAAGAACATACTCGGGGTCTATCAGTGTTTTGAACACATTATAATGTATTTGCAAACGAGACTAATCCGGTTTAGATGTCGTCTCACAGTTAGTCCTATCTAGACAATTGTGAGTAAAACGCCAGCAGGCAAACTCTTCCAATGATTGGCTGTCACCCACGGTCGACATGGTCCCACTTGGTAGAATCGTTTAAATATGTACGTCTGAGCTTTTCCAGAAAGGACACAACAGGTCAGACAACCCGGCGCCACAAGCCAACCTAGCGGCCAGACAGTACTCACGCGCGGCCGTGTACGAATACTCCGCTACGCCAACTACCTGGACAAGCCGCAGCCCCGGGTACGGCCCGCGACCCGAGAGTAACACTTCCTGACGACGCACGTCAGCCACTCGAGGGCACAGAGCACTGTTGATTTTCCCATTGGTGGCCATGTTAACGTTTTGTCAGATTATAAGGAAACTGGACCTGAGAAAAAATTTAAATTTTAACACAATCACTGCAGTCATGTCACTGATATGCTGATCAAATTTCGTCAAAAAAGCATATATCAGGCTCTCTTAAAATGCATGCATGTATTCTGCCCCTCAATATTGACCAAATTTAGCATGTTTTTCTGCATCCGCAGGGTCATGTAAGAAAAAATGGCTAAAAATCACTACGCCAACTACACTCTGCCTAACATGCGTCATTGCACTGCAGATACATCATAGCACTGAACCTACAAGTATGCCTGTCCTACTGTACTCATTTCACATAAAAAGAATTTTTATAAACCTCAAAGGACACAATTATTAAGGTACTACATTCGTATGGGTTACACCAGGAAGTCTAACTGTGCTCTGACCCCTCGAGGCTCGCACGCAGAACGGCTGTAGCGCTTACGTTTTTCCGGCGTTAAATCCTTTCCGATTGACGTTTCTGCGCATGCGCGAGTCAGATACGACCTTTGTTGCTATGCGGGATGTTTACTTTACCCACCCCGCGGCACCCACCGTTAAAACCGTTCCGATTGACGTTTCTGCGCATGCGCGTGTCAACTATTTTGTTAACCGGCGAAAGTTTGTAGTTTCTGAGATGTTTTACAGTTATCTGAGACATTATATGAGCAGTGGCGTGCACCACCCGGCAGTAGCCAAGCATGACAATGTCCAGTGAAGGGTACGCTCAGCAGCGCTGAAGCATAGCCTACTTTAAAAGGTGTGTTCAAAAAGGCTAAATTCGAGTCGACCCAGTCAGTGGCAGTGCTGATTCAGCCTCTCAGGAGCAGAGTCCAGTTATCAGTAATAAGATTATCGATAGCGTCAAACGTTCATCACAAATAATAATAATTATTATATTAAGTAACGTTGTCATTGGCATCGGAATATAAGTATAGGGTTGCATTAATTAAGTCGTTTATATAGAGTAGTAGAGTTTAGACTGGTGAATATGCTACCAGTGGAGTTACGAGTTAAACAACTCAAATTGAACCTTGTTTATAATGTTATAAATGATAGAGCACCGAAGTATATGTCAAATTTGTTTAACGTAGCATGTAAGCAGCACGGTATAAATACAAGATCTAGTGTTATGTCTCTTCATGTGCCGTATGTTAAATCATTTGGGCAAACCTCGTTTTACTATACAGGAATTCATGCCTGGAACAAATTGCCATTTTCCATACAAAGTGTTCAGAACATGAAGCAATTTAAATGTCTACTGAAGCAGTTTTTGTTCAGTTGTCTTAATGACCAGGAAGCCAGCTCATTTATTTATTTTTAATCATAATTGATGACGTAATTTTTATTTTATAATTTGTATTCTTTATTAGATTTATTTATGATTTTTGTGTAATAAATAACAAGGTTTTACAAAATGTTTCTAACCAGAAGATTATTTCCATACCTTTTTATATTGTAATTATCAATGTCATTTACATATTTTAGTAATTATTTATATCGGTTTATTTATTATGGTTGTTTTAGTATGTTATATTTGTCATTTGAGATGTTATATTTATCAGTTCTGTCATTTATGTCAATGTCTGTCATGTGTATGTCAAGGACCACAATGGAAATAAGTGCGTGCACTTTTTGTGTTATCCAAATATTTAAATGTACTTTGTATTTATATATTATGCATATGTGTACAATGTTTTACATTTTATATTAAACAAATCAATCAATCAAAAAAAGTAGAAATGATACAGTAACGATAGGAGTGAGCCCTGCATCAGTGCATGATCGTGTGTGTTTTCAATATCTTTAACTTTATTTCAGATTGTCATAGACATAGTACATACAGATGTCCACATAAACATTAAAAAAATACAAGTGACTAGAAAAATATAAAAGTATTGCAC
Source organism: Oasisia sp. SBJ-2009 (assembly GCA_964017155.1). Taxonomy (NCBI): domain Eukaryota; kingdom Metazoa; phylum Annelida; class Polychaeta; order Sabellida; family Siboglinidae; genus Oasisia; species Oasisia sp. SBJ-2009. Next base: position 7,112,036 of record OZ024854.1, read on the forward strand.
AGGGTAAATAGAGAAAAAAAACATTGCACAATGGTACATTCAAACAAAAACTATTATGTATATACAACATTTTGATCCAATGTCGTCTTATCCTGGATTGCCATTTTATTGATATCACTGTTGATAATTGCAGTTACCAACTTATTATTACTTATCAAGTCTCCGCATGAATTTATATACAAGGTTTCTCATTACAGCTTTACTATCTGGTACATGGTATTCTACAAACATGGTGGAGGCACTGCAATATTTAGGCTGATTTAGCAATAAGCGAAACACATTATTGTAAGCCACATGAAGATTATGTATACTTGCTACTGTGTAATTCCACCACAGCTGAGCAGTATATATGGGAGAGCAGAAAGTTCTAAGCAAAGTCAGCTTCACTTCAGTGGAACACATGTAAAATTTCCGCAATAGCATATTACCCCTAGCATATAGTTGTCGGCATTGCCGCATTGGCGTAAGATACCTTTGTCATCACGTAATGTATTAGAAATAAAGTGACCCAAATATTTCACATTATCCACTTCCTGGATTGTTTTACCATTAATCTTAAATGATGGAACTTCAATATTTTTCTTATATTTACTTTTAAAATATTAACACAGCATTGTTCTTGGAGTTGTACTTGATATCATGATTTAACCCATAGAGTCCACATACCTGCATCAGTTCAGACAGTCTTGATACAGATGGGGACAGAATTACCAAGTCATCAGCATACATAAGATGGTTGATAGTTGTACTACATATTACACACCTTGTGTTACATTTGTTTAAAGCTATGGTTAAATCATCCATATATATATATATTAAAAAGGTGTGGTGAGAGTATACCACCTTGCCTGACACCATTTGCAACATAAAAATGTTCCAACAATTTGCCTGACCATCTTATACACATAGTCTGATTCGAATACCAATATATAAGCAGTCTAACAATATATCCAGACACTCCCCTGTCAATCAACTTTTGAAATAAGATAGAATGTTTCACTCTGTCAAAGGATTTAGAAGCATCTAAAAACATGTAAACATAGACCCATCTAGACTCCTATGCCTGTCAATAACTTCCTTTAAGACATAAATACACAAGTCTGTCCCGTGTTTTTTCTTAAGTCCAAACTGATTGGACATTGTTGACCGCGTAACTGACATTCTGTCTAACAATATGTTTTCTTTTTTTTTGACACAATACTAGCTAATGCAATAGGTCTATAATTGTCTTTGCTGTTAATCTTGCTACATTTATCTTTGATAATAGGAACCAGCACAACAGATAACAAAGAACTAGGTAAAAATCCATGTACAAAAAAAACAGTTATACACATAGCAAGTAAAGGCACAATGCGCTTATCACAATATTTAAGGTGTTCAGCATATACACAAACCATACCATAAGTCTTATTTATATCTAGGCATTTAATAGCATTTTCAACTTCGCTATTTTCCACAACTATGTCATTTGTATATTTGGAATCACATTTGATCTGTTGAATGTCTATATCCCTAATACAATTAAAAAGCTGTTTAAAATGAGACCGCCATTTACCTGTAAACCTTTACCTAATAGTGTTGAGGATGTTAGTGGTATTTTTGAAATAACTGAATTATGGCGGCCTCATTTTAAACAGCTTTTTAATTGTATTAGGGATATAGACATTCAACAGATCAAATGTGATTCCAAATATACAAATGACATACCCCGGTAGTTGTGGAAATCAGCAAAGTTGAAAATGCCATTAAATGCCTAGATATAAATAAGACTGATGATATGGGTGGTGTATATGCTGAACACCTTAAACATTGTGATAAGCGCATTGTGCCGTTACTTGCTATGTGTATAACTGGGTTTTTTGTACATGGATTTTTACCTAGTTCTTTGTTATCTGTTGTATCTGTTGTGCTGGTTCCTATTATCAAAGATAAATGTAGCAAGATTAACAGCAAAGACAATTATAGACCTATTGCATTAGCTAGTATTGTGTCAAAAAAATGTGAAAACATATTGTTAGACAGAATGTCAGTTACACGGTCAACAATGTCCAATCAGTTTGGAGTTGAGGAAAAAAAACAGGACAGACTTGTGTATTTATGTCTTAAAGGAAGTTATTGACAGGCATAGGAGTCTCTATGGTTACATGTTTTTAGATGTGTCTAAAGCCTTTGACAGAGTGAAACATTCTATCTTATTTCAAAAGTTGATTGACAGGGGAGTGCCTGGATATATTGTTAGACTGCTTATATATTGGTATTCGAATCAGACTATGTGTATAAGATGGTCAGGCAAATTGTCGGAACATTTTGGTGTTACAAATGGTGTCAGGCAAGGTGGTATACTCTCACCACACCTTTTTAATATATATATATGTATATGGATGATTTAACCATAGCTTTAAACAAATGTAACACAAGGTGTGTAATATGTAGTACAACTATCAACCATCTTATGTATGCTGATGACTTGGTAATTCTGTCCCCATCTGTATCAAGACTGTCTGAACTGATGCAGGTATGTGGACTCTATGGGTTAAGTCATGATATCAAGTACAACTCCAAGAAAAGTGCTGTGTTAATATTTAAAAGTAACTAATACAATTATATGAACAATGTTGATGTTCCATCATTTAAGATTAATGGTGAAACAATCCAGGAAGTGGATAATGTGAAATATTTGGGTCACTTTATTTCTAAGACATTACATGATGACAAAGATATCTTACACCAATGCCGACAACTGTATGCTAGGGGTAATATACTATTGCGGAAATTTTACATGTGTTCCACTAAAGTGAAGCTGACTTTGCTTAGAACTTTCTGCTCTCCCATGTATACTGCTCAGCTGTGGTGGAATTACACAGTAGCAAGTATACATAATCTTCATGTGGCTTACAATAATGTGTTTCGCTTATTGCTGAATCAGCCTAAATATTGCAGTGCCTCCACCATGTTTGTAGAATACCATGTACCAGATAGTAAAGCTGTAATTAGAAACCTTGTCTATAAATTCATGCGGAGACGTGATGCTCTTATAATAAGTTGGTAATTGCAATTATCAACAGTGATATCAAATGGCAATCCAGGATAAGACAACATTGGATCAAAATGTTGTATATACATAATAGTTTTTGATTTAATGTACCAGTCTGGAATGTACCATTGTGCAATGTGTTTTTCTCTATTTACCATGTGCAATACTTTTATATTTTTCTATAGTCACTTGTTTTTTTAGTGTTTATGTGGACATTTGTATGTACTATGACAATCTGAAATAAAGATATTGAAAACACACACGACCATGCACTGGTGCAGGGCTCACTCCTATCATTGCTGTATCATTTCTACTCTACATAAACGACTTAGTTAATGCAACCCAATAGTTATATTCCGATGCAAATGACGTTACTTAATATAATAATTAGTATTATTTGTGATGAACGTTTGACGATGTCGAGTCAGCACTGCCACTGACTGAGTCGACTCGAATTTAGCCTGTTTGAACACACTTTTTAAAGTATGCTTCAGCGCTGCTGAGTGTACCCTTCTCTGGACATTGTCATGCTTGGCTACAGCTGGATGGTGCACGCCACTGCTCATATAATGTCTCAGATTATAAAATGTTCAAGATCACATCACATAATGACTAAAAATAAACCTATATGCAACCAATCATGCATGCGTATTTTTCAAAAAGTAAATAAACAGTTTCAATTTTAGCAGTAAATAAATAACATAAGACACTTTAAAACAAATTGGCAATACATTTTTGTGGAATCGTGAAATCTAACAACTTTAATGCATATTGCAGTTTAAAAAATATGCATGCATGATTGGTTGCATATATGTTTATTTTTTGTCATTATGTGATGTGATCTTGAACATTTTATACAGACGATCTATGTACAATTATTTTGCTTTAAGACGAATGTTTTAATTTTTTTATCCCAAGAATTCATTGATTTTTTATATACAGCATGTATTTCAATTTAGCCACAGCCACGCAAGATAGATTGGATTTTGGATTATTTTTATGTTTACAATAAATTGTTATTGAATGAGGATTAATTGTGTGTCTACTGTGCTTCAACAATGAACTAGGCAACAGTGTTTGCTTAATCAATCCAGTTCAGAGATAATGGCGGCCACATGAGTTATACCACAAAGAATTGTACTGGGTCCAGTTATGTTCATATTATACTTAGAGGCCAGTATTAAAACAATAAAATTATGTGCTATTTATAGAGGACATCAATATGTTTCACTTATACACAACTGCTACAGGCTTATTCAAGAAGTAAATTCAGAATACAATAAAATATCAGTATGGATTCATTTCAACAAAACAACACTGAACATAACTAACATTATCTTTTTACATTTACTCCTGAAGGTAAGACGATGATCATGTTATTTTAATAAATGTAACAAATATATATCATGTTACTTCAGTAAAGTCTGTAATTATTTAAACGTAGACTAGAGGAAACTGGTCAGTATAATATAAAGATTGTTAATGTATAAGTCATTATTTTCCTCCTGTGTACGCGTTAAATGCATATTTAAGCCACTTATCACAAAACAAATTACAAAACTTTGTTATGCCAAACTTGGTGCAACTATTTATTTATCCATCCGATTACTATTAATATTAAGGATAAATAAACAATACAGCTTTGTATACGAAGCAATAACTACTATATTTTTATTTACTAAAGCTGTAGCAGTAAATCCTAGCACAATCAATCGTAACCAGTGATAGCGCTTTGTTATCCGCTGTCACTGGTCCAATTAGTCCGTGCTATAACGCTCAAACTCCCAAATACACGTGAGCAACAACCAGCGTAGCTAGCTAGCGCTGTCGCGCGCGCCTCTAGATGCGCGCATGCGCAGAAACGTCAATCGGAACGTTTTTAGCGACCGGAAAAATGTAAGCGCGACCATCGTAGGTACGCTTACGTTTATCCCCTAGATACGCGCATGCGCAGAAACGTCAATCGGAAAGGTTTTAACGATCGGAAAAATGTAAGCGCGACAGCTCGCAACAACACCGCCGCCACACTGTCGTACAGTCATCCTCTCGGCCGCCGCACGTTGACGCTCGTGCCTCGACCCGACCCGACTCGCACGCCCGCTTACAACCGTTATGTACAGCGCCGCCCTTGTTCGTTCGTTCGTTCGTATTCATCGCTCGCCCGTATCGCGTCGCCTCGCTCGCTCGCTCGCTCACCCTTGCTCGGCACGCAGCCGGTAGCGTGATTGTCCTAAACGCTACGAGTCGGTCTGCAGCAAGACGAAGCAAGACGACGCCCGTCGCCATCCTTCGTGAGTTACACGCTCGACACAGATCGCGCCTCTGCATCGCCGCGCGAGTGACCTCAACCATGAGGGAAAGCACCTCGGCACCCGTTGTGTTTACTATTATCGCCCGCCGCTCGCCACCTGCCGGCCACTACGCGACGGGGTTTGTTACCTAGCTAAGGGACACCTTATTTATGAGACTTTTATTTAAAGTGGACTTTATTTTGTCTACACATGCTCGGTTTAAGCTGGCATCATTGAAAACATGGAAACTTTAAATTAGATACTACACGGGTGCAGTAGCTTCGTGGTAGAGTATTGGACTCGAGTGCTGGAGACGCCGGATCGCGCCCCACAACGGGAACGCTATTTTTCTAATCTGTTTATGCGCGTTTTACATATATACATGTACGAATGTTAACCCCTCTAGCTTGTCAGCTACGTTTCTTTTCTATTCCAAATTATTCCCTTCGATATATAATTTTTCAATAGCAGTTTAGGCACACAAGGATATCAGCCTGTCATATTGATATGATTTATAGCATATGAAGGCTGATGTCCTCCAAATTTAAGACTCGTCAAGGTAAGATACATCTAACAATCTGCGTCACGCCATCCAACATTTAAATTGAAGGATTCCGGTATCGAACCAGCGCTATAGCATATGACACCGAAGGATTTCGGTATCGAACCAGCGCTATAGCGATTTAAATTGAAGGATTCCGGTATCGAACCAGCGCTATAGCGATTGACACCAAAGGATTCCGGTATCGATCCAGCGCTATAGCGATTTAAATTGAAGGATTCCGGTATCGAACCAGCGCTATAGCGATTTAAATTGAAGGATTCCGGTATCGAACCAGCGCTATAGCGATTTAAATTGAAGGATTCCGGTATCGAACCAGCGCTATATAGCGATTGACACCAAAGGATTCCGGTATCGATCCAGCGCTATAGCGATTGACACCGAAGGATTCCGGTATCGAACCAGCGCTATAGCGATTGAAGTTGAAGGATTCCGGTATCGAACCAGCGCTATAGCGATTGACATTGAAGGATTCCGATATCGAACCAGCGCTATAGCGATTGACACTGAAGGATTCCGGTATCGAACCATATACAACTCTGTGAGCCTCCTTACACACTGCGTTCAACACAGTTGGATGAAGACTGACACAGCTATTCAAGGCAAATAATGACTAGACAAAACCAGAGATAGTGTGTGTGTGCTCGCGCCTGCCTACGTGCATATACGTATATGCACGCATATGTGTCTGCACATACATGCACATGCACATGCACATGCACATTTCAATGCAACGCGTCTGTACACTCAATATACAGTATATAGCCCTAGTTTCAAAATACATGATCAACTTGCCGAGACATACCAATGCATGCGACCACAATGGAGGAATGGCTGAGTTACCTGGCCTATGCAGTTAAGAGCGATACATCTGAGTCATGCATGCAGAGAACCTCCAACACAAAAATGTCATCGTCAACGTTGAAATGACAGCAGTCTCTTCACTACATACAATCCAGAGCATTCTACACCACTTAAAATAGTAAGTTTGACTTCAGCATCATTTCAATGTCCAGGTTTAATAAGTAGTCTTCAAATTGCCCATGCCCAAAGCATATGTCCTGATGCAGATAGTAACTCCTGTTTGTACCAACACAGTGTCACTCCAAAATAATAAAGTTGATACATGGCATGCATTGAGTCTTGTTTAGACTAAACTAGACTAGAGTCAGCATGAATGATTCTGTTTTTTTTTTACAAAATAGCTCTCACAATGTGCCAGCCATCATAACTTTGTTTGTGTCCCCTGTGTAAAGGTATACAATTACTAGCACCATATTTCATATTTGGCATATATTTACATTTTCAAGAACTTTTTCACACATAACAGTGACCATTTGTGTACAAAACTACAATTCTCACACACCTCTGTAGCAGCAACATCATCTGAAATGCAAAAATGGCACCTAGCATTTCTGTTGCCATGGAGCTTCCTAACCCAGTTATTAGGGCACAGAGCACTGTTGATTTTCCCATTGGCGGCCATGTTAACGTTTTGTCAGATTATAAGGAAACTGGACCTGAGAAAAAATCTAAATTTTAACACAATCACTGCAGTCATGTCACTGATATGCTGATCAAATTTCGTCAAAAAAGCATATCTCAGGCTCTCTTAAAATGCATGCATGTGTTCTGACCCTCAATATTGACCAAACTGAGCACGCTTTTCTGCATTCGCAGGGTCATGTAAGAAAAAATGGCTAAAAATCACTACGCCAACTACACTCTGCCTAACATGCGTCATTGCACTGCAGATATATCATAGCACTTAACCTACTGGTATGCCTGTCCTACGGTACTCATTTCACATTAATTTATTTTTTCAAAATCTCAAATGACACAATTATTAAGGTACTACATTCGTATGGGTTACACCAGGAAGTCTAACTGTGCTCTGACCCCTTTACCGTCTATGATAGATGACTTGTGAACAACGCCGTGAAGAGCGCGCGGTTATGTGGTGTTGTGGTTATATGAGTCACTACACAGGGTAAAGGGGATTTCCACAGTGTACTCTAGCGCAGTGGAACTTTCCACGGTATAACCACATCTGACATTCCTACGCTTGGCCGCTATCGGCGTTATCCAGTGTTTAGCAGCAGTCTGACAGTGATGTAAACACCGTGTAGCGTATTCGCCGAACCGTATACGAAGTAGGTTTTGCCTAGTGACTAGTGTACCAATATGATAGTGTAAAATGTGTGTTTATGTACAACAAATTTGTAGTTAAGCGCAGTTGTATCAAGGTTGGGAACGGCTCGATCGCTATCACTGATTCTATCCAATGAAACACTTAAATGACGGAAGGTTACTAACCATACATATCGATAGATGTGTACAGCCGAACGTCATATATGGCCTACCCTTACCCTTGTTAAAGAGACAAAATGAAAACGTATTCCCTTGGTCTAAGGACTAATTAAAGAAACACACACACACGCGCACACACGCATGCACACTCACACACACACATATATATATATATATATATATATATATATAATTTATGATAATAAAATATATATATATATATATATACAATTCATGCGTACTTCCAGCAATAACATACGGCACGAAAACATCCCAAGCAAAGAACAAGCTAGCAGCCGCACAAACAAAGATGGAAAAGAATATATTAAACATCGCTTACCGGGACAGAAAAACAAACACATGGATAAGAAAAAAGACCGAGGTCACAAACGTGATTGAACAAGTCGGAAGACGGAAGTGGTCCTGGACAGGAAAAGAGATAACCTGGAAACCCTACGAAATGAAAAGACCTAGAGGAAGGCCGGCGAGATTTGCGTATCTGTTATTTAAATTATAGGAATTACAGCTGACTTAGTGGTCTTTTTGAGGATTTGTTACCTTTTGCAATTGTAATTCTGTTTAAACAGCTCTTAATCCACCTAAGCTCTGACTAATCAAGTAGTATGTTTAAATAATACCCCACATGTGTCTGTATTGCTGTGCCCAGTTATTAATACAAAATATTACAAAATCAGATTTTGCTTCACGTGTTGCGGAAATTAGGTGTTATCGGTCGTGTACCACTATTCCTAATGGCTTACAAATAACTAAATATAAGTTTATAACATGCTTTAGGATATGTAGATGGCTGGAATACATTGCGATTTTGCCTGCGTGTTTGTCGATATTTTGTATATGTTTTATTTTGGTCACTAACTCAGGTTTGTGGTAGTT
>OZ024854.1:7126126-7131126 GCA_964017155.1 Oasisia sp. SBJ-2009
CCTGCCCTGCCCTGCCCTGCCCTGCCCTGCCCTGCCCTGCCCTGCCCTGCCCTGCCCTGCCCTGCCCTGCCCTGCCCTGCCCTGCCCTTTCCCAAGAAATGCATCATACGATTTTATCCATTACATAGGTAAAATATATATTTGAATAAAAATCTGTATACATATAAAAGTTTCTTTACAACTTTTCAGTGCTGAGTTCACTGCTGAGTTGTCACATCGACCCACTTCTATATCCACAGTGACCACCAGGGGGACACTAGACAAGGTCACGGCCGGGGACTAGGTCACGCCGGGACGATTAGTAGAAATAATCACATCACATGTATGTAGAATTCTAACAGCCATAACATACAAATCTTCACGTGACACAACTACTGTCAGTACAAGACATCACCCTTACAAAAAAGAGCCAATGGTATACCATTCAGTATTAATCAGTACGTACCATTGGGCCATCGAATGACAATTATGGATATTTGAAATACCATTCAATACCATTGAAGGGTACAGAGAATCCAAAATATCATCGAAATACCATTCAGATAACAATTAAATATTCTTGGCTATAATACGCTATATCTGAAGTTTAGCAACGTGAACCAATATTCGCCTGCCACAGCCACCAAGTACTGGCTATTTGTCAATAAAAAGACATACCTTACAACCCTGCTCTAAACGTGTTGTTTTCACAGACCAGAGAACTGAATCAGCAGGAATGCCGGACAAAAGACGGTTGATTGTTTTACATAAATAATTCAATGAAAGAATGAATGTGTGTATCCCGTTATTACAGATATAATAATTCCAAATACAAGTGTTTGTGGGTTGTATAGATACGCACATAATTTTATATATTCTAATATAAGGCATATTTTAATCATAGAAACACATTGATGTTTACAATAATCATTATTTGCCAATATCGCCTTATATCTGACGTAAATCGTATATCATAACTTACTATGCTCCTAATAGTTACATTAGGAGATCTTTCTATGCTTACAATATTATATACATATTTGCGAATTAACCTCTGGCACATCGGCACATGTCTGGTAACAAACAATGCTCGCTCTACACCATTTGAATTCTCTAGCTGTCCCGATGTTGTGTTTTCTGTTCACATGCTACATCTACCTGTGGTTTCCCGCATCAGAGGCCGGCGCACGCCTCATTGGGCCTGTTTACATTTGATTATAGGACGGGCCGGATTACCATATATAGAGGTTTGTTACAACCGATAATGTAATAATCGCCCGTTAATGTAATAACTACCCGATAATGTAATAAAATCAACCGATAATGTAATAACCGCCCGTTAATGTAATAAAATCAACTGATAATGTAATAAACTTGCTACCCGATAATGTAATAATTTTCGCCCGTTAATGTAATAAACTCCTCTTGCCTGATAATGTAATAACTTTCGCCCGTTAATGTAATAACGTACATATTTCACGTAGGACTTAGTCGTTTTCGTGGATTTCATGTTGATTTCTTGCACTTAGACCATTTTTTCTGTCGCCTATTTCGCAATACTGCCATGTTTACTAACGGGTAGTAGTAATCTTTTTAGATTAAATCCAATATGTTGATTCCAAACCTGAAGTTAGATTTGTCAGGTCAGGATTTTGAGTTATACATTTTCGCACCACGTTATACATTCTCGCACCATTTACGAATGACGGTTTGCTGTAATGTTAGGGTATCTAATGCCGCATGCTTGGTGTTCGCCGGTTGGATGCTAGTTTGAAAGCCAGGTTAAGAAATGGTTGATTAAAGAATGTTTTATTAAGGTTTTATAACGTAGTTTGTTGACACTTTCATGTCCACATATTCTCGTAAGATGTATTCTCGATCAATTTGGCCTATTTCGTCTATTTTTCATCTATTATATATATATATATATATATATATATATATATATATATATATATATATGTGTGTATATATATATATAATAGATGAAAAGTAGACAAAATAAGCCAAATATATGTGCATATATAATTGTATCGAGAATATATATATATATATATATATATATATATATATATATATATATATATATATATATATAATAGATGAAAAATAGATGAAATAGGCCAAATGGCCAAACTGCACAAGATATCACTTCTATGACCTTTGTCATTTCAATTACCCGAATGTATTTGTCTGTCCGGGTATTTATTTATGCATATATATATATATATATATATATATATATATATATATATATATATATATATATATATATATATATACATATATATATACATATATATATACATATATATACATTATGTATATATATATATATATATATATATATATAAAGTTTATGCCTTGGTATATGAAAAGAGAAACTAGCAGTGAGGAGAAGAAGTCCCATTTTGCGATGAGTAGCCTACTATGGCGTCCGAGTAATACCCTTGTACCCACAAGTTCGCGCTTTATGGTAGTCTACCCCAACGTCCGATCTATCTTAACAATGCCGAATATGAGTAGTCTACAATAAAGAGTGGACGTAGAGTACGCAGAAAAATGTGGGAACGCTTTCGGCACGTAGACGTGATAATGGAAAGACACCAAAAAAGACCGCGGGAACGGGAACACGTGGTCGTGGTCTTGGGAGGCGGGAAAACATGAGTATATAAAGATGTTGGCGGGCAATACCAGTGTTGGCGAGCTACTCCATGCCTAAGGTATCTTCACGTCAGCGATGTAGGAAAGAGAGCAAGTTACACGAAAGAAACAAAGAGAAGAACAATTTCCATTCGAAGGTGAGTAAAATGGCGCAACGCGTCTTGCAAATTAGTCGTTCATATTGAATGTTGATGTAAATCTTCTATGGAGTAGGCAGTTTCTATGTGATTGTCTATGTAGGACTTATCGCCTGTCTGAGAAAAGACCCGTGCTATCGGACGGAATCATTCCGGAGCTTCGCAAGGAAGAGTTATTTCTCTAGTTTTGTTCTCGATTTATACGAATGAAATATCACTTTCTTAGTATTGCTAGCAAACTGATTTCTAACTTGTCAGATAAGTCGGAATACTCGTTAGCTTCAAGTACCTGGATAAGTGAAACCGGGGTTGGTTATCACACGGATTGGTTGTCACAAAGCAAGTAGTGCATCTCCTAGAAAGCGAGAACACTGCAATGATCGTTTAGTAAATATGAACCCCCATTTGTAATTTTTGTTTCCGCAACTGAATATTGAAGCGCTTGCGACATCTTTCGTTTTGTGTATGTAAAGTAAAGTATATATACGTTATTATGATTTTAGTTGTGCTTGACTAAATTGTAATATAGAATACTTACGTTATGATCAGTATTTTATAAACCGTTTTGGTTAGATTCATACAATGGGTACCTATCCTATTCATGTCCAAATATGTCTTCCTGAAATGGTCTACGATTCCAACAAACATTTTATTGACGTAGCGTGTGAGTAAAATTGATTAATTACGCTTAACGTGACACTTTTTTATATAGCGTTTAGCTACTTAATAAAAATTTAGCTTAGCTTATAACATTTTGTGACAAACACACCCACATTGTGTGAGACAACCAAACAGGGTGGCGGGTAGACTCACAAAAGAGAACCTTTTTGAATAAAAAAAATACTATTTTTAATAAGGGTACATCGATATTAATATTCGTACATGAATTATAGATTGCAACTAATCTTAATAACAATAATGCTCAAGGTAACATTTATTATAAAGAATAAAATAGGGAAAAAGTGTGTCGAAAAAGTATGACAACTATCCGCTGTCTGCCCTGCTTTATTAGATCAAAGCTTTGACATACGTCAGTCAGCAATTTCATTTATCTTATCTACTGAGATTTGATAGAAAACATTTCGATATTTAAATACTTATTTACATGGCACGGCAATATGACCAATACAAATAAAGTTCGCACGCATTGTGAACATAGCAAGCAAATTGATTGGCCGTAGGACAGTTGTCTTATTTGAATAATATGACGCTAAAAGGAAACCCTCTCAAATATTACGTGATGTATATCCCCTGAACGATGCAACATGAACTCAAAAATTATGTCTATCAAATCTTTCACCGTTCTATACTATCGCTTGCTTCGACACAAAAATATCAAACGAACTGATACGGAAATAAACAACCAGGTTAAAGGCAATATGTTACTGAAACGCACACGTCCCGTTGGACACAACGAATATATATATATATATATATTGGTGAATTTATAAATACCATATCAAAATATGTGTGCACAGTATCTAGATGCTGTGCATACACAAACTCTATACAATTAGTAACACTATTTAGAGATGGGTTATTCCCAAATAAATTTATAATCTAAATATGATGCGGTACATATTGGCTAGAATTGCATATACGTTACTGTGCATTTTTGGATACATATTATACATCACTTAAAAAAGTGGTAACTAGACCATAATAAACGCTATTATGTGTACGTTTCCATGCGTCTAGGATGTAAAATATAGCATCCCGAATTGAACTGAATTCGCTGGCCTTCAATTCATTGATGTGATAGTAATAACACACGGATAGACATGGAATTCCCACAAATATTAGCTGGACTTTTCAAAAGCCTTTGCTACTTTGGGTTACAGGATATTACTAGACAACATAGTATGGCGTTAGTGGAGTAGTATTAAGTTTAATTAGAAATTATTTAACTAACAAAAAGAGGTATGTTGAAGTAGAGAACGAAAAATCTGAAATACATGATAGTTCAATCGGCGTATCTCAAGGCTCGATGTTAGGCCCACTGTTGTTTATTATATACATTATTGACTTTGCCAAGGCCAGTGAACAAATTATTTTCTGTACGGTTAGGTACTCTTGATTCATTTGCAACGTAATGAACAATATCGAAACGTAGACGATGCGGTAAATACAGAACTAGGAATAGGTAATGAATGACTAAAACTTAACACTGTGTCTGTTAACTTAGACAAAACTAAATACTTGGTTTCTAAAACAGCCAGT
>OZ024854.1:7141126-7446126 GCA_964017155.1 Oasisia sp. SBJ-2009
AATTGGGCATATGTAAAACCATTTGAAAGTCCATGTCTCCGTATCCTATTACAACGAGTCCTGTTGTAGAATTACCAAGCAAATAAGTGCAGTCACAATGTATAGGCCAAAGTGTTTTCACATACTGGTATTAGTAATATATTCTACAGAGTAGGCATGTTACAAAGCCAATGCCGTGGATGCATTGGTTATAATAGCAGTAACGTGTACGTGCTGATTTCAATTGGGTCGTTTTGTGATCGATGCTCCCTGGATCAAGTGTCTGTTCTCAACATATACGTTCTCTCTGGGAAATTGGCCAACAGTACTCATAAGTACCCTACACAAGGTATCATTTCAAGAAACTCTTCAACTCTCCCTAGGAATTGAATTGAATTGAAATTTATTTTCAACAATAACAACAACAACTACTACATTATAAATACAGTTCATACAATACAAATTGTTGGAAAAAAAGGACATTTAACGCTAAGTCTTTATCGAAGCTGCTTTCACGGTTGCCTATCATGTATATTTTGGAATATTGGCAAAGTCTACTCGGGGTAATTTTCATGGGAAATTCAGCTATGATAAGTGGAATTACTATTTACTTTAAAATTATGTATTTCTTAAATGTACAGTTCCTTGCAGGTCAAAGTGTATACTTTTATATCGGATGCCCTTATCAATTGTAGTGGTATGTGACTTTCAGCTACCCGGACCACATGTAAGCGTCCTCCCACGCAGACTGCCGCAGAACTGAACACGTCTGTGGCCAAGGAGGCAGCTCTGGTCAACTATATAGGGCTAGTGTGATAGGAATAGCTGGTCAAGAAGAGCTGTCCAAAAGTGAGTAAAGCTAGATAGCATGGATATACCCTAATATGTATCTGTGAATGTGTGACTACGACTACCACTACTATTATTAGCATTATTAGAAACTACAGTATAGTGTGTGTGTGTGTGTGTGTGTGTGTGTGTGTGTGTGTGTGTGTGTGTGTGTGTGTGTGTGTGTGTGTGTGTGTGTGTGTGTGTGTGTGTGTGTGTGTGTGTGTGTGTGTGTGTGTGTGTGTGTGTGTGTGTGTGTGTGTGTGTGTGTGTGTGTGTATGTGTATATGTATATATATATATAATTTATTATGTATATATATATATATATATGTATTATAATATATATATATATATATATATATATATATATATATATATATATATATATATATATGTATATAAATATATATATATATATGTATTATAATATATATATATATATATATATATATATATATATATATATATATATATATATATATATAAATTATATATATAAATTATATATACATGTAGCTTTAGTCACTTTTGGATGGCTCTTATTGACCCATATATATATATATATATATATATATATATATATATATATATATATATATATATATATATATATATATAATATATATATACATATAATATATATACATATAATATATTATATATATTATATATACTACACTGTAATATCTTTACATGACGGTGCTAATAATAGTAGTGGTAGTTGTATTCACATATTCACAGATGCTGCACAATTCATAGGACAGCTCGGTGTCAATGACAATGACTATGTCAATGATGATGATTATGATGACTGAACTTATAATTTAATTTAAATTATAAAGAATTTTTTTAAATTAATTTCAATCATTTAGTTATAGTCAATTATTTTACAAATAGTATTTTCTTCAGTCTTTTTACGCAAAGCGCTATGATTTATTGACATGTACATTGATATGATTTTGTGATTCAGCGATTTTGTTTTGAACCCACCGTCCTGTGTCGGCCGTCGCCGCACGGTTATGTTTTCAAATGGTGGCTGGGTACACGAAGAGCGTACCGTGATTTTGAGGTCAAGGTCTTTTCAGACAACAATTTCGGTGCCTGGAATAACGGTGGTCGAAGCTTCTTTATCACGAAACTTTTGTTGTTTAAATAGTTTAGAAGAATTCTGTTTGTATTGTTTCATCATCCCTAATCACAATGTTAAAGGTTGCATCAGTGGTGCGTGAAGAAATGTTGCGTCATGGGCAAAAGGTAACATTAAATCCAAATCTAAAAGTTGTGAATTTTCTTGGGCAGCACTCAAACCCAGACAAAATTGCTTAGCCGTACAACGTTTGACAAAGTCAGTCCATGACAAAGTAGTATCTCTAAATTATAATCTTGGTCAGTTTTGATTAATATTTTACATTTGTAACACTAAACGCCGTGAGATATACAGTGAAAGTATCAGCTGTGTATTTCGTAATATTATTGACACTCCCCCCGTGGGATATGGACTTTATGTCCCAAGTCACATATGTCCTAGACGATATGTCCTAAATTTATTATTACGTTTTTATGTTATTTTTGCACATTAGTCGTAACATAAATCTGTTGATATATTAACACTAATGATGGCACTCTTTGTAGAACATTTCAAGTCCATTTCATATTTTAACTGTTACTTATCATCTTGTTTTTGGGACAAATCGTCCACAATATTTGGGACATAAGCGACTTGTCTTGGGACATAAGTGAATTGGTACATAACGTCTATAACTCTTCCCCGTCATGACAGTCGGTGTGTCACTCAATCATTGACATTTGACATGTAATGAAAACACGCACCCAAATCCACGACACAGCCAAGGATACAAACACATACATTCTGAAACTCTCACATTAATTGAACATATACATGGCAGAGTCAGTTTCCATAGTTTAAATGGTAAATCCTTGAACATTGGCTCTTTAAAACCAGGGGGGATTTCAAAAGTCACAAATTCAAAGGGCTGAAAGGCTCAGCGAAAGGCAATTATTTGTCCCAGTATTCACATCCAAACAGATAATACAATATAACCATTTGCAACAAGATTCAGCAATATTATGCCTGTGATTCACCCAGAATTTATGTTTGAAATGGTGAAATCTTGTGCAAGTCTCGACAGCTAACATATTAAGACATGCCACCAATGCTTGAGTGAAATGTGACTAGAGTGGTGACACATAGAATTGACCTATACTCACATGACCTGGTTGCTTAGCAAACTCTGCCAAGTGATAAAAAATGGCTGCCTGAATACATGCTTTTCGTTGTATATATTAATAATTTGTATATTATCAGAAGAGTATGACAAAAGCACAAGGGAAGTTGTCAACATTTCAAAGATATGCAGTAATCAGACATGCCACATTTTTGGGATGGCAATCCGTATTTTTTACCAAACAATTTGTGAGAATCCGTAACAATCTGTATCATTAATCAGATCTTCCAGTTAACTGGTCTAAGTTATTTAGGCCTTTTCAAAACGGGTTTTCCACGGTTTTTTATTATTAGGGCCAATTTACTGCCAGCCTACAGAAGTTTTACTTCAGCATGTTTAAACTGCGTACCGCATTTCGTTGCACTCGGCATCGAGCTCCATTTCCTGTCGCGCTAAAATATTTTTAATCGTCATGCGCCAGCCACGCACCTCGTTCCCACCCGTTGAGCGACTTACCGCAGTTTTCAGAACTAAAATTTATCAGTACGCCATCTATTACGCGCTACAATAAATTACTCGGTTGTTTAATTCGTTCGTTTCGAATTAAAATCCGTATCAAAACGTAGTACGGCCGTATCACTTTAAAAACCGCCAGAATCCGTATCGGATACGTGTAATCCGTATCATGTGGCATGTCTGAGTAATGTTTGCTATAGATGTCATGTCACAATAATATTAATGTAATTCACATACTTAACCGATATCAGCATTGTTGACAAAGCTGGATGGAGGCCTCGCAGTTAATTGTGATTGTGACATTTAAGCAAACCATGACACATGGGATACAGCAGTTACACTGTGTCATTGACATGTACCTATGATAGTCTTGCCCATATGTTAGTTTTCGAACTTTCCTGACCTTAACAAGCAATACATGAGCTACTAGAAAGAAATTGTAAGAACAACATTCCAATCCAGATCCACTAGTCTGGTGACAAAGCCATGGACAACAGCGGTGGATTTTAGTGTATAAATCTGTGCTGAATTTGACAGGTTCAGAGTAATTAGTCCCAAGGTAAAATCTATTAGTTATAGCAGTGTGGTTAGAATTGTAATTAATGTTGTTCATAAAACTTACCCAGACTTTACTGGTGTGTCAATGAAATAGTGTCATGTGTGGGGCATGTGTGGCCTTCCATCTCCCTGAAAATTACCCCTTACACCAGAACCTGGGTATTTCTGAGCTACAAACTAAGTGGAAGGGTCCTTTTTCTATGGCATAAGTAACATATTTTTGTCTTGTAAAAGTTTTGTTTCAATGGCAAAAAAACAGTCAGGAAAATGTTGATCTGTGTAAAACCAGGAAGCATCAAACCATGAATCTTCCTCAAACTACCATTTGCCTTTAGACAAGTCAACATTTCTCTTGCATCCTGCTCTTTTTATAAATTATTTCTTGCGAGACATAAATACCACATCTTTGTCAACTGCACTGATCTTTTGTAATGTGTCTTAACTTCTCTCACTAATGGACTTGCCCATTAGCAGTAAGTGTAGCCATTAATCACCTAGATTAGTGGAACCCAGCAGCAGGTTAATTGTTCGTGGATGGACATTGTGAGGTTAGGTAACTGAGAGTAGGTGTGACCATGTGCCTGTGGTCACTGTATGCCATGTTGTAGGTGTGACCATGTGCCTGTGTTCACTGTGTGCCATGTTGTAGGTATGATCACTGTGCCTGTGTTCACTGTATGCCATGTTGTAGGTGTGACCATGTGCCTGTGTTCACTGTGTGCCATGTTGTAGGTATGATCACTGTGCCTGTGTTCACTGTACTGCCATGTTGTAGGTGTGACCATGTGCCTGTGTTCACTGTGTGCCATGTTGTAGGTATGATCACTGTGCCTGTGTTCACTGTATGCCATGTTGTAGGTGTGACCATGTGCCTGTGTTCACTGTGTGCCATGTTGTAGGTATGATCACTGTGCCTGTGTTCACTGTGTGCCATGTTGTAGGTGTGACCATGTGCCTGTGTTCACTGTGTGCCATGTTGTAGGTATGATCACTGTGCCTGTGTTCACTGTATGCCGTGTTGTAGGTGTGACCATGTGCCTGTGTTCACTGTATGCCATGTTGTAGGTGTGATCATGTGCCTGTGTTCACTGTGTGCCATGTTGTAGGTGTGATCATGTGCCTGTGTTCACTGTGTGCCATGTTGTAGGTATGATCATGTGCCTGTGTTCACTGTACTGCCATGTTGTAGGTGTGTTCACTGCGCCTGTGTTCACTGTACTGCCCTGTTGTAGGTGTGTTCACTGCACCTGTGTTCACTGTACTGCCATGTTGTAGGTGTGTTCACTGCGCCTGTGTTCACTGTACTGCCATGTTGTAGGTGTGATCATGTGCCTGTGTTCACTGTGTGCCATGTTGTAGGTGTGATCATGTGCCTGTGTTCACTGTATGCCATGTTGTAGGTGTGATCATGTGCCTGTGTTCACTGTACTGCCATGTTGTAGGTGTGATCATGTGCCTGTGTTCACTGTACTGCCATGTTGTAGGTGTGATCATGTGCCTGTGTTCACTGTATGCCATGTTGTAGGTGTGATCACTGCGCCTGTGTTCACTGTACTGCCCTGTTGTAGGTGTGTTCACTGCGCCTGTGTTCACTGTACTGCCCTGTTGTAGGTGTGTTCACTGCACCTGTGTTCACTGTACTGCCATGTTGTAGGTGTGTTCACTGCGCCTGTGTTCACTGTACTGCCATGTTGTAGGTGTGTTCACTGCGCCTGTGTTCACTGTACTGCCCTGTTGTAGGTGTGTTCACTGCGCCTGTGTTCACTGTATGCCATGTTGTAGGTGTGACCATGTGCCTGTGTTCACTGTACTGCCCTGTTGTAGGTGTGACCATGTGCCTGTGTTCACTGTATGCCATGTTGTAGGTGTGACCATGTGCCTGTGTTCACTGTATGCCATGTTGTAGGTGTGACCATGTGCCTGTGTTCACTGTATGCCATGTTGTAGGTGTGATCATGTGCCTGAGTTCACTGTATGCCATGTTGTAGGTGTGTTCACTGCGCCTGTGTTCACTGTATGCCATGTTGTAGGTGTGATCACTGCGCCTGTGTTCACTGTATGCCATGTTGTAGGTGTGACCATGTGCCTGTGTTCACTGTATGCCATGTTGTAGGTGTGATCACTGCGCCTGTGTTCACTGTATGCCATGTTGTAGGTGTGACCATGTGCCTGTGTTCACTGTATGTCATGTTGTAGGTGTGACCATGTGCCTGTGTTCACTGTATGCCATGTTGTAGGTGTGACCATGTGCCTGTGTTCACTGTGTGCCATGTTGTAGGTATGATCATGTGCCTGTGTTCACTGTGTGCCATGTTGTAGGTGTGACCATGTGCCTGTGTTCACTGTATGCCATGTTGTAGGTGTGATCATGTGCCTGTGTTCACTGTATGCCATGTTGTAGGTGTGATCATGTGCCTGTGTTCACTGTGTTCACTGTGTGCCATGTTGTAGGTGTGATCACTGCGCCTGTGTTCACTGTGTTCACTGTATGCTATGTTGTAGGTGTGATCATGTGCCTGTGTTCACTGTGTTCACTGTATGCCATGTTGTAGGTGTGATCACTGCGCCTGTGTTCACTGTGTGCCATGTTGTAGGTGTGATCATGTGCCTGTGTTCACTGTGTGCCATGTTGTAGGTGTGATCACTGTGCCTGTGTTCACTGTGTGCCATGTTGTAGGTGTGATCACTGTGCCTGTGTTCACTGTGTGCCATGTTGTAGGTGTGATCATGCGCCTGTGTTCACTGTGTGCCATGTTGTAGGTGTGATCACTGTGCCTGTGTTCACTGTGTGCCATGTTGTAGGTGTGATCATGCGCCTGTGTTCACTGTGTGCCATGTTGTAGGTGTGATCACTGTGCCTGTGTTCACTGTGT
Organism: Oasisia sp. SBJ-2009; assembly: GCA_964017155.1. Taxonomy (NCBI): domain Eukaryota; kingdom Metazoa; phylum Annelida; class Polychaeta; order Sabellida; family Siboglinidae; genus Oasisia; species Oasisia sp. SBJ-2009. Next base: position 7,148,070 of record OZ024854.1, read on the forward strand.
GCCATGTTGTAGGTGTGATCACTGTGCCTGTGTTCACTGTGTGCCATGTTGTAGGTGTGATCACTGTGCCTGTGTTCACTGTGTGCCATGTTGTAGGTGTGATCATGCGCCTGTGTTCACTGTGTGCCATGTTGTAGGTGTGATCACTGTGCCTGTGTTCACTATGTGCCATGTTGTAGGTGTGATCATGCGCCTGTGTTCACTGTGTGCCATGTTGTAGGTGTGATCACTGTGCCTGTGTTCACTGTGTGCCATGTTGTAGGTGTGATCGTGTGCCTGTGTTCACTGTACTGCCATGTTGTAGGTGTGATCATGTGCCTGTGTTCACTGTATGTCATGTTGTAGGTGTGATCACTGCGCCTGTGTTCACTGTGTGCCATGTTGTAGGTGTGATCATGCGCCTGTGTTCACTGTGTGCCATGTTGTAGGTGTGATCATGCGCCTGTGTTCACTGTGTGCCATGTTGTAGGTGTGATCACTGTGCCTGTGTTCACTGTGTGCCATGTTGTAGGTGTGACCATGTGCCTGTGTTCACTGTGTGCCATGTTGTAGGTGTGATCACTGCGCCTGTGTTCACTGTGTGCCATGTTGTAGGTGTGATCACTGTGCCTGTGTTCACTGTGTGCCATGTTGTAGGTGTGACCATGTGCCTGTGTTCACTGTGTGCCATGTTGTAGGTGTGATCATGTGCCTGTGTTCACTGTGTGCCATGTTGTAGGTGTGATCATGCGCCTGTGTTCACTGTGTGCCATGTTGTAGGTGTGATCATGCGCCTGTGTTCACTGTGTGCCATGTTGTAGGTGTGATCGTGTGCCTGTGTTCACTGTGTGCCATGTTGTAGGCCCTGCTGCCAGCCACCACCGTCTGGCTGCAGGGGTGCCACAAGCGGAGGCTGTATAAAGTGCCTCTGAATGAGGAGTGGCGCAAACTGGCGACAAAACAACTGAAAGGAGCCGACCCCGAGGAGAAGTTGACCTGGCACACGGCCGAGGTAGGCAGCGCCACCTGTGGTAAAACCGCTAAACAAAGACAATACCACTGCTTAGTTCTTAGGGTCTGCCTGCAGTTTCAGCACGGAATTGAGGAGAAAGTGTTGATAACACGTTTAATTTTGGAGAACACATTTCTCAAACGTGGTCAGTCCCATTGTTATCATATTTGTGACATCCGGTGTAATTGTATTTGCGCCTTTCTGTTGCAAAAACTATTGCAACTGCTAGTCAGTAGTAGACTGGACTATTGTAATTCCAGTTTTCGCAGTATTGCCCTGGTGGATATCACAACATTGCAACATGTTCAGAATTACCTAGCACGGGTTTATGTTAATTTGTGTGTGAATAAAATACAAAATGAGGACAACATCATTGTCGTCATCCTCACCACTGTGCAGCTGTCGTGGCCTGTGGTTGGACAAAGTCCTCGGTCAGCTGCCTTCAGATCTTCTTATTTGTGCTGTCCTCAGCCAGATGTAGTGCTCAGGCACTCTAACCACATGGCTGCCAGAGCCCACTTGACCACGTCTTCCATTACCAATTACTATAAGAAACTCTTGTCTACGTCCTTTAACTACAATTAAACAAATCTGATTTAAATCAGGTAAATCAGGTTGCTTTTAAGAGTACGATTTTTTCCAACTAACCGGGACAGTGAGATTAATAAAAAATAGTTTAATAAATAAAATTCAAAATAAGTAAATTTAACTCTCAAAATGAACAGTATGTAGACAGTAGATAATAATAAAAGCATTTCCATAGCGTCATAATTCCAAGTTACCCTACCCTGTTCGAAGGCGAAAGTTATTTAAATACTTTATGAATCTGTTGTTAGTCACTCTTGAGTCTTGAAACAACTTTACACCTACTTTATAACAATTACTAGAGATTGTCCCATCGACCTTCACAATAGTTGAATGGTACCATAGCTTAAATCGATAAACCGAAACTGTTTTATTGTTGTTATGTCCAGGGCATTGATGTGAAGCCTCTCTACACGTCGGAAGACCTGAAGGGGTTCGAGGAAGAACTTCCTGGGAAGTTTCCCTTCACTCGGGGTCCTTACCCCACCATGTACACACAGAGACCCTGGACCATAAGACAGGTACATGGAGGCCCTCCGAAACCAAACTTTCTGATCTGCTTGTGTTGTTACTGTTCATTTCACTTGTGTCAATCTACAAATCAGTAAACAATTGTTCATCAACTTTTTATGTCTTGCTAAAACCTGCCTCACCAAATGGCCGAAATATTTCCTTATTTTATATAAAGCGCAATTACTACTGCAATTTACTAGTCACAGTACACTGTAGCATCATAAAAAATATGTAGGATGCAAGTTTGGTGGGGCCCGTCCCATGGTTACCTTCCAGCAGTTTCTCCACTCTAAAATATTTAAGGAGGGACGAATGTGGCAGGGTCCTAACTAGTCCCTAACGCCGCAGTAACTTCCTACAGCAGTTTCACTACTCTAAAATATACAAGGAGGGAAGAGTGTTGCAGGGTGTTAGCTGGTCCTTAAATCTGCAATGTAGTCCATGTAGGTGCGCAATTGCATGCAGATGCAGCAGTGCTGCGTATATTGTAACTTAAATGTGACGTATTGTCCGACTCGGTGGTATGACACAGCCACGCCTATAATTCGTGGCCCGACTGAATGATGATAACGTTGGATGGAATAAACACATGCAGGCAATGATCAACATGTGTCTTGCGTCCTTCCACAATACTACATGTTTATGCCATCGTTTAAAGCTTACCTTCCTAATTTTACTCATCCACTGCAGCTTCGTGGAACATCCACAGTGCTGTGAGATTGACCAAACCTTTTGTCATGATAAATCACTGAGCTTAGTTGTTGGACATGATTTAGATGCAAATGAAGCTATTATGAGTGACTAAAATATCTGAATAAAAATATATATGGCACACATGTAGACATTGTCTGTGTGTATGTTGTATATTGAAAGTTACTGACTACCTGGGTAACTGATGTTATTGTTATTCTTCCTCAGTATGCAGGATTCAGCACTGTTGAGGAGAGCAACAAGTTCTACAGAGCAAACATCAAGGCCGGGGTTCAGGGTCTCAGTGTCGCCTTTGACCTTGCAACGCACAGAGGGTAACTATGTAGTCAACGAGTTTGTAGCTCCACATGCATACAAGTTTTAGCAAAACTGTGACATGGATGTTTTTGTGCTGTGGACTGCTCATATCAGTTGCATTATTAAGATTCAAAAGACTATTGTATGTTTTAAGCAACATATTAATAAGGCAAAGTTGTCTTCAGTTACACGTTAAAATGCCAGGAATTAGATAAGATTGGTGATCCAGATACACTTGATCAGACACATTGAAATGATAATATAATCAGCACTAAAATTTGTAAAATTAATAAATTAAGTATGTAACTAAGTATGATAAATAAGTATAAATAAATAAGCAGATAATATTTCTTAGAAGGTTTAATGTGGGTTATCAGTTTATCACACACAAGAAATATTAGACAAATTTTTGCTCCAAAGTAAGTCAAATCATACAATGTAATTATGTTATCATACACCAACATTATACTGCTGCTCATAGATGCTTTGCATCGTCAGTTGTGCCAAGCACTTGGGGATTCATCTACAATATCAGGAAGGATCTGTAAATATATAATTTTTTTAATGTGTGGCTCAGACTGGATGTTTGACAGTTGTTTAGAACATCAGCTGTGTTTTCAGTGTTTACTCTGAGGAATATACACTGGAATAATAGTCAAAAACACGCATCATGCATAATTAGCTATTGCATAGCAATTCCAAGTTATGTATATCTGCCAAATGTGCTGCTATTGACTACCTGACACTACTCGTGTTGGTGGCGCCCTCTGGTATGTAATATTGAACTAATGGGTTGAGAGGTTTCTGTCTTACCATGAAGTCATCTACAGCCACTAACAGATGTCCCTGCTGGAGGATGGTTATATTTGCTAGTAACTACCAACTGGAGGCAGACACTGGTGTGCAATGGTAGCCATGCTTCCCATCAATTTAACAAGACGCTGTTAGTAATGGAAGAATAATGTTAACAAAATGTCTCAGAAACTGTTCTCAAATGATCTACAAGAACGAGCACATAATAGGCTACTTCCCTGTGTGTCGTGTGTTATGTGGGAGGGGGAAATAAAGAACATATACCCATTTATTTAAGTCACATGAAATGCGAAACTGTACCTGAACATGTGTTGACAGTTATGACTCAGACAATCCGCGAGTGATGGGAGACGTGGGCATGGCTGGCGTCGCCATTGATTCAGTCGAGGACATGAAGGTAATGTCCCCACATTGATGTCTTGACGTTGGCCCTAAATAGCTCTGGCTTAGAGTCGATAATGAACTGACAACAATACCTCGGTTTCCAGACAAACACCAATTAAGTAATTTTTTAATTACGTAGACATCCCTAAGAATCCTAAATCTGGCACACTGGAGGTCTGTATTGTCGAGCTATGGATTGATGCATCTTGTCGCCAGTAAAACAAAGTGGAGATTGTGTTTGTAGTGATTGGATTTGAGAAATGGCTACTGTCAGTGTCTGATGTTGAAGTTGTCTTACAACTGTGACTGCTGCAGCTCCTCTTTGACGGCATCCCACTGAAGACAATCTCAACGTCGATGACAATGAATGGTGCTGTGCTTCCTATCCTGGCCATGTACATTGTAGCGGCAGAGGAACAGGTGGGTGACAGTGCAGCAACAGGGTCGTTGTATAAGTATTGGCAGGAAGATTGTTCCTCTGCACCCTTCAGTTGTACCACTGAACATTTTTAGATCAAAAATATTCGTTTTTCAGATCCAGATTGAGACATTTCTTTTACCTGTAGAGACTTCATCAGTACTAATGATGAATGATGTCATTGTACACGTGGGGTGGGTCGTAATTGGCCGTATCTTTGATATGAAGCACAATGTCATCATTAGTAGCGATGAAGTCAATGTGTAATGTTCAATGAAAGTCTTTACATGTAAACGAAACATCATGATTTGTATATGAAAAATTAAAATGTTTGTTCTCCAGTTGTAATTTTTGGATATGATGTGACATTTGATTACGTTTACATCAGTTAAGTAAGAAATAAATAAATTTTATTCTGGATGTTATTACTGCTTTATTGCGATACTGAAATAATAGTCATGTAAGCCGTACTTGTGTGTGTCGAACATTAGCAAAAATCACAAGTGTAACATTGATTTAACATTGTATATCAGAGTCGTTAAATATGTGACAAAGAAGAGACAGTGGTTTAGCTGTAATGTTTTCAATGCCAGAAGGGGCCAAGTGATTATGAATGTTGTAGGGGGCAAAACAAACAGAGCTTGCAGGAACCATCCAGAATGACATCTTGAAAGAATTCATGGTGCGCAACACCTACATTTACCCACCGGCGCCCTCTATAAAGATCATCGCAGACATATTCTCGTACTTGTCTCACGTATGTATAATCTGACACCTGCTTGTATAATTCTTTTTCTCACCAGGGCTTAGAAATTGCAGTCAAACGAAACTTGTAAAAATATTTGACCTGTTAAGAAGAATACAAAAGTAGTTATTTGACTAAAAATGGCTCCTTGAGATAATTTTGCGTATTGTTATGTGGGTTCTATGAGCTACCAGCCAAACATTTCCACCCTTCTGTCAAGATGAACTCACTGGGTTGAGAACAGCTTTTGATTTGAGGTCAGACCATCATTTTGTTGTCTTGGGATCAGCACAAACATAACTGAGCCACACCAGTTTGAAAAACATGCACCTTATTAGCCAGATCCAGGAACATTTGGGCAAATCTGGGCCATTTATGTTGTACAAAATACACCCTAGGTATGTTATTTAATAATAGAGTGCTTAATGAGTTCAGCAATGCTAAATAAAACTGTATAAACCAGTTAATGTGTCAAGGTGGATATTCGAAAGGTTAGATTTGGGCAAAACGGTTATGAAATGGGACACGGTACAGTGAGAACACTGGATTGGTACAAATTGTGTTTTAAATTAAATAACACCCTCAGTTTGTATTGGTATAAGTGATGCATCAGTTCAAGCCTGCAATATGACGTTTGGTGCTGCGTACTTAAAAGGAGACAATAAACTATTTTAAAATTTGGTACAGCACTGTACATACAGGATATATCTGCAAATAATGTTGAAATGGGTGAATTGAATAGCCACGTGTACCACATACGGGGCTGTATGGAACGACCACCATTCTGTGTCATTCTAACTGAGCGTGTTTGTTTTCAGAACATGCCCAAGTTTAACTCCATCTCCATCTCTGGCTACCACATCCAGGAGGCAGGGGCAGACGCGGTCCTAGAGCTGGCCTTCACTCTCGCAGACGGAATCCAGTACTGCAGGACAGGTGAGCACAGGTGTAAGACGGGGTACAACTTGTACGACATGTCAGTGCAGGACAGGTGGGCACAGGTGTAAGACGGGGTACAACTTGTACGACATGTCGGTGTAGGACAGGTGGGCACAGGTGTAAGACGGGGTACAACTTGTACAACATGTCAGTGCAGGACAGGTGGGCACAGGTGTAAGACGGGGTACAACTTGTACGACATGTCGGTGCAGGACAGGTGGGCACAGGTGTAAGACGGGGTACAACTTGTACGACATGTCGGTGTAGGACAGGTGGGCACAGGTGTAAGACGGGGTACAACTTGTACGACATGTCAGTGCAGGACAGGTGGGCACAGGTGTAAGACGGGGTACAACTTGTACGACATGTCAGTGCAGGACAGGTGGGCACAGGTGTAAGACGGGGTACAACTTGTACGACATGTCGGTGCAGGACAGGTGGGCACAGGTGTAAGACGGGGTACAACTTGTACGACATGTCGGTGCAGGAAGTTGCAAGTACACTTCTTTCAGATGAGAGCAAATTCTGTGTGTTTTGTCTGGTGTGTGCATCGGGGGGCAACAATAGGACTCGCTCTCTGTATCTGTAAAACCAACTAACCTAATCACAACGAAGCCCTAAGCTGTAACTGTGCAGGTTCTCCATATATGCCTGTATGTGAATAATTGTTTTAGGATATAATGCAATGTGTCCGTTTTCTTTGTTTCAAGAAAAACCAACATTTTTGTTTCATCATCAAAGTGTAAATAAAAACTTGTAAATATTTCCGGTCATTTAGGTGTAATCAGAGAGTGGCAGAGACTGACATATTTGTTGCAGATGTGTTATACGTGATGTGGTAATAAATGAGTTTTGTTATTAAGACACAGTATAACCTCACAGGACATTCACTCTGTCACTACATATAGCTACATGTGACAAGGCGGTGCTCATTGGCTTATAATGCATGTATCACGTATTGTTAAAAAAAGACGGATGGTAGTTATAATAATTTTTATTAAACAACCTTGATTTATGTGTCGGTTAAAAGGGGATTACTGTGCAGTCAAGTTTTATATAATATATATATATATATATATATATATATAAATTACACATCATCCTAGCTCAACATGTGTTTAGCAAACTTTTTGTTCTGGTTTGGGTTACATTAAATAAGAATTTCTTTCCCTTCACATGTTTAACCCCTTCCTTCTCTCCTTCTCTCCCTCCCTCTGACTGTGCTTTGTCTTCAGGTCTGGAGGCCGGGCTGAAGATTGACGAGTTTGCTCCTCGACTTTCCTTCTTCTGGGGCATCGGAATGAACTTCTTCCTGGTCAGTGCCGCTGCAGACTAGACTGTACTAGTGAGACAAATGTTACACACGTTTATTCAGAGAATAACCCACAATGTTTTAGCCTCGGTTACCAGGCTCCGTGAGGTGGCAGCACTTTTAAGCCCCTCAACTCTGCCTGGGAAACTACTGCTCTGCATTTGTAATCGCCATGGCGGCCTTACCTTAATCCAGATTAGGGTAGAGATGCTGATTGGCTCTCAGGCCAACTATGAAATAAAAATTCAAATAACGATATACTTTTACAAGATAATGATATCCTATGAAAAGTATTCAACATTGAACTAATATTAACACAAAAATAAGTAAAAATTCAAATTTACAGTTGTTAATAAAATAAGAATTACAGCAGGAGTAACTAGTATTCATGAGATGGCAGCATTGTTTAGCCCCACACGGATAGAATACAAATTAAACAAGGATACCTTTTTATTAAATAATGTATTATAAAAACTATTCAAAATTAAACTTATATTAACACAAAATAAATAGAAATACAAATTTGCAGTTGTTTATAAAAAATATAAATTACGGCAGGATTAACCAGTATCCGTGAGGTGGCAGCATTGTTTAGATCACGCGGATAATATTCAAAAGCAGGCAAAAACACCAGACTGTCTTCTCGGGGCGTGGTAAGCTAAACATACTGTGGGTTATTCCCATTCTATATTGGCAAGTTGACTTTACACGTTTCGTAAACATATTTCTTCCACTACAACGACAGATTTGCAGACTGAAATACTGACGACAAAAAGAACACTGCCAGTAACCATGAGAACGTGGCACCCTCTGGTGTTGATTGCAGGAGATCGCGAAGTTGCGGGCCGGCCGAAGGTTGTGGGCGGCACTGCTCAAGGAGAAGTTCAGCCCAAAGAACCCCAAGTCACTCATGTTGAGATGTCACTCTCAGACGTCTGGCTGGTCACTCACAGAACAGGTGGGTCACTCACAGGACAGGTATGTCACTCACAGAATGGGTGTGTCACTCAGGATAGGTATGTCACTCGCATAATAGATATGTCACTCGTGTAATAGGTGTGTCACTCACAGGATAGGTATGTCACTCACAGAATAGGTGTGTCACTCACAGAATAGGTATGTCACTCACAGAAGGTATGTCACTCACAGAATAGGTATGTCACTCACAGAATAGGTATGTCACTCATGGAACAGGTGTGTCACTCACATAATAGGTATGTCACTCATGGAATAGGTGTGTCACTTACAGAACAGATATGTCACTTATGGAACAGGTATGTTGCTCACAGAATAGGTATGTCACTCACAGAATATGTATGTCACAGAAAAGGTATGTCACTTATGGAAGAAGTGTGTCACTCACAGGACAGATATGTCTGTCACTCAGAGAACCGATTGTTGTTGGGTTCTAATGATGATGGAGATATTGATAATCTATGAACCTTTGTAGGGTCCACATGGCACATAATGATTGATGTATAGATGATCCATCATTCTTTGTAGGATTCATGCAGTGACAGATATATAGATAATACAAGACCCTAACCATGACTAGCTTGTAGGTGATCTCTGATCCTTTTAAGGATCTTTGCAGTGACTTGAGTATAGATCTGTGAACCTTGGTCAGATCCGTAAACTGACTGATGTCAAGATGATCTGTGATCCTTTGTAGTATTCCAAGAGTGGTTGCTGATGTGTAGATGATCTGTGATCCTTTGTTGTATTCCAGGGGTGGCTGATGTGTAGATGATCTGTGATCCTTTGTTGTATTCCAAGAGTGGCTGATGTGTAGATGATCTGTGGTCTTTTGTAGGATCCTTACAATAATATCATTCGCACGAGTATCGAGGCGATGGCGGCAGTGTTTGGTGGCACGCAGTCCCTACACACAAACTCGTTTGACGAGGCACTTGGTCTGCCGACGGCATTCAGCGCACGCATTGCCCGCAACACACAGATCATCCTCCAGGAGGAGTCTGGGATACCAAAGGTGGGCGTGTCTTAGCACTTGATTGACATACGACACAGGCACTGGAGTTGTTGTTTTTATTTGTGAGTTTTGTGAGACTTAACTGCAAGTGGGGTGGGGTTGCGAAAGTTTGTGAATGTTAAAGTTGGTGTGCTCATTCTCATTCATCAGTGGGTTGGTTCGGCAGACTGGCTGACACCACTGCAGGCTTGTGTTGTGAAGCCAAGACTGTGGCTGATAACGACCCCACCGTCATGTGAATGCAGTTGCCTAAACACACCTAGCAATATCCCACTGTTTTGTAACTCTGTTAATTTGTCTTTCTAAAAGCAGTGCAAACAAAGGACAGATAATATAGTTGCAGTATAAAAGCATACACAAAGACTGCGAATTACACAAGTCATGTTCATACTGACTATTGAGGCTTGTAACAGAGTCCGTACAGGGCCTTGAAAATCTTGAAAAGCCTTGAATTTGATTGGACCAAATTCAAGGCCTTGAAATGCTTGAATTTTATAAAGTAGTCTTGAAAAAAACCTTGAATTTAAATTGTGGTTAATAAAATATTGTTTTGAGTCAATTGTTGTGACAAATAACAGCCAGAAAAGGAAAAGCCTATGCACAAAAATAACTATTGGGCAATCAGCATTTCATTGTGGTCGGCGCCATTGTTTTCTTAGTCGAGTAACATTTTTTATGTTATTTTACTGCGCTTGGAGGTACATATATCATTAAAACAATCTTGAATTTATTTTTCAAATACCCTTGAAAAGTCTTGAATAGCCTTGAATTTCATATGTAAGATGTGTACGGACCCTGTGGTAAGCCAAGTTTCTGCTTGTTACAGCAGTGACCATACGAGTTAATGACGTGGTCAGTGTAAGTGTAATACAGTTATATGGACAGTTGGTACGCCAACACAGCACGCGGACGTGGAATCATAAATAAACAGACTAAGAATTAACAACTAATATGGCTCCCACTTAAAACAAGCTGATCATGGAATGACAGCATTACGAAAGAGTGGATAACTGACACAGGACTCTATTAAATGTGTAAACGATCATTTATTGAGTGTCCTACAAAGTACAAACTGTCTTCAGCGAATGGTGTTATTGAGATTGTTTTAATTTGCTTCTTCATTTCTCCACCAGGTGGCTGACCCGTGGGCAGGTTCCTACATGATGGAAAGTCTCACCATGGAGTTGTATGAGAAGGCATACGAGGTTGTGGAAGAGGTCAGTGTCACATGGACGGTTTTACCCAGTAAAGTCTTCTCTATTTTCAGTTAATGTTTCTTGCAACACACTGGGCTTGTTGCAGTGTAAGTGGTACTATAATCTGTGTTGCATTGTCAGTGTGTTGGCATGAACAGTGATGTTGTTGCTGTTAACTCCACACAACAAGACAAACCCATTACCATATTTTGCATTATTATTACTAGCATTTCTAGAGTGCTGTATCTCCTGAACCATCCCATTAATAGGCGCACATATACCATAATAATAAAACATTTGGAATAATACAGAAGTTACATTTTTTAATGTATCAAGCAAAATTGGAAAAAATTCTTCAATGTTTTTTTCTGTTATGATTAAACAAAATAGAAAACTCAAAATATCAAACTGTTAGACGTGGCAAAGTGGAGCCTCACTATTACGGTCACCCAGTGGAACCTCTCTATTGGGGTCACCTAGTGGAACCTCACAATTGGGGTCACCCAGTGGAACCTCACAATTGGGGTCACCCAGTGTAACCTCACAATTGGGGTCACCCAGTGGAACCTCTCTATTGGGGTCACCCAGTGGAAACTCTCTATTGGGGTCACCCAGTAGTACTCATTTAGTCCGCCTTGGAACTCTCTATTAGAGTCCGCCTTGGAACTCTCTATTAGGGTCAGCCTTGGAACTCTCTATTAGGGTCAGCCTTGGAATTGGGCCAGAGTGACTTAAACAGTAAGCTGTATCACTACCTCACCAGAGAGATCATAATTTGAGATTAGCTGTTTGGGATATTACAAAGTAATGTTGACTGCTTATTGAGGAAACAGTGGTATGTTTTATAACATGTGAACTATTACACTTTTTCGATGGTCCTAACTTTTAGCTAAATCATGTTATGTTGAATTATATTTAACTACCCCATGTGTCACTGAGAAAGCAGCTGATGATAAAATCGATCATTAATCAGAATCTCAAGTGTCCTCTTGTTGATGATTGTCTGTAAACCTAATATCACATGACATTAATCTTAAAGACTAAAGTCAGGTTTGTGAGCTCATTGTTAGTTGAAATCATCCCTGTCAAGTTTTTGGAATCGTTTCTGACCGGTCATGTGATAGACCAGTGTGATCATATGTCGCCCGTGTTATACCCCAGGTGGAGGCACTGGGGGGCATGACGAAAGCAGTCGCAGAGGGCATGCCCAAGTTACGTATCGAGGAATGCGCTGCTCGCAGACAAGCCCGCATTGACAATGGCACAGGTGAGTGTCACACGTGAAATAGTTGCAACTGCTCAACTAGTTGTGTTATGTGTGCATAGCGTAAACAAGACCACTACCTCAAAAGATGAACAAGATTGCTAGTTGGTTATCTTATCAAATTGAAGCTGACATTTCAAAGTATTGTGCTCTTGCTTTTCTTCCATTTAAATATCCACACGGTGAAATGGTGGTTGTTTACACAGTGTAATGTTGAGTCTTTTGAACCAATCAGAGTCACTGTTTCAGAGACGATTGTGGGAGTGAACAAGCATAAGTTGGCCACGGAGACGAGGGTGGACGTTCTCGAAATTGACAATTCGGCCGTGCGAGCGGGGCAGGTTGCTCGCATAGAGAAGATGAAGAAAGACAGAAACTCCCACCAGGTGGCGTAAACAACCCAAAACCAACCCAAAGCACCGACAGTGCTGTCTATTACAGAAGTAGAATCAAACTACCAGATCTCTTCAGTTAGTAGTGACAGGTATACAAAAATGTACAGTGTAGTCCAAAATAACACGTATTCCTGGAAAAGTCCTGTTGACTATAGACCAATGACTGAGACACGCTCAAAATGGTACGTAAAGAAATTATGAACTGCAGATGATGTGACATGTAAAATTGTGTTCCTCTACATGTAATGTGATTCAGGCCAACGTTCTTTGTAGACGAGTGTAATTGAAAACACTAGGTAATGGTGGAATTTGTTATTATTTCCAATGTCTTTTGTTGCAACTCCTTTTTTCATTTGAGACTATGACTCCTTCAATATGTAAGAATCTCTAGTTTATATTATACGTACATAATGTGCTTTTATGATAACAGTTATCAGTACATTTGTAGCTTTATTTGGTAGAACACATTTCACCAAGACATTTGTGTGTGCTGTGGACGTTTGTCACGATAAGGTGGTTCGTGTCTGACAGGCCCAGGCTTGTCTCGACGCACTCACCAAGTGCTCAGAGACAAGTGAAGGAAACCTACTGGAGCTGGCCATTGCTGCAGCCCGGGCCAGGTGCACCCTGGGAGAAATCAGTGACGCCATGGAGAAGGTAGCGAAGATGTGTGTGTGCATGCGTGCGTGTGCGCGCGTGGGTGGGTGGGTGTGTGGCTGTGTTGTGTGTGTGTGGGTGTGTGTATGTGCGTGTATGTGGGTGGGTGTGTGTGTGTGTGTGTGTGTAGAGTGTGTGTGGGTGGGTGGGTTGTGTGGGTGTGTGTGTATGTCCGTGTGGGTGGGTGGGTGGGTGTGTGTGTGTTTGTATGTAGTGTGTTTGTATGTAGTGTGTGTGGGTGTGTTCACATTTTTATAATATATTTATGACATGTTCTAATGAATGTCATATGTCAGCAAACAATAAATTGAATTAGTCACACCATTGGAAAGATTTTTTCATCTATCCAAAGGTGGAAAAATAGATAGAAAAGCCATTAATGTATACTATGGTGACTAGAAGTCAAAATTATCAAGAAACACTGTGCAGTGTTCGTACAGTGTTTTCTTGAAATCAAGTTTGCTGACATGTGACTCATTTTATTAGAACATGTCACATTTATGTATATATATATATATATATATACACACCTGTATATGTATATATATATATATATATATATATATATATATATATATATATAAATAAATATATTGACACCACTTGTGAAAACAACAATTCCAGGAGTGAATTGGAAATGAATACTCACATGAATGTGTACTCATACTTACTTATAAAAAGCATGCATGTATATAGAATGGGGTGACACTTCTAAGACGATGTGGGCTCCTATTAAGACGTTTACAGTACTACAAGTGGACACTGTCCTGCTGCACCAACATCTCTAGACACACCTGTCATGTCAAAGAAAGGTTTGTGTCGTGTTATGACCCCTGACCTTTCTGACCACAGGTGTTTGGCCGGCATGTGGCAACTGACCGCATGGTCAGTGGAGCGTACAAGTCGGAGTACGGCAACACTGCGGAGATTGACCAAGTGATGGCCAAGATTGATGTAAGTGATTATTTCTCCAATAGCCTACTGCGAGACAGTTTCATAAAATTTGCAACATTAACAAACAACTCTTACAATTTAGTTATTTACCCGGTACTACACAATTGTAAATTTCCAATTTTGAAAATGTATTTGCTGATAGTTAGTGGGTGGCTTGTTAGTTTTATTTATTATTTCTTCTCAATTCAAAGTTTCCTATTTTGACAATATACTTGCTATCAAGTAGTGGGTGACAAATTAATTTTGATTACTACACAATTCTAAATCAAAACCATCAAAACTCTTAAATAGTATGGTATCAAGGTCACCTGTGCCAAGTGTCATGCTTTTGTCGTGCAGTAAAAATGAGCTGTCACTATTTATAGTTTACTTAATCAGAGCACACTCTTTCTTCACTACTCCCCATAATCATAACAGCTTCACACAAGGGCTTGTTTTGTTCAGGGTCAGGCCAGGCCTTTATGCAAGATCAAATCTTTGCTAGTTGCAATTTTGTGTGTGTGAACAGATGGATGTTAACTGATATATGGAACCAACTACCCCTTACAGTGTGCCAATGTACGAGTGTTAATCAGTTTAAGGTTGCACTCAAGATATATTTATTTTTATTATTATTAAATTAGGAAGAATCATTGTAAAGCACACCAGAACAATTATTTTGATGGGGCACTATATAAAAAAAAAACTATACAGACCTGCCAGTTGAGATGTGTTTTATGACCTGAACTAAGGTACAAGCACACACGTGACACCCATTTTCAAAGCATAACTGACAATAACTATGATTATTTACACTGTTTTGCCCCTTCATTTTCTACCTGTCCACCCTCCACCCGTCCATCCATATTTCTACACGCCCACATCATGTTTTACCCGTCCAAATGATGTGTATATGGGTTTCTGCACAAAGCTCTGGTCCAGTGTAGATTAGACTATTTCCTGCAAGATTGTGTTGACGTGACTGTATGGTTAAACCCTTTACATGCCAATCACCCTCGTCACCCCGCAGGAGTTCATGAAGCAGGAGGGGCGGCGCCCTCGCATCCTCATCGCCAAGGTGGGGCAGGACGGCCACGACCGCGGTGGCAAGATCATTGCCACGGGGTTTGCTGACATGGGCTTTGACGTCGACATTGGACCACTGTTTGCCGTAAGTGACTGTCATCTCACTCGGTGACTCTGTATCTTTCTATTGTGTCGTTACTGCTCTTTAGTTCTTTGTATAACTATTTGTGCGTGCAGAAATAAACCAGTTTGAATGTTTTGGTGTGAGTGTCGTGTGCCTGCAGAATCAGACGGCTGATGTTTATAAGTGCATCAAGTTAGATTGCAATACTAAAACACATTATGGTGGGCTGAATATTTCAATATGTGCAGTTGATGTGATGTAAGAGAACGTATTTGCACTTGTAAATGTGTATATCAGTCGGTATGTGTTAACCTTAACAGTATGTGTCACCTTCAGGAGCCGAGGCCTCACTGGTTTACTTGTTAATTCACTTCCCTAAGCCATTGACCTCCAGTCTCTCTATTTGCGATATATTTCAGAAAACAACAACCACCTATTTACCATTACCGACTTAGCAATTCATTGATATGCTTGCCTTTCTTGGGGTCTTTCTCCTTGAGATGAATGAGTATTGACCATATGGCGCCCGTGACGCCCACGGTTTGATCTTTCGAGTGCGCGTAGACTGGTGTTTGGGAATGTTAGTGAGCAGTTTGAGGACACGTGTTTCAGACCCCAAAAGAGGCGGCCCAGCAGGCGATAGACGCTGACGTACACGTGGTGGGGGTGAGCACCCTCGCCGCGGGGCACAAGACACTGGTGCCAGAGCTCATCAAAGAACTCGCAGAGATGGGGCGACCGTAAGTGTTGGGAACCAGGACACAGACGCAGGCATTCCATTCAGGGCCTTGAAACTGTTGACAAACCGTGAATTTTATTTGACCTAATTCAAGACCTTGAATTTTACTAAGTGTTCTTGAAAAACATTGAATTTACTGTTGTCAGTTAAATTTGCTATTGGCGCATCTGTCATGATGAGTATTAACCAAATAGCCGTAAATAAATGGGTGACAAATATTAGCACTACGTCATTATCGGCATTGGGAAAGCCAACATATAAAATTATTCTCGTGCTCACTGGGTTGTTCACTGTAAGTGTTGGTTAAAATGGATTTAAATGACATCTATCGTTAAAATAGACTTGAAATTCATTTTTAAATAGCCTTGGGAAATATTGAATAGCCTACAATTTAAAATTTTCAGAAGTTAATGGACCCTGTAGACGTATATCCATTGAAATGTTCAAATATGAAGATGGAAGTGTTTTACCCAACTGTCCAGAAGCCGTATTTGTATTTCAGTCTATAGTTTAAAATGTTCAAACATTGTACCAACTGAATAACGCGTCTTGTATGGATGATTGTTTTGTTTGTTAATACATGATTACATCTGCCTAATATATATATATATATATGCCTACCAGATACTGCAAGTTATCAGATTATGTAAGCTGAATTACACAATCAACTGCACTGTTATTACAATATTTCTTCACGGCACTGTAAAAAAAAAAGTAAAGGCAAGTATTTATATAGCGCAGTATCCAGTCCTCAGGACCGTTCAAAGCACTTTACACTTTACTTCCCTGACAGACCTGTTCACTCAAACACCATCTCGGCTTCTCTGGGAAGCATCCAGCCATATGCTACAATTAATGCGCGAAGGCTTCTCGTAGACATATCTACCAATGTCTATAGCCAGGTAGTCATTTATTCAGCTGAGTGAACTGGAGCAATGTAGAGTGAAAAAACTTGCCCAAGGTTTTACCACCGCAGCCAGGATTTGAACCCGGGTTCTCGTAGTCGAGAGTCCGAAGCTCTACCACTGAGCCACTGCGCTCTACAGTACTGTACAGTGTTGTTTCTTGTTGCAGGGACATCCTGGTGGTGTGTGGGGGCGTCATCCCGCCCCAGGATTACCAGTTCCTGTTTGACGCCGGAGTGGCTGACGTCTTTGGTCCAGGTAAGTGTAGGACGTCCTTTCACATATGAAATACTGGCAACCTGTTACTTATTGTATTATACTTGTTCATGTTCTGGTGTCACGTGTGTTGCCTCAGATTTCGGCGGGATAATTTGATTGTAGATGGCTCTTACTCTTCAACATTAAAGCTCCAAAGTAAGTTAATTATAATACAATAAACCATTCTAGGAGCCATGAACAATCTTTTCACAACCTGTTACTTGTTTGCTGTTTGACAATTGCAGGCCATATTCTGTAACAAACTGAAATCTGGCTAAAGGTTTTTCTGTCTATTGCAGTATTCGATTCTTGTGTGTCACATTAGTATGTTACACTTCATGGCAGATCGTTTCATTTGAACACATTTTTGACTGCTCTGGAAAACATTCAGCCGTACTAAAATTCGTGCGCAAAAATTCTTTGCACACAAATACCCTCCACTGTATATAGCCATGTACTTGTTTAAACAGCTGAGTGAACTGGAGCAATGTAGAGTGAATGAACATGTCCAAGGTTCAAAACAGCAGTACATCATTCAAACCCAGGTTTGCGTGATTGATCGTCAAACATTCTAACACTGGGTCATTGTACTCCACGCAAAATATACAAAACCACAAGTTGCATCTATAATCTCATAAGAATTCAGATATCCAAGTTACAGCCATGAAAGCAGTCTTGTTAAGTTGCTGGTGCACTCTGTGTTCAACCTGAACTTGGATTGTGTTGTTTTAGGGACGCGGATCCCAGATTGTGCCATGACAGTTGTCACAAAGGTACAAGAAAACATCGGCAAGAAATCGTCCTAAACTGTCACATGAGTATCCATGGGTGGTCTGTGACAGACGGTCGCAGAAACTGACTGTTGGTCTTCAGTGATGCATTAGTTACAATGAGTTTCAAATGCTATTGCTTTGATAAGGGGCGGAAAATTTGCAGGGTATTTAAACATGTGACTACTGCTACACCATCTGTTGTTAGATGCAGGCACTACTGACCACCACTTGTGGTTGCCGTGTCTGCGACAATTATATCTGCAAACAAGTGGACCAAGTCGTAACCATTCCTTGTAATGTTGTGACACTACAAATTCTCTAACATAGGGTACAGTGTGTTCTGATTCACTATTGTCTTCAGAATGGAGAACTTTACTGGTGGTTTTGAATATCAGTATGTACATAGCAGTTTGAGGGAATCTATGCAATCAATGTTGCTAGAAATATCAATAATAAACGAACAGACATCGATATGAGAGAATTGAGTAAAGAACCACTGTCCCACAACTTGGCACCACTGTATGAACTAGTTTTCAGAAGTTAAAATTATATTAATAGAGATAATTGCCTGTGTTCCTTGCTTCGTTGGTCTGAACGAGTAGTATATATTTAACTGTGTTACTCCATTACACATATGAAGCTATTTTTGTAACTGATTATATCAAACATTGTCTTCCAATTTCTATGATGCTGTAAATTGCTTGACTTAATCAACCAGCGCATTCTTTACCTCCGACATTTTCTTTATTCATCCATTTCTTCATCTGTGTCATGCTGCTTGCGTTCCTGAAAAAATTGCGCTATGAATTATGTAATTCTGCTTCACTTAGTACAAACAAAATATATATTTGTTTATCCTGCTATAGTGTGTCTATCTATGTATTGCGTATGATATGAGTTGTATCTTGTGATGGGGTTAGGTCGGAGTTATGCAGTTGTGTTGCAGTATAAATTACGACACACAAAGACATTATATCGCACAACGTCAGTGATGGTGTGCAGACATTAGCAGGTTTGGTGGCTGCGAAATGCTGCGTAGTCAGAACCAATTCTTTGGATGTTTCGTCGTGGTTCTGCCACGATATGTATGAATGCAGTAATGTGTAGATATTTCACTAAATACAGAAACAATATGATCAAGACCAACATTTAACCATGCTGATGTTTGCAATGAGTCAGTAATGTTAGAGAAAGCATGTATATTATGTAATCATTTTGTGTCGCTAACAATTTATAAATGTCACTTTGTGTTGTTCAACTGACAGTTTGTAAAATGTGAGATTAACATTCGCTAAAGGCTTGACAGTTGATATTAACAAAGTAATGATGCGATTATTTGTAGTTGTTTACATGACGCTTTTTATCTGTGACACGGTCACATTTTGTTGATGTTTTCTTTTGTTTTATACTTGAATGTTGTTGGTTTTGTTTACTGATTAGTGAGACATCTCAATGTTATCACAGCTGCCTCAGATATGTATGTTCAGTCGATAGTCAGCCAGGTGTATATGTCATCAGAATAGAATATTTTAAACAGCCCGTTAGAAAATAAACTAACTCTGGTATATTTGAATCTGGGTTGTTATTTTGTTAAATTTGACTACAGTGTACAGTTAGAAATCTACTGGTTGACCACCCGGCATTGATACTAGTGATTGTGTGACATCTGGACTTGTGTGACGTCTGGTCTTGTGTCCTGGGTCACACACAGCAACTGCAAAAAGGTGCATCACGGCATCACCTTATTGATCTTGTCTTCTCAGAATATCATATTTTAACATTCACCTTTATGAGGCAAAGCATGTGTTTGGGACATAATACATGATGTGCATGTAGTATGTAAAATGTAACCTAACAAGCACACGAGCCATGCACACACAGCAAATACTTCATGAGATTGATCACTGCATCAGACTTTGCAAAGGTAAGTACATATTGACACAATAATGCTTATGTCTGCTATTGTGGGAGTAGCACAGCAATAAGACTCGCTTGAAAATGCTAGTCATGACTAGAACCTACCAAGGGATGTAAATTTCATATTCTCTTTGGTGTTTATCAATAATTAAACTGAGTATGTGCATTATGCAATAAGAGTATTATGGTTTTCATGTAATGATGATGTGTTTCCAACATTTGGTAAATATCACTGTCATGACTATCAACCAAAGGCAGCCTTTCATATGATGGTATTTTTTAGTTTTCTATAGGTAATTTCCAGGCCTGTCAATAAACATATTAATTTCACCTGTCAGAAGCAACCTGTGCCTAGGATTGGATTCACTCAAAGATGTTCATCTTAAACAGATTGTTCAGAACACTTTGTTATTTAAATTTGGACCCATATGTACTCTCATTAGGCAAACGCAATGCAGTGTACCAAATGTGTAGGAGTACATTCAATATTCTGTGTAATGTTACAATCAGAGAACTGACATGTGATACATGTTACAAAGCATCAATTCCACTCAATCATTTGTAAATATTTTATTATCCTGTAAAGTACATCACTGGACACATTGCATAATAAATTGAGCAAACGTCTGAAATGTTGAAACCCTGTTGTGTAATTATTTCCATTCCTGTACAGAAACAGTCCTGAGCATTAAGGGTTAAGATAATAATGTATACAACTATAAGTAACGATCCAATTTAAAGTGTACGTGCATCATACAAACACATGTAAAAGGTGCATCAACTTTTCCCAGTTATTCTCAATAAATGTTTTCTCATGCATCCATCATCAGATAGTTATGTAAAACCAGTTTAGCTGCCATGTCAGCACAATGTTATAACATATCAGCATGGTGTCCGTACATGTCAGTAAGATGTCATATCTTGTCAACATGATGACGGAACACCTCAACATGACATGAACATGTTAATATGATGTTGGAATATGTCAGCATGATGTAGGATGATCAGCGTTGTGTCAGCACTCGGCACATGTCAGCAGACTTTGACTGGATCCCAACAGAAGTGTTCGCTTCGATCGAGTAAGTTCATCTTGTCCACGTCACTGGGGTCAAGGCGGAAGTCAAACACTTGGAAGTTCTCATGAATGTGAGCGGGCTTGGTTGACCTTGGGATGACCCCTGGCAAGATAAGATAATTTATATGATGAGGATAACACAGAAAAGACTTGTACCTAACAAAGACCATGCCAGTGATTCTATTTCTATTTTTGAAATATATTTTGCAAAAATTATAACTTACCTAGATATGGTATAGCTTTCTTATGAACTTTATGTGTGTCACTTGGCATGAAACGTCGGACAGGTTAATAACTTCTTTAATTCTTAATCAACTTTCAATCCAGAAAATGGACAATATCCGGAAAAACAAAGACAACTACAAGACCATAACTTGTTTTACCATGACGAGGCAGTCACGAACATTAAATATAATAGTTAACTGTTTTAATTTACCGCTATGGCTTTTACTAAAGGACACATGAAGTATAGTTACCAATGCCTTGCTGCGTGGCCCAGCGTAAGAGGATTTGACTGGGTGACCTTTGACACTTGGCAGCAATCTGCTTCACTGTGATGTCCTCCAATACCTACATCAACACGAATGTGGTCAATTTAGTGCACCGCTATAGATGTATTATATCTGGGATTTTCTTATAAAAAGTAGATCCTCTGAAAATCTGATAATGTCAATTATTGTGTTCGTTAGAGGTTCTGTAGAGGTAAGGCATGAACAATCAAGTACATGCATAGATACATAATATACATACACAGAGTACATACACATTGAGATAGTTGCATTACCAGGGTAAAAATACATAAGTGTTACAACATCAATAAATTACTATGTCAGAATAAGAATACTTTATTCGATCAAAAATGGATTATAATACTGTAATCAGATATAACAAAATGTATGGTGAGGCAGACTCATTACAGCACTATCCATTAGAGTCTAGGGCAGGATTCAAAGCATGACAGCACAAAAACAAATGAAATTATTATCAATGTTAATCTACAATACTAATATTTGCTTCTATGAACCTGATATAGCCTTGGTGTGACATCATCCACGTTTATACAATACATCTACTTTAGAAACTGCCCCAGAGGCACATTCCTCTGGTTTTGTGTGTTGGAATAAGGTAAAGTAGACGTAAAGGTATGTTTTTATATATATATATATATATAGTGCAGTATCCAGTCTTCAGTATTGCTCAAAGCGCTTTACACTTTACTTCCCTGACAGACCTGTTCACTCAGACACCATGTCAACTTCTCTGGGAAGCATCCAGCTAGACTACTTGTACAAATATCCACCACAGTATATAGCCAGGTACTCATTCATACAGCTGAGTGAACTGGAGCAATGTAAAATGAAAAAAACTTGCCCAATGTTTAACATAGTATTTGAACCCTGGTTCTCTTGATCGAGAGTCCGAAGTTACCACCAGTTGGAGTCAACTGATACTAACTAGTGGCAGCATAGCTTTATGTAGAGACACGTCCACCCGTCATTTGGACGGGTAAAAACGAATATGGATGGGCAGAAATATGGGTGGACGGGTAAAAAAGGAGAAAAAAAAGGTCTTCCAAAACCATAGATACTGTTAGTTATGCCTTGAAAGTGAGTGTAAATGGTGTCATATGTGTGTTTGTAGCCCATTTCAGGTCATCAGGCACATCTGAAAGTTCGTAAACTAGCGTGACAGTTAACATCCATGTGTCCACCAAAACATGTGTGACTGGCAATAATTTTATCCAATTTACCCATATATTTTATCCTGCATAAAGCCCTGAGTGGCAGTGACACGCCCTACCTTATTCCCGTCACCCCCGAGGGAGGAGTAGGCCTGGAAATGTATTCCTTCCTGCTGACACAGCTCCACAAGTTGCCGCTGCCCGAGGTAGGGATGACACTCCACCTGCAGCACGGCCGGCCGCACCGAACAGTAGGACAGCAGCTCCCTCAAGTGGGCGGCTGTGTAGTTAGACACACCGATCGCTCGAAGCTTTCCTAGACAGTGAAACAACTGCCAAGTGGATTCATGAAAGCATCACTTGGTTATTATATTAAAAATGTAATTTAAAGGACAAAAAAAGGCTACGGTTTCGTGTCATACACCTAATAGAGTTTATACAAACTATACTAACAATTTCCACATATACTCAATTTTTTAACGTCATCAGCATGTTACGCGCGTTGCAGAGTTGCAGCCATTTCATGACAACAGCCAAACCCCATGCAGGGAATCTACGTGGAGAGCGCCTCGATCACTGTCGTGACGTCATTCTTCGTCTAAGATGGGGTAGCGCAACATTTGGATGGCTGGGTGTTAAA
Organism: Oasisia sp. SBJ-2009; assembly: GCA_964017155.1. Classification (NCBI taxonomy): domain Eukaryota; kingdom Metazoa; phylum Annelida; class Polychaeta; order Sabellida; family Siboglinidae; genus Oasisia; species Oasisia sp. SBJ-2009. Next base: position 7,171,351 of record OZ024854.1, read on the forward strand.
AAATATTTTTCTGGTAAACCGCTGGCGTTAAAAAATTGAGTATATGTGGAAATTATTACTTTATATTAACTCTATTAGGTGTATGCCACGAAACAGTTAACTTTTTTTGTCCTTTAAGTATGTTGTAAATTATGTTATTAGGTTATAAATAATACTGACAGCAAAATATTAATTTAAAACATGCTGAAATATCACATGAATAGCCACAACAGCTGATTTATCAGACTTATGTTTAAAGTGTAAAGTTTTATAAACAGTTATGAAATATTGTTACGCTTTCATTATTTCCAACTTGCTGAAACAACTAACAACTGAAGGTATAAACTTTTTACAGAAACAAATTAATGCCACCTTAACATGAAAATGATGAATGATTTACACATCATGAACTTTGCAGTGCATGTAAGTTATTTCATCATCAGTACACTGAGTCATGAGGTGAAATCAAGATTGATTTCCGATCTACCTTCTTCCTGCAGCTTCTCCAACTCAAGCCACGTCTCCTTGCGCAGCACTGCATTCTGGGAGTCCTCTGGTTTCCTGCCTTGAGTACCCGGCCAGTGGATGAGGTAGAGGTCAAGGTAGTTGACCTTCAGGTTATGTAGGGACCGCTCGCATGCCTTCCGACATGCTTCCCTTCCCTGGGACTTGGGACCTGGCCAAGAAGAATATAATGTGAATTACGTGTTAATATCTGAAGAGAATGGACTCCTAACTAGACTGAATATTACGATTAATATATAATAACTAAGGTATTTCAAGGATTACTGGAATAATTCTGACAGAATAGTTTACAAAACACGGGGTAGTGATCAACGTTAAGGTGTAGAGAAGAGATTTTTGCAGTGGCAACTCACAGGCAAGGGGAGATTCGATAAAATATTTTTCAATGTGTCCGTTAAGTACTGTTTTTGTTGAAGTCTCAATGTTTTACATCACAATATCAAATGAAGCTCAACCAGTTACCAAGTGGAACCCTTGCCTCAGAAATCAGAATGTGGAACCTCCTCCAGCTTATGCACTCAACAGATTTTTGAATCAAATTTAGATCGTCGTCATTTCAAAATTCATTGATACTATTTGCTTGATATTAATATTATTACACACACACACATCCAAGCACCCACACATAATTCAGCCCAACTTAAGGTAATCATACATATTTGTTACCTAGCCACTCAGTGTTGTTGCACGAAAAAATCATTCCACAAATCACACCCAATGATAATGTTTTGATGCTGACTAATTCTGATTTCATCATGACTTACCAAGTTTACTTGTGAGAAAAATGTCTTTTCGTTGTAAATTGTATTTAGGAAGAAGAGTTTCAAGTGCACTTGCAATGTCTGCTTCATTTCTGTAGACTTCAGCAGTATCTGATATTAAAAACACATTATTTCATCACAAGCCATGTTACTGATAGGAAAATTCTGATGGATGAAATATAAATAAATATTATAAATAAATATTACATCATTAGTATATACTTAATGAAACATAGTGGTCTAAAAATGGTGCTTTGTTACGATGGTGTACGTCATTAACCAATGTTTCAAATAGTTGTAAAAAGGTGATGGAAATTAATTATTATGCACATTTTGGAATTGGATTAATTAGCACTTTGACTGATTGGCCGGAGATAACTAAATCAGATAGGAAATATTAAACCATGAGTTCATCTCCGACATTATCAGAGATTCAAGATAATGTTTGAAGTTGCAATTAATTTAACGCACTAAAAATAAACAGAATCATTTCAAGCAAAATGTATACTGGTTACAGCCATTCCTTTTTTGAGTATTTATTGCCAATATAAAAAAATACAGTAATTTATTATAAGTTACTCGCCAATTGCCCTGTAGCCAATGTTCAGCGCCGCATCGATAACTTCGCTGATCAATTGCTGTCCTCGGATCGTATAAGTTCCAACTATAAAAAAGCAACTACTTCGTGAGAAGTGATGAAATAACAAACGCACGTGTATTTTATGTCAGAAACTGCTGATTTATCGCTCGGGAAATGCCACGGTGGTTTAAAAAAGGTGTCTGACATCATGTAATACTTACATCCCACTAAGGGCATGGTAGAACTAGAGTTTATATTTACGACATTCATCTTCTAACTGCAGTTACTAGCCGATATAGTACCATGTACAAACATATTGGATTTATAATAGCTTTTCTAGCTAAACATTGTTCAGCAGTAGATAGTCAACACCATCGATGCTCCTGGAATCATTACATGCATTAAATTATAGAACTTTCGTAATAATAAATCGGAGTCCATAATAAATTCCAATATCATCTATATAAATTGTTATTAGCAGCCACTCGAACAAGAAATAAGATTTTTTTCCAGGTTAACTACAACTAAACAGCAGTGTTGTCACTGTCGTTGTAGACGCCAATGCCTAAAATAGATTTACAGTCACGTGGTGAAGTCACGTGTCAAAGCGGGCAAGTGACACTGTCACTGACAGGGCGGCGTCAATAATAAACATAATTTTGTGTAGTTCGTCCAAAGCCGCCATATGTCTGTAATCTCAGTCATCCAACAAATGCGCGACCACTTGTGAATGTGGCAGTGTTCTGGCATTTCTTCGGGTTAGCGGGTTTTCCTCAAATTAAGTGACTAAGTCGGGGAATTGACGTGACACCGTGCCAGACTTGTGCCATCCTGCAGAGGCTGATTTGAGGCAGTGGCAGTGTGTTCACCGACGTCAACAATCACAACGACACTGACACTGTCACAGGCCCGTGACAGGGCTCAACGTCAGGTTCTTTTCCAAGAACGCCCGTGCCTGCGGTAACCGGACATCTTCTCATCATTCAAATAACCTGACTGCCGTCTAATTTGTAATGTAACTTGTAAGCATTTTGTGAGTAAGACGGCCGAAGGATTCGTTAATTAAATTGAAGCATATCATATGCAGTTCCATAAATGGTGAACTATAAATTCTTGTTAATTATTATCTAGACTATATATGGCTATGTTAAGTATGTAGATTATGAAATCATAATATGTATAATTCTAGCCGAGGTCCTGCTTATTTTGTAGTAATTGGGATTTTGTAATTAATGCCATATGTTGCAAATATGTTGTGTTAAAATCTTGATATTCTGAAATTGTTACAAAATTAATACTTATCTAAAATAGGTACTGAGGTATGTTTTCTAGACATGTATGAATATTATATTTATGTTCTAATTCAAAGCATTCTTGTTAACGAATGTGAATGTCATTCGGATGCGCATTTTAATGCAACAATAAAATTTTGGCCGTAAAATTTTCATTGCATTCAAATGCGATCCAAAAACATTTGCATTCGAATGCAAATCATTGACTGTTCAGATATTTTATCGAATATGTACCATATGTACAGAGTGTACTATATAACTATAGGTCAAGATAAATGGAGATAAGTTAAAACTAAGTACAACTTGATGTTATAATATATGATAATTAACACAAAGGCTGCTCAAAACAGATATGATGTAACTTTTAACAAGTACAGTTGTGATTGCAGCGACAGAGTGCACCTCTCACATCAGCATAAATAGACACCATTCCACAATGTTTAGTACTACTGTCTATTACCCTATTCAATAGGTTATACATTGGTTTTTGTTGTGCCACTGAGCTTGATTTTCGAGGATATATTGGCGCAAAAGAAGTTGTTATTATTATGCATTGCATCTCTTTTCTGTTTCAGCCATCCACTATGGAGAAGTACGAAACTATTGACACGATGGATCGTCAGCAGAGAGGGACCTTGCGGTTCTTCACTGGCTGGGTCCTTGTCGCGCAGGTCCTTGGTCTGATTTCTGTCGTCATGGTTGCCGTGTGGATGGGGCACTTCCGAGGGGGTTTTGCCTGGTCGGAGGACCCGGACAGGGAGTTCAACTACCACCCCCTTTTCATGATCATTGGAATGGTGTTTCTCTACGGAAACTGTGAGTTCACTTGGGTATGAAGGTTGTACTTCTTCAGTTAATGACCACAGGTCAACTTGCTGCTTGACCATTATTGTCATTGGTTTTTCAAGGTTGTCCTTTTCTAGAATTAGTGAGTCCACTACAGGTTACATATTTACTCCCTGTGGGATCTTTTACTTCCTCTGGCATAGACACCAGATAGAACTAGAAGGGACCACTGGCTGTTAGTGTCGCTTCCGAAAGACACAGGCAACTGTGGGGTGAACGAAATTTCCCAAGTCTTAAAATGACGGCAGATGTGGTTGAACCACTGTCCCCCCGATTGACTGTCCGGTGCTCTACCGCGTGACCACCGCTCCCCACTAACTTACATGCACTTGCTGAAGTGTGTAATTACCATTATTTGTTAGATTCTTACAATTGTTTTTAAAAAGAGAACTGTTCCTTAGCAGGTCTGACTAAAGAAATGCAAATACACAATTAACTGTATAACATGGGGTATATTCCATGGAAGCCATGATTTCTTCATCTGCCTGGATAAACAAAAAAATTAGGTTCTTACATACACAAAAATTACACATGTATATTTAATTTGGCACGTTAATATGTGTTTATACACTGTATATATATATATATATATATATATATATATATATATATATATATATATATCCACTGTGTGTAAGGCAGCGGCACCAGAACATAACAGAAGTTTAAGCTACCCTGTTGTTGTTGTTGTTGTATGACAGATGATGCTGTTTTTTGCCTTGCTTCCCAATCAACACTTCCACATTGTCAAATGACAACAAAAGACAGTTTCTGCTGCCATAGATTCAGCATGTGTTAGCTTGGCTTATATTTCATATCGAAAGATGGGGGCAGGTGTTTTTCTTCACCATCAAACATATGTCAGTTAAACTAAATCCATGTGATTATAATTGGCTGTCTGATCAAACAGAATGCCCATTGACATTTGCGTTTCAGAACATAACATTGTAGTGTTTGATACAGAAAATCATGCTTAACTAAATTCTCTGTTGCCTAATGCCTATGGTATTAGTGACATAATAGACTGTCTTTTTGTATGAAGGGTTTTGCTGACCGTACTTATGTACCTTCGGTGATTAGGATTCCTAACAACTGAGTCATCTCATTCCAGCCATCCTAGTGTACCGCGTGTTCCGCAACAACAGAAAGATCTACGTGAAGGTTCTTCACGCTTCACTGCACATGCTTGCCCTCATCTTTGCGGCCGTTGGTCTCAAGGCCGTCTTTGACTCACACAACCTCGCGAGTCCACCGCGACCAAACCTCTACAGTCTCCACAGCTGGCTGGGTCTAGGCACCGTCATCCTGTTTGGCCTCCAGGTCTGTGCGCCTACCAGTAATTTGTCTGTGGGAGTTGTATGTTGTATTTCTTGGTCAATTCAGTCATGTGCTCGTAAACCAATGGTAATAAGTGGCATTATGTTAAATGTTTTTGCAAAAGCGGAGGTGCAATATCTGTTTCTTTATTATGGGATAGCCTCATTATACAATATGTAGTCTTTTTTTTATGGAATAGGATCATTATACATAGGTAGTCCACAGATTCAGTGGTAGAATCTACGTCAGACTTGTGTAAATTAATTGATTGTGATATACAGAATAATTTGTATTTCACATTCCATGATAAGTACATGTTACTGAGAAATTTGACAGTTATACAGCCATGGAATGGCTCTCTAGGCTGAACACATCACATCATGAAATGTGGTCGATCTACCACTTCATGTGCAATATTACTTGGCACATCTGACAGGTTAGATATTGTTGAAATGTTTGCTTTATGCTCCTGAAGTCTGGGGGAGGCTGACGTTGAACCTGATATAAAATATTTGTTTTTCACTTGTCCTATTTGCCTGTGTCAGACACTATCTATTTTAGCCAATGATAGCTATGCTCCATACCCCATGTTTGGCACTCAGTCATTGGACTGCCATTTTAGAAGCCCCTCAAACAAACCAAACCATAAAATGTTATGTTTTATTCCTGCTTTCATCAGTGTTTTTTTTGCGATGTGAAATTAATATAGTGAATGTGTACTTATGTGTATTTTAATGGTGATTACAATAAGGGTTTTAATAACGATTACAATATGAAGAAATATGTTCGTGTTTCTTGCAGTGGGTGTTTGGTTTCCTCGCCTTCCTCAAGCCTGGTCTCTCTATGGAGATGCGACGCCGCATTAAGCCCACCCACGTGTTTGTTGGTCTCGCGATATTCTTCACGGCCATCGCCACTGCCCTGACTGGTATCATGGAGAAGACGTACTTCTCTATCGGGTGGGTTTTATGATGTGGGCTGCTCACAATGTGACACAAGTCACAGAACATATGAATAAGCAAGGAGACCACTGAGTTACCATTCTTGTGACCTCATAGTCCTGTAAGATTGAACGCTTTGCAGTATTTTGATCCACAATCTGAGGATCCTTATCACACGTTACATCATGTGACATGGCTCAGGTCAGAGCTTCATTAAGATCCACAGATGGTGGATCCAAATGTTGCAAGTTTCCATTAAAATGCTCCAAGGTTTCTATATCCTCGTAAACATATTTTCTTTCCTTGAAACAGGAATTAAGTAAACTTATCTATCTAAACTGCTGCTCTAACAATTATACACACAAGATGTGTGTATTTCATATAAAAAATTCAGTAAAAAAAAAAAGCAGTTATAGCACTGTATGTTTATTTTGTCATCACAGGTTGAAACTGTAAAATCACCATCAGTTTGCTCAATGTGTCAGGTATAACTTTGGAGTGACTGCCAGATTTCTGGATCATCTCAGAAATTACTTATTCTTTTGTGTGATGATTTAAACAAAACTAAACACAACTGCTCCCATGATATAAATTGTTTGCTAGCTAGTAGCTAGTATGTTTTAGTTGATAGTTTTAATACTACAGCAATGTATATAGGTTAGATTCTTTGCAAAATGAGTAAACAATTAGACACATTATAAATGATTTATCTGAGGACTCTAAGAAAAACTAATGTTTGACAAATACTAGGTTTGTGGTTGGATAATTGAACTATGACCCCTTCAATGTCTTTGTAGCGCCATCTATGGACAGCGGGGTGCGGAGGCGACACTCATCAACTGTCTGGCTGTCACTCTTGTGCTTCTCGGCGTTGCCGTTGGTTACGTCGTTACCAACCCGAACTACCAGCGCCAGGCCGAGCCGGAGGAGGAACGTCTGCAGCTCGCCAACTGACACCAGCGCCACCTGGAGGATTGCATATGAAACATGCACCACCTGGAGGAATGCCTGTGAAACACTGCCTATCCGATTGCCAAAGTCGTTATTCAATCTGTTGTCATTGTGACTGTTTCCGTGTGGTATTTATTGTCGAGTGTTTCTGTTGCTAGGTAACAAGATCAGTATTTTTGTGGCAGCTGATGACAGAATGGATCGTTGCTAGCTGTGCTGCATATATTTAATATTATTCCATATTTAGTTTTACCTAGCGCATGTTTTGTAGTCAGTTGTTTGACAAATGGTGTAGAAATTATAGTAGTTAACATACAATTAAGGAGGTCGTGAGGATTGAACACATTATTTTGAGAAAAAGTTCTTTCTCTGTGTAACTTTCTAGATTGTATAGTTTGATGTTCTGCCCTAACTTGCCTATATTGTGTTTGGCTTATGTAGGCAGCACCTGAGTGAATGCTCTAAAGTCACACTGTTACTGCTATTTATTCTTGTAACTTATACATGTTTGTTAGTGTTAGTATTTGGACCAAACATGAACTTTGGCCATGACTCTTAATCCTTAAACTGAGTTCTGTGTCTGCACTGCTGTTATTTTTGGGGTTTCAGTTTACCCAATGCCAAGTTTCTTCTTTGTTTAGATATTACTAACGTGGAGTTCTTGTTTGGTTTGTATTTTCTGGATGCCTGTTTTTGCCACTCTTTTGTACATCGCTAGTGCCAAGAATTTTTTTGTCTGGTTGGATCGTGTTTGCACCTAATTTCATCACATATTGTCAATGCCAAATTTCTTACTGACAATGGATTTATTACAATATTACAAGCAGGATTGTTCCAGTGGTATGAATTTAGTTGTATCCCCCTTTCTTGGTAGCTTAGAACTATGTCACTGCCAGCTTTCTTCATTATTTGTAATGTTTTCAGTTTCTTGTTTTTGTTATTAAGTTATTTCAATCACGAAATCATTGAAGATAATCAGAGTGCCTGTAAATAATGACAACCCTTGTGGGCTCTGTGTAGTGACGCTAACATCGGCTCAACTGGCTGGTCAGCGAGGGTCAATCAAATGTCCTACATAATAATTATGTCCAAGCAAAAAGGTTTTGTGTAAATGCGACGATTTTGCTTATAGGTTGTCATTGTTTTGTGATGGTAGATATTTCTGGTGTTCTATTTTTGCTAGAATATGTTCTCTGCAGGGCTCACTAGAAATGTTGATCAATGTTGCCTTTAGACACGTCACTGTGATTGGGTATGAGTGTCAGGTGATGATCATGTGACTAGGAGGATGTCAGAAATGATCATACATTCAATAATATATCTTGAATGACATCTTTTTAAATGCACGTATTCGGCAGGCGATAATCATAAGTGTTCTGAGACTACATTCTTCTCATATCGTTGTTTTTTGTGTGAAAATTTTCTATTCAGTAGCGCGTAGAATGATCCAAATAGTAAAGTGACCTTGTCACCCAGAAAGTTGTAAGGGCAAATATTATGTACACAGATACCAGATACTCACGCATTTATTTGAATACTCAAGAAGTTTAACTTATGGTATGTTCCAAGTTAATATTTGTTATTCATATCTGTAGAAAAACAGTCACCATGTTATGAATTTGTGTATTTAACATGATGTCATGTGCTAATCTAGAAAAATTACAAATAGAACATTTTTATAATAGATTCTGTCACATCTGCATGATATTTCATGTTTCTGGTTTTGATAGAATCTTGGTACAGAATGTTGTGTTTAGTTTAAAACCATTTTGATATTTTGTTTGTGAGCATATGATCTCTTAAAATTTACTGCTTGCATTCCGCTGTTGTTCTACTTTATTGACGAGGACTCATGTGAAATGTGGGTCTAGATGTTCAGAAATCATGCAGGATGAAAATATTAACATGTTGAAATATGTACAGTAATAATATACAGCTATATATTTCTAGGCAACATTTTCATGTAAGCAATAACATTTGGCGTAGCCATTTACAAGTTGTGTCTGTATTTTTGCTGTTTATTGTTGTCGGTTTACAGTTGAATAAACCATTGATGTAAGCATGACTTGAAGTATTCGTTTTAAGTTATTATGCTAAAATAATTGTTCTTATTCAAAAACACTATTATACAAAAATTCCTTATCCTAATTTTATTAATAATTAATAAAACAAGGATCAGTTCCTGGAGAAGGCCGCCGATGGTGGTACGTTTCGTAAGTAGAACATTGCTAGTTGTGTGTAATTATGAAATTTGTTTGGAATAATATACTGCCAACTTGAACATTTTCACGAATATGTTACAAGAAAGTTAATTACATTTCTAAAGGAGAACACTGACTTGTGGTCAATACAAGAAAGTTCATATAAAATTATCAACTTCTGTGTGTAGCTACGTATGTATTCCTTCAGCTGCACTAAGGCAACATGGAGCTTCAAAAAGAGGCAGCAAGATGATTTGTAACTTGGTGCTGTAGAATCCAACGTTCTAACCAAATAATGTACTTTAATGAGACGGAAATGATTGTATATCATCAATATTACAGAATTTTCATGACATGGCGTGACAAGTCAAATATGCATAAATAAATTAATAGTATAGCAGCAGTCTTGTACAATCAAAACATTTATTCAATATGATTTTTACAATGCGCTGTTGCAGTCAGCTGACGGTCATGTGACTGACACTTGCCGACACCAATTACAGTAATGCACGGCTATAAAACTTACGCGTTTGGGAAAATATACAATAATCTGAGAGTTGATAAACCGGGATTGCGCAACTTCCTACTTATATGATATCCAATTCCCAGTGAGGAAAACTATCGACACTAACCGATATGCTTCTTTCCATATAATAGCCTAGTATTTACGACGTTACTGTGTGACCACTTCTCATGGTTTTACAATTGTTTTATGTCATAGTTAATTGCCATATATGTGCAGCTAACGCAGGAAACGTCGTTCAGCAAAATCAGGAATTGCTTACTACATCGTACTGCTTTGCATGATGGTCTTGATGGCGGCATAACGTTAAAATACCACAACACACAATGCAAGCAGTTTAACACGAAACACTTGCATATTCCGCCGTGTCTCAATGGCAATGGTGATTCAATGTATGTATGTAAGTATGTATGTATGTATAGAAAAAACATGGAAAACCACCTCTATAAAGACGATGCACATTACTCGACGTGATGGCTTGGCTGTGAACACTCTCGCCCGTGGTCGACAGCGCCACACTGATGCACCGCACTCAGACGTAACCGTGGATTATGTACAAAGACAGCGGTATCAACAGAAGGCTCTCCACAAAACACTAACAAAATAGCGACATCAAAAGCATGCTCTAGGTAGATGTTGACGGTTCCTTGACATCGGTGCGAGTATTCACATCGCATCGCACCCCAATGATGCGGTGGCACGATCGGGAACCAGGTCACGGCACCAGTCTGAATTACATACACCAGGTGGCACTCCCAACACCAAAATCCTGCACACTAGCGCCAGACGAGGCATAAATAAGCGTGAACGCGAGGGGCCGACGGTCAGTCAGTCTGTGGTGCCGCCACGGTTTTCGGCACTGCAATGACCTTGACTTTGAAATAAAACATGGCTGGTGTCACGGACGTTACGATCACAGACCAAACAAACTCGGCACGGTCAACAATGGCTCTGTCCGCGCACTGACCAAACCGTTTAGGCCCGGAAGACTCCACTGTGACGGGTGAGGGGGAGTGAGGTGGTTCCCCCAACGGCCTCTGGCTGGACTTGATCAGTACACTCCAGGTTTCGGACAGTGGGTTGTCGGACTAGCTGAGCCACACGACAGATGGCTACTTGTAGGCGTTGCGTCCTGACTTCATCTTGTCGATTCGCTTCTGCAGGTGGTAGTTGGCCGTCTGGAACTCTTCCAACTGGCCCTGAGCCTCACGCAACTGAAACACACAAGGACCAGTCAACAGTGAGGAAGGCATGTTCAAGGACACCAACTGGATTCCTTGGGAAGCATTCAGCCACATCATAATTAAAGCACAAAGATTATTCAAAAAATAATTAATAAAAAGTGTAAAAACAAAGACAAGTCAATCTGTGAAAACCATGATGTTGAAGAGACAGACCCCACCCATAATAATGAATAATTGGCCCGACTACCAACACAAACGTCAACCATTTACATGCATTGTGTACCCTAAAAACAAAATGTAACGGTATATGTTGCTACACCACACATCCACAAGATCCACTGACCTCTCGTTGTAGTTTACGTTTCTCTTGCTTCAGTCCCTCTTCTCCCTTTTCTGAGCCTTCAGCTGCCGTACGATACCGCTTTACTTGACTCTCTAGTCGCAATACCTACAACATCCAGCACACATTTAGCATCAAGTCACGGCTAAGAAGAACAGACATCATAACAATTATTAATAGCAACACATTCTCAATTTCACTTACAGATCATCTGATGAGGGATGGACAGGAACTATTCGACACAACTGCTCACAGTTCATATATGGCATGTAGATCCTTGAGTAACATGGAAGTCCATAAGTTAAGAATCTAAGCATTGAAAGACCAGAATTTTTTGAATGTCATGGGAAATTGTGGTGTTTCAGTTTTCATAATTAAAATTGCAGATACAAAAATGTTTTCAGTTGTCCAACTGTGAGACTGTGAGTGCAAGTGCCTCTCCTATGTAGATCAAATGACAAACTAGTGATAACTTCTGTTCGTGGTTTTTCTCACATAGGAGGAAGTAAGCCATAATCTAAATAAGCTTAGTGATGTTATCTTTAATTACTGTGCTGGTTTTGGCATGGACGTTTTGTTAAAGGATAGGAAAAAGGATTTTATATACCTAGTTCCTCAAAATGTATGAAAGTCAGATTAATGAATCTAGTCCACTGAGAAGAGGCAAGAATTTTGACTGACGGCATATGACCTACTAGTGTCTTTCTGACCCATCCTAGCATAATAAGACACCCATCGTTTTGATGAATGTGTCCAAGTGTTTTACTACCAACATCACTGGCCACAATGTAGCCCTTCTATAAAGTAGATTCAACACTGATAGGTTAGTTCATGCAATGCCAATGTATGGTGTATTTGCTATCGTTACAGTTTCAACAGTTTCAATGTGTGCAAAGATTCTTGCTTATATTTAGGCAGACAAAACTGTGATCCTACACAATTGTACCGGGAAGAGAGGTGGAGGGAAAGGGGCTGATGAAGGAAGCACTCACGTTGCCTTCTAGGGTTGTGATGTCTTGTTCTGCCTTCTTTAGCTTGTACTTGTAGTCGTTGAGTTGTTTCTGGGCCTCCACTGCAACAAACACAGAGTATCGTGTACAATACTTACATTAACACAAGACACTGGGAGTTCTCCAGGAACATAACTTTGTCTGTCCCTTCTAACAGCCACATTTAGGGCTATTAGAACAGTTAACTGCGTGTATCGAACGTTCTGTTGTTTTAGTTCACATTGATTTGTCAACATTATTCATCCATTCCATTATAATGCACACCTCGTTAATTGACAGAGCTAGTGAATGTAGCCTGTGTGTGTGTGTGTGTGTGTGTGTGTGTGTGTGTGTGCGTGCTTGCGTGTGTGTGTGTGTTCGTGTGTGTTCGTGTGTGTTCGTGTGTGTTTGTTTGTGTTCATGTTTGACGCTTTTCATTTCAGGTAGCAAACGTCTGTGCGTTCATCTAAGATTATGCAAAAGAAAAATACCAAATACTTTTCTAAATTCACCATCCGGTTATCAGTTAAAGGTCTTCACATGACTGTTATGACTCTAAATTGTTTGCATCTTTCTATGATTGCTCACAATTACACACACCATCTGCCAACTAAAAAAATTTTTAAAGTCAATAGTCTTCACCAAACTTAAGCACGAAACCATCATCTCTAATGTGTGTACGTGACACCCTGTGACACATTGTGTGTAATCAAGGATTGTATTGCACGATCTCTACTCTAACCATGTACATGGCCTCCTTGAGCCGATTGCGGGTTACACCAAATTACCAACATCCCTGATCACGTTGTCACTACAGCAACACAAAGATGTTACCTGGTTCACTGTACTATCAACTGCATGGCACAACACAAGAACCATTGCAAAAATCAAGACACAAAGCGTGATGCCTCACCGCGGTGACAGACTTACTTTGCACCTCCATAAGGTGGACTTCTGGGCCGTTTGAAACATTCAATCTCGGGGGCGTCGAGTATTTTTCTGACAGTGCGTTCCGTTCCTTCTCATCCTCCAGCTGTTGCCGTAACTTCTTTATCTGTGGGAACACAAGGGTTAATGTCACTAACACTGCAGAGAACATAGTGTTAACTTGTACTAAGAGGGGTCCAATCCAAAGAATTTCGACACATTTTACATTTCACCCAGATAGATGTCCTTTCAATCACGATCTCGGGGAAGCATTCAGCCATGCTGCAATTGTAAACAAATGCTACTCATTCATATCTATAGCCAGGTGTTCATGTTCTGCCTGTGTCATCAATGGCTGAAGGTAAAGTATTTATTTAAATCCGCGATCACTCTAGAAGTCTCATTAGTCCGACTTTTGGATAAATCAGATATACTTTCTGGTCTCTTGGGTGAGCAATTATTATCAGACATAAATACCCTTCTAGTAGGGATAGGGAACTAGTGGGTCCACTCACTTCTGCTTGCGATGACTGCTTTTCTTCTGCAAATATTTTTAACCTCTCATCTGCAAGACAAGAGTAAACTGTGTCAACAACCTGACATTTCAAATGTGATCTATGTACACCAATGTCTACGTAACACACTTCCATAACAACTTCCACCCTTCGACAGCAAGAAATAAATTGACTTTGAGGCAAATGTTGAGACATACAATTTTTCGACACATCTTATTCACGCACTGATGTCACGTGACACAGCTCAGATGTCATGTGACACAGCTCAGATGTCATGTGACAGAGCTCAGATGTCATGTGACACAGCTCAGATGTCATGCGACACAGCTCAGAAGTCATGTGACACAGTTCAGATGTCATGTGACACAGCCCACATTCTGTTTCAACATTTTGCCAATGTACGTTTATTTATTTCTATCTAATGGCTTCTTGGAACTATAAACAAAATAATTCACATCCTCTTTTATCACTGACATATTGTACTGGTTGGCAAGACAAGAGTGTCGGGGGGAACAGTGTAGGTAGACACAGAGTGACTAGAAAACTAACCAAATCACATAAATGACCTATCTGTTGGGTAACTACCAACAGCGTTAATATATTTAACACAATACACATGTTAGCAGTGTTTTCCATTCTACGTATTCTACATGTGTTACTAGTTCCATAGCTTACAGGCTCATCACATTCTCCATAAGTGTCACACTGAGATATGTATAAAATAGTGAACACATCACTTAAAGACTTGCTAACTTTAACAGATAGATATCAAAGTAGTGAAAAGTATTTGTGAAAATCACTCAGGCATGACGGGGAGGAAGGTCGAGCAATATCTGTACTTAATGAGCATTTTTATCTTCACATTTTGCATCTCATTACTTCCAAATTACAGTTACAAATAAGTGGCTTAAATAACATTGCCTTATCACTACAAACACCAAACAGGCCAACAATGTCTGATTGGTGTTTGTGGCTTCCTCATCTAACGTTCGAGCACTAAATGGCACACTTTTTTTTATGAATTCAAGACTGGCAAAGAAAATTATTTCTTGCTAAAGCAGTGGGAGAGCTTTATCATTTATTTTATTAGAAAGTGGGACTAGTAAAGACAACAGTTTACTAGTCCAGGAAAATACCAAAACACCCAAATTTAAGCCGTTACAATTTATTTAAAACTAAAACAATTGCGTGCTTTTAAAACCCCAATTAAATAACAATGCAATGTTCATAAAGGTAGCAAAGTAGTACTACAGAAATAAAAAAAATTATAATTCATAAAAAACTGAAGATATTAGTTGTATAAAAACTGCAACTGAAAAAGGATGCCCATTGCACTCATTGACCAGTAGGGTAAACCAACCAGTAGTACCACCCTACCACATATGGGGCAGCCTGCCATTATGAACTTTCCATAATCATTCCAGAAATTGACCTCATATTACGGTCTTATGATTATGAAAACTGTTCTGCTGAACTGTATTAACAGAAATAAAAAATAACATATTATAGAAAATTACTGACATCGAGAACCGTTAATTCTACAATTGAAGCTGTAGCCAGTTGTTCACTGGCAGCAATTTATCAATGTTTTAATGACTTGGGATTCAGTTAGACCTCCCTGTGGATGAGTTAAGGTGAGTGTCATTGCGACAACAATGGCTTGACTGACTACTGTAGGGTAGAGTGGATGGTATGTTGACCTTTACTAGATTACCTGTTGACCTTTACTAGACAACTGGACTAGTTATTAGGCAGGTTTTCTAGTCCGCCCTTCTCTTTACTAGTGTACAGACTAATGAGTAGTTCTACTTGGTTGAAACTATCCAATAATGTTAAATATCTGGCAAAAATGGATTACAAATGTTAAAACCTGTTGAATTCAACAAGTCAACTCTTCCATTACCCACATGCATTATTGAGGTACGTTCTTTTTTACTTTACAACATTTACAGAAAACTTAAGAAAACTTGTGAAGTGTTCCACCCACCTAATGACCCCTCGGCTAGTCCTAGAATCTCCGCGGCTTCCGGCGTTATAAGTGCCGCAAGTCCCGTTTCCTTTGCTGGCACCCGATTCGTCGTTTTCGTTTCACTAGAGCTTGCATCACCATCTTCCATTGTTCCATTTGATACATACACTAAACCGTTTTCCTGCAATACAGATGGAATTATACATGTCATCTTTGCAATTATTAATGGCACAGTCAGGCTGATTAAAAAAACGTTAAATGCCTAAACCCCCAAGTCTTATCTGCATGTATAGGACATTTTACAGGAAAGTTTACAATAAGAACAATCCATTTACAAAACGTTCAAACAAAATAGAAAATAAAACAATAAAGCAATGACACAATTCTTATACACATACAATGGAGCCATTAAGCTATTCTGACATGACTGCGATTCCTCTAATTCCACAAGTACATTCAGGTATAGATTTATGTGGTTCCATGTAGTTGAAACATTTTCTCCTTCAAGACATTTGAAACATCAGACAGTTGTTTTACAAGATGCACATTTAAAAATCCGATTAAACTGTTATTTATTTTTTAAATCTACATTTTCCTCTGAACAGGAAAATTTTGGGTTCACTGTTTGTATGTCGTATTTGTCTCATTACACACACTGTGTCAATGAAAGCCCATTTGATGGTTTAACTGCAGGCTAAAAACCAAAATGACATGCTTCGTTTATATTGTAAAATATTCTCATGAGTATAGAGGCATTATTTTCACGTGGACTTGACCATACTTTCTACGAGTATGCTAGCTACACGTGCGTACATGAATTAATTCGTGGGCTTAGACCCTAGTTTCTACGAGTATGCTAGCTACACATGCGTACATGAATTAATTCGTGGGCTTAGACCCTAGTTTCTACGAGTATGCTAGCTACACGTGCGTACATGAATTAATTTGTGGGCTTAGACCCTAGTTTCTATGAGTATGCTAGCTACACGTGCGTACATGAATTAATTCGTGGGCTTAGACCCTAGTTTCTACGAGTATGCTAGCTACACGTGCGTACATGAATTAATTTGTCGTCTTAGACCCTAGTTTCTGCGAGTATGCTAGCTACACGTGCGTACATGAATTAATTTGTGGGCTTAGACCCTAGTTTCTACGAGTATGCTAGCTACACGTGCGTACATGAATTAATTCGTGGGCTTAGACCCTAGTTTCTACGAGTATGCTAGCTACAGGTGCGTACATGAATTAACTCGTCCCGCTGTTGCAGCTGTTGCTTGAGGAATGCGCACTCGTTCTGTAGGTCGTTGTAGTCTCGCTTCTTGTGCTCCAACTCCTGCAAACACACGGGGTCAGAGGTCAACTAGTGTCACACCAGACCTACTAGCACTGAGCTGGGGAAATGCGTGGTTATTGAGGCAGCCCAAAAATACAGCAGTCCTCCTCTTCAGTGGACCCTGAAGAGTGGACACACCCTATCGGGACAGTTTGTCAATGTACGGACTGTTTTTGTCATGTTAATGTCCTCCTGTCCCCCCCCCCCACTATACATGCCTGTTTATTCATTTATGTACGTTACATCACTATACATGTACACTGTGCATTTGTCGTACCCGTAACTCGAGCCCCCCACCGCCCATTCCAGAATGTCTGTCCCCCGATGAGGAACCCCCTCAATGTAGGGACACTTTTGCATGGATACAGGAGTGTCCATTGTATTGTATCAAGAATCCATGAATGAGATTGCTATGGTCAATGGCTGTTGGTTCAAGGTTGGGAAATAAGTAGTGTTTTATATGACACAGGCAGCCAGTTCTTCTGTCTTACGTACACTCTTGTCTAGTGTCATTGAACAAGTTTCACATCAACTTTTTTATGATTATTACAATTTTTAGTCACAGAAATAATGACTGATTTATTGTATGGCTTACGTTGAATGTATAAACTAAATGTACTAAAAATACATCTGCCCTTCCTTGACGACACTACCACAACAATACTGCAGTAGTAATACCATCATCACAGTACACTGGCAGTAGTAACATTACGCCCACTCGTCCCCGTCATACACATTGGTCAAGCGGTCAGCGCTGGCCGTGTCCTGACCTTGCAGCGGTCGCGGTGTTCCCGCTGGACCTCGAGCAGTTGCTCCTCCATGTCGTCCATCTGGTCCTTGAGCAGGTCCACCTGGAAGCGGTACGTCTGCTTCTCGTTGTCCAGCTGCGCGTTGCTCATCATCGCCTTCTTGTAGCGCTCCTCCAGCTGCGACAGCTCCCTCTGGTGGACACACAAGTAGACATGACCAACGACAACTCCCTCTGGTGGCACACACAAGTATACACACAGCTCCCTCTGGTGGCACACACAAGTATACATACAGCTCCCTCTGGTGGACACACAAGTAGACATGACCAACGACAGCTCCCTCTGGGGGCACACACAAGTATACATGACCAACGACAGCTCCCTCTGGTGGCACACAAGTATACATGACCAAAGACAGCTCCCTCTGGAGGCACACACAAGTATACATGACCAACGACAGCTCCCTCTGGTGGCACACACAAGTATACATGACCAAAGACAGCTCCCTCTGGTGGCACACACAAGTATACATGACCAAAGACAGCTCCCTCTGGAGGCACACAAGTATACATGACCAACGACAGCTCCCTCTGGAGGCACACACAAGTATACATGACCAACGACAGCTCCCTCTGGTGGCACACACAAGTATACATGACCAAAGACAGCTCCCTCTGGAGGCACACAAGTATACATGACCAACGGCAGCTCCCTCTGGTGGCACACACAAGTATACATGACCAACGACATCTCCCTCTGGAGGCACACACAAGTATACATGACAAACGTGATTTTTGCGTCAAATGTGTACTGTTGTTTCATCGTCTTATAAGTTTTTGCTAGGATATTTTCTGATTTTTTACATGTGTTTACCTTTGATTTATATTATTGGTATTACAGTATTTTATTTGTATGTACAGTATATATATATATATATATATATATATATATATATATATATATATATATCTACTTTGCCAAGTACTGCATAGTATTTTTAGTTTTAATTACTATCTCGTGTTATGGTAATTTTCGAAAGCACTGATGTATAGTAATAATGATGATGAATTCGTATACGCCAATATCCTTCAAAATCGACCTCAGTGGTGAGATAAAACGAAGGAATTAAGCAATCGTGTAATCGTATGAGTCATCGACAGATGGATGAAGGTGCTAGGAATCTAAGGATAGGCAAAATTTATAATTATCATAACCTCAGCCCCTCTCAAGCCCCCCCATGAAATTTTGAATTATGTACTTATGACTGTCTTGTGCATGACCTCCTTACTTTATAGTTTATTATCGCCTTGTTGAACTTCTGCCAGCATGACAGAACTACATATCATTACAAACAGTGATCACAAAATAAACAGATTCTCGATAAAATTGATTATGTCAGATAAATTATTGCAAACTTTGTGTTCTCAGCAGAATTATTTTGTGGTGAACCATAATAGTGAAGACATTCTGTACCTTCCAAGGTGATTGCCGTCATGCTGCAGACACAGTACATCATGATGTGACAGTGTACATTCTATGACAGAATAAACAGATGGAACTGTATTTCCTAAAAGATGCAACATGAAGATGACCCCAAAGATGATCTGCACTCCGACACAACATATTCAGTGAGGATCATTTCAACATACTTTGATTTCTCGCCCATCGTCTGTGGAGGAGGAGGAATCACTACTTCTCCGGGAACTTCCTGTGTACACACGTGGCTGCAACTGAACAAACGACAAACTGAAAATGACAAACTGAAATGACCAAAGGATTTACTTTAAAGATAGCCAAGCAGGAAGACCAGGGCAGAAGTACATCATGGAACCTCTGTTAAAAGAACATCTTGGAAATAAAAAGATGCAATGTTATTGAAAGACGGGATGAAAAGGTGCAAGGACTGTTGTGGCAATGCAAGCCCTGTAGAAATAATACTGCAGCAATGACGCAGTTGTAGAAGTTGATAACAAATTAAAAGTCAGAAAGACAAGACAAAGCAGGAAGATGTGGTTGAACACATAAGTATCCAAAAGGTGATGCAACATCCATGCATTGTCACAGTTTGTGGACACTTTGCTGCAGAAAACACACGTCAGACTGTCTGTGATCGTTCTCTAGGGGGTTAAAAGAACACATTGGAAGCACAGGTTCAAGGTGTCACAAAGGGAATGTAGTGACAAAGTGGGCACAGGGAGAGGGACAAACCTTCTGCTCGTTCATCATCCCATATCTGCGGTCCTGTTTTTCCTCCGCCTGCAAAAAGCATCATGATGTAAACAAACTGACGTAGCAGAAACAATGTGATATTGCTAGGTTAACGCAAAAAGCAAGCAGTACAATGTGTAAGGATGTTATTGCATGGTTTGACTGGATTGCGCATGTGCACGCACGCACGCACGCACGCACGCACGCACGCACGCACGCACGCACGCACGCACGCACGCACACACACACAAGTATGTGTCTACCTGGATATGTTAGACTGGTAACAAATATTATCATGAATGAATGCCTGTATTGTAAATGTACATATCTGAGCTGCCATCAGTGATATACATTATAAAATCTCTGAAATTTTGTTTTAACTGCTAATGGTGTGACAGATAGGAAAGAAATAACAGAAACAATTGCCATGTGGAGACTTTGACCCAGTAACCCATTTCACGCCTTAATTAGGCCTTATAATGCTGAAGTGTTGCATCTGTATAGCAGGTCTGGGTGGCCATTATGTGTTAGATGACTGAACCCATCAGGTCCCACTCTCTCCTCGGGTCAAATGTCTGACGTTTCTGGGCTTACAAGTGGTTGTCTCAGCACCAGGTTCAGCAGGTGTGAACCCTACAATTAGCCACTCTGGTTTCTGGGTCATTCTTTCTTGCATCTGCCCGAGCAGCCATGTTATGTACCTTTGTTGTATGATTTAACTTACTTTGTAGCATAAAATATGTACCTTTCTCTTTGGATCTACCTTCAATATGTTGCCTGCTTCACTGTCTCGAATGAACAACTGGGCTGATATACGCCAGTGCACTTTGTTTAATTAAAAACACAATTCATATTATTTATATCACAGCTACAGCAGAATCGTTAAAATCAGGGTGGCTGAATCAATTCAGTACAGAGTATAAAATGTCATAAATATATGCTGGTTTTGTGGTTAAGAACAGGGTCATTGAACCTACTCCGAGTGAAGGGACTGACCTACTTCCAGTACACAGATGTTATAGGCATTTGTCAGCATTTCTCATAACAGCTGGACACAGATTTACCCAGCCTCCTGAGTCATGGCTACTTCTACTGTATTTGTATAACTGATAATGAGCACTATTGACACATTATTGATGTTAGTTTTATTGCTGTGTTGAAACCATAATAACCCGATAACTTCCATTGTGCCTAAATCCGTGGAAACCAAGCTTAGGCGTGTCAAGACAAAAGGACTGATCAATCTAAAAATCTGTATGCAGTACTCCAGGAGTCACACAGACGGGTCACGGTGCCAGGGAGCTATGGTGGATAAACAAGGTCATAAAGGGAAGTTTTGAACTGACAACAACATATTTGAATATTTTTATCTGATCTAACTTGTAACTAATTGTACTACATGGCATAGGGTAATTGTAACAGTAGTAGCAGTTATGATCATGATTAACTAACAGTTAAGTAGCTGCAGGGCTTTATGCAGGATCCAATTATTGCCAGTCACATGTTTTGGTTTGCCAGTCACATGTTTTAGTGGACACGCTGATGTTAACTGTTAAGCTAGTTTATAAACTTTTAAATTGTGCCTGATGACCTGAAATGGGCTACAAACACACATTTGACACCATTTACACTCACTTTCAAGGCATAACTAACAATATCTGTTTTTTTTTGCTCCTTCATTTTTTGGCCCGTCCACAACCCGTCCTCCATATTTCTACCCGTCCATATTCGTTTTTACCCGTCCAAATGACGGGTGGACGGGTCTCTAGATAAAGCTATGAGTAGCTGTGAAAATCTAAGGAAAATCGTAGTACATGAACACATTTTTTAAAGAAAGGTTATAATAATTATATTCTGATGAGTACCAGTAAAGATAGAGTAAATCTGGTTGATCTCTTTTTGAAATGAATAACCTTTACACAACTGTCAAACCAATACCCTTCATGTTACAAATCATATATATATATATATATATATATATATATATATATATATATATATATATATATATATATATATAATTATATATATATAAATTTGACATTAAGTTAGTTTTATATATAATTGATTTAATAATACATAGGACATAAAATTAATATTATAATATTATGTTCCTTTGACACAATTAAAACAGGAAATTAAGACTAAATGAAATATGGGGGCTGTACCAATGACCCCCCCCCCCCCGTCCACTACACCCACCTCCTGTTGTTGCCGCTCCAACTCTCGCATGCGGATTTCCCGCGCCTCCGCTCTCGCTGCCCGCCGTGACGCAAGCCTCGCCTCCGCCTGGTGGACAACAACAACATTACTGAATAACGGGGACAGACCGCAATGTGCAATACTCCATTTTTTATTTGGTCAATCATGAAAATAGTTTACCTTGATATCAATCAGACAGTGGCAGTGAGTCTGATGGACTGTCTACAACACTTATGTTTTACAATCTCTAACTTCTAAGGCGTTAATAATAAATAATAGCAGGGCACTATTGACCTTATTAAATATGAGCTGCTATCATTGTTTTAAGATTTGAGACATGAATTCCCATTGCTTTAAAGGTTTTAATGTTTGTACATTGTAAAAAATATATACTAATTTATAATAAACTTATTGTGAATATTAGTTATTCGCAATGACAAGTATGTCTAATTAATTTGTCAATGTCAGTTTGTTTACATATCCCCTAATTTTCCTTTTAAAATATGAAAAACATTAACAAAATATAGTATTTATTACACAACAGCTGTTAAAAAAGTAGTAGTGGACATTTACATTTTACATCACATATTAAAAGCAAGTTTGTTATGTTTATTTGATTTTATAAATCATCATAATTGTATTTAGCAATTTGAACTAAACTTGCTTTTTTCCTGCATATCATGTGTATTTATATTTTATACACGTTATGTTTTTAATTGATCAGTAATTTAAACGAGGACATTTTAATTAGCATTTGACATGTAGTACCATGTCACTACATAAAGTACTCTGATCTACTTCAGCTAGGAAGTACTGTACACGGTATCACCTCAGCAGGTACATAAAAGTAGCCCAGCTGGCTATCACAGCCAGAATCAGCTGATTACTGGAACTGACTACAGAAAAACAGCAGGCCAATAAACAGGGGCATTAGCCAGGCCTTGATTAGCCCAACATGTTGCCAATCCACACAGCTCATGGTCAGTGTTTGCACTAGCTATGAGCCACTGCTCAGAGCTGCCAGGTGCAAGTGTAGACTACTACACAGCTGACACCCAATGAGTCATTAGCAAACACTACTCACTGCCATTGTGAGCAGCACTGTCACCAGAGAGTGGTGTTAGCAATATCTGCACAGAACCTAGAACCTACTCTACCTTTAGCTACACCCTGTGTCATTACGTCTGTCAACTATGATCAAAGTGAGGCCATAACAACCAGTTGTACTGTCTGGTTATGACCAAGTTGTGCTAGTTACACTATCAGATTACACACCATTCTTCCAGCAGTAAAGAAGCACGACGTAAAGTTCAAAAATTGACGGATGGCGTAACATAATTATGATGTTTACAAAGGTCTTGTCTATCAAGAGTCTGACTGATTCTAGGTATCAGTACATATTTTAAAAAGACTACAGGTGTCTAACATGCCTCATTGCTATTATTTGTCACGATATGGCATAGTTACATAGAATGTACGTCACATGTTTAATGTTATACCTGTGAACATTTATGCCACAAATATTTCCATGACATATCTTGGCAAGTTTTCACTGGCAAAAAATTGCAATGATAGCATATTGTCAGAAACACATCATAATTGTAATTTATCGTCCCGCCTACTTTTCAAGCTTGAAAAGTCATAACTGTCATAGATTACCGGTACTAGTAAATGAACTTTTTAAAACCCTTGCAATTTCATTTCTCCAGTCATGTTTTAGTACTAAATTCCTAGCAGTTATCAAGCAATACAGCCTGTCTGTAAACTCCCTTGTTTTCATTATTTCTTCAAAGATATTTCCTTACAAAGTGGTACACATTGCTGCACAATGGTTCAGTGTAGACAAGGTAATAAGGTCATACCATTTTCATGTCAGACACCAGGCTAACTACTGATTATTATCAAAACACCAAACTGGAATTTTTTGCCACTGTTCAATAAAATGAGGCCATAAACGCAGCCTCTATGTATATACTGGGCATGTCTGCCAACTGATAACTGCTAGTTATTTTCCACAACCACAATAACACTATTTGCTTTTAGAAGTTCAATCCTGTTTACTGCCGACTGCTTAAATAACGTCAGTTCTGATCCCACTATGTGCCCTCAACTAAAGGTTCAGCAATCTAATGATACATCAGAAGATGGGATACACATTTGGGGTCAACGAACATGTTTTTATTAATGAGAGGGAGACACGAAACTTAATGTAGCAGACATGACCTGACAACCAATTCTATGTGTCACTACACAAACTGCACACTCTCCTTCTACACTGCAGCGTTTGTCTGTTTGTTTACATTCAGAGTTACTTTCATTTGTCACCAGAAGAACATGACCTTAGCCTAATTTAGGCAACAATGCACGGCCTGTGTATGTGACAATGGTTGTCCTGTCTCCTCTTGTACATGTCTACCAGCAGGTTGTGGGACGGGACTGGGTGACACCTTCTGACTTGTCTCTGGTTCACCTAGTGACTTATGTCACCTCCACCAAGTCTACTTATTACACAGTCAATGTCCAGGCAGTTCCAATGCATAAACAGATTATGACTCCGGACTGTGATGCAGAAATAATGAAAACCACTACCCCAGTACCGTGATAATGATGTTTATGATATATTTCACCTATGGTTGCTTTTACACAGTTAAATCAAGGTTCATGGCAATAACACCCACTTGTCCATTGCCAGTATATCAGCTTGTATGATATTCCATTCAATAAAATTGTTATACTCTTTTGTAAATTTATAGTGTTCTACATTAATGACCGACAATTTTTTTTGTAACAAATAAGTTTGCTATTTTATATAAAGCATAGCACATCTACAATGTGGGAACAAGTGCTATAGTCAAAAGACTCTGTATATAATGTATCCCTAGGGCAATAATTATAATACTACTCAAAAACTCTGGCGAAACAAACATGGAGTACCAGCAAAACATTGGTTACACCCTGTGACAGGCCAACCTATAAATACAACCAGTTATCAGCCGTACAGCTGTCATAATTCATGTAGCTGACGTCCACATGATAGACTGACTAGGAGGACCAGTCATAAACCTCGTGAGCAGTCAGATTAGTCATTTACAACTCAACAGCCATGCAAACAAAAACCAACACCCAAACTGTGGGTGGGTTACACCATTAACTTTACAGCACTTCAGAAATTTGATTACATTGAACAAAGCACCTACAAGGGACCCTGGGGTGCCATGTTTAAGGTAATTCAACAGGTCATTCATAAGCCAGCATGAGATTCTGATCTTACATCAGATAGTTGATACCTGGTCAACTAATACTTTACACAAGCTTTCTGTAGGTGTCTAGTCGTTATGACTGTTTACATGCTTTATACTTCAACCACTGGCTGATCAATTTACTTCATTGTGTACTTCTTCCAAATGATGTAAAGTGAACTCAAAACGTTGTTCTGTCACTTGAGAATCAGACATTATACATGACATTCTACTTTGTCCCATTATAACACATAACAAACTATACACAAGGACAAACTAAACATACTACAAACTATCAGCCGGAACATTTGATCAAAGATTACTTTTTATCTTTATATGTTAGAAATGAGATGCTTCCTATCTGCTACAGAACTGGAACTTTGCCACTACAAGAACAACTGGCACCAAAGAAAGCTGACACTACTGACACAAGTACAGGTGACTGAACTGTCTCACGGCCCTTCAACTAGTTTATACAGGATCACACATCAAAGTGGTTAGATGATTCACAATCAGCAGAATTAAATGCAACTTGGCCTGATACTTTGATAGTTCTCCAGTGAAAATAGCAAACCCCTTGAGCTTGACCATTGAGAATGGCCCCTATCTATCAAGACTGCCCTACTTACTGGGTAGCACACTCCACCCCTGAGAGGTGAAACCAGGGCAACCACAGTCTAGACTCTACACTGGAGTACTATAGTCAGCCATGCAACCAAAGAACATGGGCTATTCAATCATGTCATTGCCCATATTGATTTTATAGGCAATTCTAATCTACAGACACACTCCACGTCTATTGTCTAAAGACCAATTTCCAGGCATAACTGACAATATCTATGATTTAATAAGACCTTTTTCATCTTAATTTGTACCCATCTTTTGCTGGAAGAAGGCCAAGAGTTTAATTACTGTTAGGTATATGATTATGGATTACCATATGATCCAACTCTATAAAAGGTATTCTGAATGGATAAATAGGCACCCTCATTAAATGATGACAGGCTGGTACAGGTGTCATATAGAATATTGACCCGGGGGTAAAGTGACCCGCGGGTCACTATTCTATATAGAATAATGACCCGCGGGTCACTTTTCCATAGATTTTCAGTTATAGAAAAATGACCCGCCCTATAGAAAAATGACCCGCCCCATATTTTATGGATATATATTTTAAATAATGGTTTTAATCATAATATTAAATGTAGATTTATTATACAAACTTCACAGAGAAATGTCTACTTGGTAATAGCAACCAGTTTTTTTGGGGGGGTGGGGGGTCACATTTCTATGGTATAGTATATTGACCCGTGGCTTGTTATACATAGAAAACTAATTTTTTTTTGACTATTTGGATGTTTACGGGCTTGTAGATTTATTATACAAACAGTTGAAACTTCACAGAGAAATGTCTACTTGGTAATAGCAACCAGTTTTTTGGGTGGGGGGGTCACATTTCTATGGTATAGTATATTGACCCGGGTCAATATACTATACCATAGAAATATGACCCCCCCCCCCCCCACTGCAAAACATTTATTCGGTAATTATCAAATGGATATTTACTATGATGCTTGTATGAATCATACACCATCACATAACCTTATAAATTGCCAAATATGTTTTATAACATTGACTATTATGAGCTCCGGGTCAATATACTATACCATAGAAATATGACCCCCCCCCACCTCATTTGCCTAAGGCAGTTAGCAGAATGTGGCCCAAGCAAAATATTTTCCATGAAATTGGACACAAAATAAAACACTGGTGTTGTTGGTGCAAGTGTCAACAGAATATGCCAACTGAGCATTGCCAGTTTGAAAAGGAGATCTTTCACTGGAAAAATAATATAATAATGGCATAACAATAATATTATTAATGTATCAAAGTGCAATGTTGTATAAATATAAACAAAACATTACCTTCAATGTCATTAATACTCAAATACATACAAAAAAGAAAAATCCAGGAAGAAACAAGGGGCGGGTCACTTTTCCATAAGGCGGGTCAATTTTCTATAATAGTATTTTGACCCCCGGGTCACTTTTCTACGTGGGTCAATATTCTATCTGACACCGGTATTAGCATGTAGATCATTAGATGTGTACGAATTAACTTTGACATAGTTTGAAATAAATGTCACTCTGCAAGCCTAGTACTGGTGAAATAATTGCTATAGATGTTAACTACCTCTATGTATTAAATTTATACAAAAAAATCCACGTTCATTAATCCTTACGGTACCTTCTGGCGAGAAATCTCGAATTCCTGGACAGGGAAGTCATCACAGATATGTAGCATCACTGCGCTGCTAATAATATTCCAAGGTAATGGCTGCAGCTAGTATGCTGTCAATATTCCAAGATAATGGCTGCAGCTAGTATGCTGTCAATATTCCAAGGTAATGGCTGCAGCTAGTATGCTGTCAATATTCCAAGGCTGTAGGTGCAACTATGGTGGCAATATGGCATGGTCACAGTGGTGGCTATGGTGATAATACTCAAAGATGCAACTGGTGTTATGTCGATAATATTCAGGGCACCTGCTGCTTCCATACTGACAATATTCCATGGTACTGGGTGCCACTACGTCGACAACATTCCAGGGTGGCAATTGCAGTTATGTTGACACCATTCCAGGGTGGCCAGTGCAGTTATGTTGACAACATTCCAGGGTGGCAACTGCAGATATCTTGACAATATTCCACAACAGGCAATACAGTTGCACTGACAGTGACACCAGGCAACATTCCAAGACAACTGATGCGACTACACTGTTAGGAATACATTCCAGATTGATCATCTTCCATACCAAGTCCCACAGATACGTAATCCACGATACGCAGCCAAAAAACAGCCAGTGTCTGCATCATCTTGAGGAGCGTGAATACGGCATGCGATCAGTCTGCTCGGTACGGGATACTGTGGGAAGCGGAGAGATCTGTTCGAGACATTCCCACCTCCACTCCGAGGGGAGGGGGTGGCTGCACATGCCAGTAAATACGGGTGTGGTCGACATCCTGTCAGCTCCCCACCTTGCTAAGAGCAGCGGGATATAGCTTGCATCTCCTAAATCTTACATCCTATCACAGCCTCAGGTCCTGCTAACACCCTGATACTCCATTGGGTGAACACTGGGCTAGAATCTTTTAGCTGTCACCACCCTTGGTACAACCCTTGGGGTAAAATGACCATCAGCCACTGCCACCCACCCACCCACCCACCCACCCACCCACCCACCAATTTTTCATTTCCCAATCTTCAGCATCTTATAAATAAATTCTATGTGTGCCATCTTCAAATTATCATCTGCACGTCTGACTATATAACTCGTTGTTGATATAATAACTTAATTGTGCCTTTTCTTGTATTGTACACCAGGATGGGGGGCTAACTGCCTATCTAGCAACAGCAGATGTGCCAACATCAAGAGTCATTTTTGACAGAGGCCTGGTTTTTACAGGGTCTGTTTGTCACATGTTATCCCTAGAACAAGTGTCAACATTAATTACATGAGTTCCCACTGCTCCATGGAATATTATTGTTTAGATATGGTGCTACATAAATCAATAAACATTCCTTGCTTTTATTGTTGATGAGTTTTTTATCTCCATTCTCCACCACACAACGTAGATGATTTGATAAATCCTACAAATTCTATTTTCAAGCAACCCAACCAGGGAAATGTGCCATCACATGATGTAATTGAAAACGTAGATTTTACCTATAGTATACACCATGGGATCTTCCAACAAAGCCACAGACATTGAATTCTCATATATGTCTACTGCCAGGTGCAAAGCTATTTCTTCTGCAAGCAAAAAATAAACCCCAAAATTCAATGTATCTCAAAATCGCTGACACATAATTTGTATAATGTATCAATACATGTTAATAATAAACCTTGTTGAGAGTAAAATAGTGGCCTGCCCCCTGCAACTGAAGTAGGTGGTACACATGTGTAGACACTGAGTCAGCGACAACTCGTGTACATCAAATACTAATCTGTGACTAACCAACTTCTGTGTCCCGCCCTGGGGCAGGGCCAGGGGAAGACAGACGACACCCACAGGAACCATTCATTTTAAGAATTCTGCAGTGTGTCTCATTTTGTACCAGGAAGACAGAACACAAATAACCAGGGCTTATCCATTTCACTGCAACTATTAGAAATGTGATCCCGTTCAATCTACCAATCAAAGTTTCCTCTTTCAACCATTTCGCAGGGTTATCGAATGCAACAGATGGCATCATAGCGCTGGCATCTAGGTATAAGAAAACTACACTCGTTCCACTATATACCTTTGTTAATAATTATGTAATCCAATAGGTGACTGCAATGATGACCGTATAAATGCTAATTTCATGAATGTTTGTAAAATTATAAAATATGGATCAAAAGGTCCTGAAATTTTTAACTATACAGTGTATTGTGTTTATAATTATGATTTCGTCTTGTCACCAAAATCACTAAAATGGTATTTTCTCTGGTTATCCATATGAAATGACCGGAAACAAAGCCAGATTGTGTGTATGTAGCGGGCCTGGTCATATTGGTTTTTAGTCACTCAGCCAGCACAGATACGCCTATACAAAAACTGTTTTACCAATTTGGGAACCTTCAAAACGATCTGATCAAATAAATATTTTTGTGCATAGTCAGCATAATTGTAAATAATGTAAAAAAAATGCCTCAGAGGCATGTATACAGATCTATAGACATATAATAAAACATGTAGCAGGTATGGCACACAGGTTCACCAGTGAGATCACTATCGTGTTTTCAAGATATGTCTATGGCTCTTTTTGCTTATAGTAGGACACACACATACATAAAACTTGGCAACTGAAGCTGAACCATGACATTTCAAAACAACAATCGAACACCTATGCTCTCTGGCAGAAACTCATTAGCAAAGCTTCGTAACTCAAACCAAATCTTCTGCATGGTGCTGTATGTCACACTGTAGTTTAAACCGACAAGACATCTGTCATAAATTATTCACACGCTGGACAATAAAGGGAAGTTCAGACAGTCCCTGGGTAATCATGGTGACCCACTCCAAATGATTTGACCAGCAAACTGGACTACCTCCCCGGTACTAGTAGTTAGTCACCAGTATGTGTCTATGTGTCATACCATCTTGCTTTAAAATAGCCAATCACATTTGTGTAGTCCTATTCACAGAGTTTTTCTTTGAACCATTTTTTTAGTTCAGGCATGCCGGTTTTTAGTTTTAAAATAGATTTTATCCTCAACCATGATATTATATACTGACAACTGTCAAAATGAGAATCCTACAGGTACACTATCATACGTGTGAAATATACCATAAGATTTGCGATTGGGTCATCGTGACACAGACCACTGTGTTATGGTAAGATCATGATGGAAGTACTTCACCCACAGATGCAAGTGTTTAATCCTTATACCATAACATACAACACAGTTGAAGTCGCACTCAAGTGACGAAAATTATTTCACTCTACACTGCTGCGGTTCACTCAATTGTATGAATAAGTACCTGGCTTTAGATAGTGGTGGATATATGTTGCAATTAAAACTTTAATTGCAAGTTGGGTGGATGCTTCCCAAAGATCAACATGTAAAGCACTTTGAGCAGTCCCAGAGATTTTATAATGCGATATATATATATATATATATATATATAATTGTATATATATATAATTGTATATAATTGTATATATATATATATAATTGTATATAATTGTATATATATATATATATATATACACACACACACATCTATACATGCTCCACCATGACAATAGAGGGCTTATTGCTACCCACATCAGGGATGGGACGATACATATTTTAAATTTTCGGTTCGATTTTCGATATTTGACCCACGGTTCGATATATTCACGATACTTTTTACAACCACGCCACCTATCACACAATATTTTTAATGAACAATTTTAAGTGCAGTACAGTGGAACCCCTCATTTAAGACCGCCCCCCCCCCAGATCAGAGTGGGGCGGTCTTAAAAGAGGGGTGGTTTGCAACATTCAACACTAGGGGGCGCTTACAATGACTAACATCAACACTAGGGGGCGCTTGCAACCACTAAGTAGTAAAATACACAAAATAAAAAGGAGAAAATAATAAATGAGACAACCTAAAAATTATTTTAAAAAAATTATTTATTCTGTTTATTTTATGTGACACGTTTCAGTATAAGTTTACTTTTGAATCGTGTTTTTTTTATAAATAATATCTGATAAAGAGTATCCTCATTTTATTTTTATTTCCAGTGCCGCAAAACGATCTTTTACTTTCTGATCTAATCATGAAAACGACCTCCTACAGCCACGAAACTTCCTCTCTAATAACTCATATTACATATACATACGCTAGGTCATAAAATTAAATCATTTAAATTGCTGTGACGAATAATATTTACAAAACAAAATCTTGCTAAAGTAAAGTCGACATCGCCGGCGACTGTTACGCGAAGGCCATAGGCGTAGGCATAGATTACCGTGGCGTTACGTCGATATTTTATCGCGGTGTCGCTAAATCTGGATTCCGGTTTTATCCTAAACTAACCTAATTCTTAGCCTAAGTTTCTAAACTTTAATCGTACACAAGTTTCTCAGTGGTGGCCATGTTCGCCATGTACGGAAACACCGATTAGTCGATGACGATGTGCCATTTATAAAAATCGAAAAAAACCGCGGCAAGCAAACTGCTGACGGTGCACCGAACCGTGAGCCTTAAAACCGCTAATACCGTGAACCGCGATTAATCGTCCCATCCCTAACCCACATTGTGACATTGCTACTCTGATGATAAGAGCCTCATCAGACTGATCACCCTCAGCTGGCCTGTGACATCACAGAGATGATGCCACCCTAGCAGAGCCCCTGACCACCCTGGCAGTGGGGTAACTGCACAGTGCACACCCAGTGGCAGTAGGTCAACAAAGTCTCCTGCCTGAGGGGTTTCTACAAATGTGGAGTCTTAAGCCACCTGGTAGCCTTCAGAAACCAGCTGTCCTTTCAGCACACTGCCTGCCCATGGCTCAACCTGCTGTGCTCAACATGTGTGCAAATAGGCATTTAACTAATTGTTTGTTGGTGAGGACATTCACAGGATGAGGTCAGACCCCAGTTACACTTCATGCTGTGTTTCACACAAACAAATTGCCAAAGTCGATTGTTTTCTTGATTTAATCTGGCAGGCTGTTAACATTCTGCCCGCAAGTTTAGCTAATTATTAATTCTAAATGCTATGCACAAGAACTCTAAACATTGTTTTTCTGGCATCCATTTATTTACACCCAATCAATACATACCATAAACATATCTAGGTAAAAATAGACACGAGTTCAACATTTTTGGTGAGAAACATAGGTAGTTAATTCATTAACACAGCTATCCAACAGCTCACCTAGCTGTATGGTAATTATTTCAATAAAGCCAGCGTTCAACAACAAGACTAGTGGGGACATACCACCAAATGGATTCATACACCATTGCCCCTTGTAGACCTGCTTAATTAAAAGAACTGCATTGTACATTTGTTATATTTTGTAAATTTCTGGAAGCACTAAATGTAGGACTGGTTAAATGGAAATGGTATTTCTGTGTAGCATGGTATCACAGAGCTCAGAGAAATAATATTTGTCAGACAGTAACCAGGTGGGTTTGCATACAGGTGTAATTCGGCCTGCAGGTGTCAACACTGGCAATCAACGGCTGATTTAAGCAAAAACAAAGGGTGTCAGGTTACAGACTGGATTGTAGGAGAAAGAGATGTCATTTTCACAAATTTTATACATGACATGTGTGAATGGAAGCTAATTAATGTCTGAAATTGTCAATACCATGGATTAAAAAACCTAGTGGGAAATCAAAGAAACATTACAATGGCCGCTTATGGGAAATCAATTGTCGATGATACATTGTATCTACCCTAGTGATAGTGTCCCGTGAGAATATGTACAGTTAGGCGAGTGGTTACATAAAATATCATAAAATGGTGCGGCCTTCTTCGTAGGACTTCAGTTTATAACTGAATATTTTGTTATGGTAATAAACTGCAAATTTATTATTATATTCTACATGCAAATTACAAAACCCTGTCTTGTTTTAATGGTAATCGTTTTATTTTATTGACTACTCAAGGCCAGGTTCATGTTATGTTGATGCCACTCAGAATGTTTTTTTATATTAAATATTGATTAATAAAAATTATGAAGAGGGCCAGAACCTCCAACAGGACAATGACCTCTGACCCTTGAGCACACAAGGGCAGGCAGAAGGCCATAGAAGGGACTGCCATGGTGATGACACCCAGCTCCTGTGAACTGATGCGCAAGGAGCCAGAGACAGAGACCAGTAAGACAGGTGAGAGCTATGTGCCACAGTGCCAGACGATGCTTCCTCAAGAAAACATGTATTTTTAGCCAAGAGCAATGGCAATATAATCACACAGACAAAAAATAACACAGCAGGAGATATTTATCTCATCTACATGTTTCACAGGCTGCGTTCTGAGTTGGGGTTGCAACATAGCCATGACAACAATCAGGCAATGTAATTTCTTGAACATGGTCCACTAGATACCATGTACAGAATATTGAATAATCACCCCTTCAGATGCACAAAGGATTGGGGGCTTTCCAAATGGGTATCACTATAAAACTGGACTTTGCATGTCGTCACTCACTGTATGTTTCTTTGTGGTGCATGGTTTGGTTTACGAGGAACTTGTAAGCAAAC
Source organism: Oasisia sp. SBJ-2009 (assembly GCA_964017155.1). Lineage (NCBI taxonomy): Eukaryota > Metazoa > Annelida > Polychaeta > Sabellida > Siboglinidae > Oasisia > Oasisia sp. SBJ-2009. The sequence continues at coordinate 7,205,673 of OZ024854.1, forward strand.
CCCCTAGGTATGCCCATTCAGTCACACTGCATAAAAACACAAAGACTTTGCAAGTATGCACCAGTGCAGCACCACTATACAACTGAGTGAACTAATACAACGTGCAATGACAAAGATCACCCACACTTTCAACTAAGTACAGCAAAAGGATTTAAAACATGAGTCTCATAAAAACTGAGTCTAACATTAAAAAAACCACCAATGAAACATATCTTCCACAACGTCAGCATTCAGCAGTATACAAAAAATATGGCTGCGATCTAAACACCACACAGACATGCGAAAAGAAATGCTGATTGACGCAAACAGCTATTCAGAGATAGACTGAGCACTACCGATAAAAACTGTGATATATCAACCTCAGTTGGATGGTAGACATTAGTCAGTCCATTACTTCACGAAATGGTATTTAATTCCATTTATCCTAGAAATCTTCTACTGTAAAAAAACCATGTGATTCCCAAAACACATCATTTATAAAACTATACAGTGATAAGATATATGCAATGTTAACATCCTGGTCAATTGGTCCATGCTGAATCTGGAATGAACAAATACCATGATCTGTGATATCACTCAGTAACAGCAATTATAACCATACTAACTGAATTTGTATGCAATAACAATAACTTACCAATTCACCTTGCTAAAGACCATTATTTATGTGAGCACTAATAAATAACATGTGCGATGAATACAATTATGACAATTACAAGTTGGCGAACTTCCTCTATGACTTCCCTTTGTCGTGACAGAGCTCTATAAATACCACCCTCATTCTCCCAACTTACAGGAACTTGACCCGGTGGAAATTAAGAAGGGAGATATCTAAGAATAACTAGCCACGCCTGGTGGGTAAATATACATGGATACCTTTCTCTTGGGGCAAAGATATTAAGCCTGGGTGAGGTGAATAAACTGGGACTTAGCCACACTGCTGGCTTATGTACAGACATGAGCCAAACTGGTAACATTCTGATCTGTGGCTGTGATAACTTCCAGTACTGGAAGGTCGCCATGATTCAGCTGACTGGCTATGTATAAACAGTCACTCCCCACTAGGGCAGACATCGTTGAGAGAACGGGTCCACTTGGAAAAAACAGCCAGGGTCAGTGACAGATGATGTCACCTGGGTACGTGTTGGGCCACTCATGCTAGTCACATGATCCAGTTAGAGGACGGCTGGCCACTGACTGCAGCATGCACTGACTGGAGCACCAGCCATACCCATAATTATTACAAACCAATTCAAAGTGTCTGTGTACCTATAGTTATACAGTCACTGGCTAATTAACTGACCACAAAGGTGCAGTTTTATAGTCCTCATTTGTTACGCCTGGAATACATGCTAGAACAATAAACTGATTGGTATCATAATATGATTTTGGTACCAATTAGAAACTCTAATACTGCATGGTTGCTTGTGGTAGTAATATTATAAATGTTACAGTCCTACTGAAAACTGTATTATGTGGGTGGAAAAAGAACCCTGGTATAACTTGTTTGAGCGTTGACATCAAGTAAACATGTAAGTTTGAACAAACATTATAAATTAAGTCAACTAAGTAATTGAACACCATGTAATGCTTAACATTTATAAAAGTCTTACTATATATTACAAATAAAACATGTATAATTTCATAAACAGAATTGTGTAAACAAATTGATTACTGTTTATATCTAACTTGTATAATCACGTCTGAATGTTAGGGAAGACGCAACTATTTTGCTGAAATTTTGCAAAAAAACAGCCTAAATCTGGCCGTGATATTGCGAGCTAATTACACACTGATTTGATCATTAAAAAGGCAAGCAAGCACACAGGATTAGACGTAGCCAGACAATACTGAATTCAAAGGCAAAACCAACCAACAATAGTCGAGTAGAAGCATCAAGCCAACAAACCTGCACCAAATGCCCTCTGTAGCACTAATATTCCCAGACCATTGAGTGGGATGTATTGATCAGAATATCACACTGCAATATTAACAAAACTACTGTTTGCCAGTCTAGGTGTAGACTAATGGGTCGTTAAAAAACGTCAACATTTTCCGAATTGTACAACCCATACACTAGGGGGAGTGGGCAGGAGGCGTCCATGCTTTTTCTCTCATAAAAATCAACATTACATTTTACCGACACTTATACAGCTGATGTAAGACCACAATAAGGGTGCACCTTTGGTCTGCCATTACCCAACCAAAGAGTACCCTATAAAAACAGCATTATGCAGGTTGTTTGAATTTCTGTGAGCACATATGTAGTGTGGAATGAGTAGAAATTATGTTTTTTGTGCAGAGTGGCATATTAATACAGTTGTCATTTTGCTTGGTGATGTAATCGGGGACAATCCGTGGGTGGTTCAAGCAGAAATGGAGGGGTGTTTGTGGGAGCCTGAGGTATTGAAAGTTCACAAATTTTTCACTGAACCTCTGTCTATGGAGGTTAAATATGCTGTGAAATTGTCAATAACAGAACTCATCAAGATTAGTAGGAAATGAAGGAAACATTATGATGGTCTCGCCTATGTGAGTGCAGCTGGAAGAGAGTGAGGGTGAGAAGGCACTGCCATCTCACTGCACTGGGGCAACTGACGCTAATGCTAGAAGGGAGTTGTTTTAACAGACAATATACAGGTAAAATACACTCGTATACTACAAGTATATGAGTGTATTTTACCTGTATATTTTGTAATTAAAATACATGTAAAACCATTGTAGCCTATTTGCTACTGACTGTTGGTACATATTAGTTACAACAATCAGCATTTTTAGTGTTATCTTTTGGGAGAGAGTCAAGAAAAAGCAGTTTGCAGGTTTCTGAAAATTTTGACAACAATGAACTACATACTCCTAAACAAGCTGAACACATTTTCTTTCCATTGTTTCCTTAGTGTGCTGCATTAAGAAGAATCCAAGATGTATAGTTCTAATTGGAACACAAACTGGCAAGTTCTTCAGGTACACGCAGCAAGGAACTGCCTGATTACCTTCCTTATCTGACACAGGTGCTTACCTGGTGAAGATAACCAAAGCAAACAGACACCCTACAAGCCGTGGTCATTAACATGTCTCCTAAAGACATCTGTGCTACTACACATGGTCTGTTTTTATTAAGTACAACTAGTTACTCCTGGCATGGCACTAGGTTCTTTATTTACCTACAAAGTCTGATAGTTGTTTATCGTAAAATCTTAGAAACAATTCTTACCAATTATTGTGATCATATTATTATCATATTACAATGCAACCAATTCAGATGACAAGTAAAAACATCTAGAGGTACAACAGGGCTTTATGTAGGATACAATTATTGCCAGTCACACATGTTTTGGTGGACACATGGATGTTAACTGTTAAACCAGTTTACATGTGCCTGATGACCTGAAATGGGCTACAAACAAACATTTGACACCATTTACACTCACTTTCGAGACATAACTAACAATAACTATGGTTTTGGAAGACCTTTTTTTCTCCTTCATTTTTTACCCGTCCACAACCCGTCCTCCATATTTCTACCCATCCATATTTGTTTTTACCCGTCCAAATGACGGGTGGACGGGTCTCTAGATAAAGCTATGAGGTACAACTTAACCCTCGCTATCCTACACAATGATCTCTACAACTTTCCCTCACCATCCAACTATTACAATGACCTAGAGCTACAACTTACCCTCACCGTCTAATTCCATCCCAATGATCTCTGTAACTTACCTTCACCATCCAACCTAATCTCAACTATTTTGATAACATTCCCAAGAGATTTCACATTCCAATTGATTGTCTGTAATCCACCTCAACAAGGACAATATATGTCTGCATAAATCCAATGGCTGCCTCGCACTGACAGCCTCTGAATCAGCCCTGTTGTTGTCTAAACAAAGAACTCCATTATTTCTAACAAAGCCACTTGGTCTGCACTACTGCCAGTGGCTATTCCAGGCAGCGCAAAATAAACGACGGAAGTACTAAGCCCACGGTACCATCTCAAATGTCCAATAGTTCACAATACGTTACAGTATTACTAGGGGTATTCACTTGATACAATATAATAATAGATTCAACGTGTAGCAAATAACATACTAATAAGTTATAAATCATCAAACTTTACACAAAACTACACGACAATCTTTGTACAAATGAGGGATGCAAATTTACCAAATAATGACAGTGACCAATTTATAAAAACACGGGCTTTTGGTAAAACAGAACTAAGAATATGTAGTATGTGTGGCTAAAATATATGACTATGGAATGTTGATATTTTAAAAATTAACACTTGAAGTGTAAACAGTGTAATAGATCACAACTTCAGAAGCTAGGCTACGTGGTGCCATGAGCCCTAGCCAGCACACTTACTGACACCAGTTGTAAGTAAACATAGCCCTGAATGTACATGTACTCCCACTCAACCCAATGTGTACGGTCAAGATGTGTCAACAGGTATAGTGGAGGGCAGAGGACACCACAATATTGACCACTCACTTGAACTCAACCTAGTATAGCACGATCCATTTCGTATGTAAAGTCAATTGCACCCATTTAAATGATTTAATCAAGGAGGAAATGGTTTGATGGGTGTAACTGTTGCATGAAAACATGACGACTGCACATGTCTTTCTTTCCTAAGTAATATATTTCCAATGGTGAGCAAAAAGCAATGACTACATAACCAGGGACCATCTCAAATCTCAAACAGACCAATTTCTCAGCACATCAAAATCAAATGTACATTCATTAATAGTAGTAGTAGTCTATAAACCACCTGAAACAAGAAGGCGCCAAAATGTTTTCATAAATATTTTGTATTATATATTTTACTATGTACATTCAGGGGAGCATTTTGACCTGTTTTCGTCGATACCATTTACTTTTCAGTACAGTAGAGACAAGCTCTCTCAAAAACTAATTAAAATTTCTCAGTGCTTCCATCGAGTCAATTTTGACTGTGAGTGCACCCACTCTCTTTGTTCACCAGTCACCTAACTGACCTTACGTTAATATTCATAGTAAATAATATTTGTACTTATTTTTTTATATAGTGCCCTATCAATAAACATTACTCTTGGGTACTTTACACGCATGCATGCATACGTACGTGCCTACTGTAGCCTATATACACACAATGCTCCATGTAGATAGTTATATAGGAGATTGTGATCATGTTGAACCTATCTCCAGTGAATGCAATGAGATGAAGGTGCCAAAACCTCCATCTGAGCCTTGCAGGAGGCAGACATGATTACAGTATGTTTTCAAATTAGTAGTGTTTATTTATCTGTTGTAAATATTATATGGCTTGTTTTTTTATCTAGTGTCAATGCCCTCCTGAACTGTCGATAAAATTGGATTAATCTAATTCATACCACTAGCCTACTGCCCTAAATCAGGTTTAGGCTGGACATCCATGCACAGGTTTAAACAAAGGTATGCACATGATACTGAATATACACACACCTACATGAACCAAGCACACCTGGATATACCTATGCTCCCACACCAATCACACACACCTGGCCAGGCCTGACAGTATCTGGGTTAAACAGCGTGAACCCGTTTGACCTTCTGACCATGGTGCATGGCTAGCAGCCTCAGGCCAGTCTGTCCTGACAACTTCTGACCCAAACATTGTCTATGAACTACAACTGGAGATAAACATAATAACACCAGTCACTACAGCACAATCTGCACCTGATGGTCGAATCATATATTTGACCAACCTTTCCACAAAATTGGCCCAAGTCTCTTGAGACCCATTCTCCTATCTAGGCGTTTTCTGTCATTTACGTGTGATCAATCAACTTGCGCTATTCTGATGGTGGAGGCTGGAGCCTGAATGGAGGCTGTGAAGGTAATGCCACCAGGTATACAGGCTGGTCTAAAACCTGAACCATGCTGGACCCTGCCCCCTATGGGGAAGGCTTCCAGTCCCAGCATCCTATAAAAAGATGTTTTATAAATATACAGTGGGCAAGGACTGGCGGCCAAACTGACTGGCTTTAGGCCTTGGCAATGTGGGTCTGTTACAACCCAGTCTTGCCCACATCGCTTCACACAACCTTAATTGTGGAGCTCTTGGGAAACCTAACCATAGCCGTGACCTGTACAGCAGTACAACTTTAAAAAGTGTAAACTTATCAATGATGATATGTGATTACATCACGTTTGCCAGATTTCTAGTAGGCCTGATGAAATATATATATATATATTTATATATAATAATTATAATAATAATATATATAAAATATATATTATATATATATATATATATATATATATATATATATATATTATATATATATAGCCACAAATATTATATCTTACATTTATAGCTATACCTAAAATTATCTCCATGGATATGGATTTCAAAATTAAAACAGCTACTTCACATTTAACACTGCATGTATCTTTTTTTTTGTATACATGCATCTTACATCTTCTCTGTTTCCACGAAATGAAATGGTGTCAGGTAACAAGGTTTTACAATTATCAGGATCAAATCGATTTATTTTATTTATGACATGACAAGAAACTGAAATGGTAATACAGCTGTATTGTGTTGCCATTTTCATAATCGTCAGACCACACCTGTTCAGACGGCCGTTCAGACACTCCCAAGACCCTAATTCATTATTATATTACTAATCCAGTCAACTCATGAATCAATGACTTAATAAATTTCTTCACCCAACCAACAAGTATTCTGCTTAGTACTGCCACTGGGCACCAATGATCTAAGTTGTGTGCACAATAACATATCTAAGGATGCCTGGCCATACACATACACCCACCATCCAAATGGTTGGTGTCTTACAAGCCATTGACCTGGTCTGATGGCAACCACACCTGTTTATGCCGCCGAATTCAATTGACATAAAAAGATGAAGACTGTAGACTACAAAACACAGGTGCGTCATTCGTGAAATAGCATAAACCATGTCATACACCAGTCATACCAACAAACATAGACAGTGAACTGGAAGTCTGGTGTTAGTTGACAAATGATGAAAATGCCCATTATCAAGGGTACCTTTGTCATAACAGAAACATGGAAAGTGAACCATTACATTTATTATGCACCTGCCAACATAAACAGAATGAAACACTGACAAATTTGTTTCTTTAAAAAAACTGAAAAATTACCTTCCATGGTCAATTGGTCATATCCATAAAGATATAAATATCTAGGAAACCCACTGGTTAAAAAAATCTGTCAAACCAATTTAATTCATATTCCATAAAACTGAACAAATTATTCATGTTTAGAAAGTGAGTACATACACTATGGAGTATGGATGTCAACTGTTAAGCCAATTTACAAACATTAACACTAATTTGTTTTAATTAACACCAATTACACTAATTTCTAACGCATAACTGACAATATCTAAGATGTTTTTAGACTTTTTACCTGTCCACCTATATTTCTACCTGTCCAAGACAGGTTTACCCATCCAACTGATGGGTGGACGATCTCTGCATAAACCCATGCATAAAACTACACCAAAGGTCCCTCAATTTAAGGACATCACTGGCTGCTGTGGCATTGTTCAGTGACAAAATTTATTTGTGACATTTAATGAAATATAGACAAATTACCTGGCACGGTAGTTAGTTACTAATTGTCAATATTTATAAAAAAAATCCAACTTAGATTTGTGCACACCTACAACCAGTACGATTTGTGTTTTGATGCCAGATATTACCAAACAAAACCCCCTCGGACAAAACCCCATCAAGACATAAGCTCCTTCCGGACAAAACCCCCTCGGACAAAACCCCCTCGTCATAGATACTAGCCTTAAGAACTATCAAAAGAAGTAAGCTTAGCTTGGCTGTATATTTGTGCATACTATATATAATATAGCGGATCGGTGGTGCTGAACAACAATCTTCTCTTCTCCTGAAATTTTAGCTTAACTTAACAATTGTATAAATATATTTTTTAAACAAAATTGGACGCATTCAATTGTAATTATAATTTTAAATGATATTTTAGTCCTCTTATAATGTATGTCTAGTATTGTCTACTAATTTAAATTATATTTTTAGAAGATAATATCAATATATTTTTTAAACAATTTTAAATGACATTTTATATATATATATATTTATTTATTAACTAGTTTACACCACAATTATTGATAAATAGATAATCTATTATTTTTCTTTTTTCATTTATTATATTAAAATATTTTTTTAATTTTAAAGAACAAATTATGTACAATATGTATAGCTTATATATATATAGCTTTTATTTGTTGGCCATATTTCATTTTATTGTATATACATATATATATAGGCACTATATGAGTCAATGCCAGACTACATTCTAATTCATCATGTAATGCACGTTGAATATGGCAATAAAGCTTTATTTTATATATATATATATATATATATATATATATAATATATTTATAATTTGGTATGTAAAAAATGTAACTACATATCAAATATAAATATTTTATAATTACTAGCATAATAAAGGTGCTATTCAAGCAAGTTACACTCTGTCTAGTATCAATGATTAGGGGGGTTTTGTCCAGAAATGGATTGTCTACAAGGAATTATGTATGGAGGGGGTTTTGTCCAAGGGGGTTTTGTCCGGAAATGGCTAATGTCTAGAGGGAGTTATGTATGGAGGGGGTTTTGTCCGAGGGTTTTTTATCCGCGCACCACCTCAAACACACGCCATGCAGCTGGGGGGCATCAGTAACAGTCAAACTATCACCAGACAGTCATCCTGCTTTCTGATATTAAATATCCACTTTGTGAAGAAACACAGGAGGTAGCCAGGGTTCTGTTGCGAGAGAAACGGCATGTTTCACGGGGATACAAGCTACGGCAGCTGAAGACTTAGGAAGAGCCCTGTCTACCTATTGGGTTTCGCGAAAAAATCCATTACCTGAACAATGTTGCGTTCTATAGCTAGGCTAGCGCTGTCGATCGCCATTTGCGCCATAAGCGAAACGGTTTTGTATTTGGCGAAAATAAATTAAACCTCTTCGCCAAATTGGCGAAACGTTATATCTGTCATTATTATTGATGTTATCAGTAATACATGACTGCATTATTCAACACCCAGCTCTGTTAAAGTTGCTTAAACGATCGCACATTCAACTGACCCAAATAACCAGTCGGCGTAACGTGACCCGCTGGGTAAACAATAGGTCGCTAATCCCTCCACTTAGCCATGCCCACAGACAATAGGGGAGTTTAAATCAATCAAGAATTGTGTTTACTTGACAATGGGGACCTGCCTGATGGCACTAATTACAAGTTTGAGGCAAGTACAACGCTGTACGCGACAGGTTCCATATTATCGCTCAGTATCGCCGGCGCAGTCACATGGCATTGTCAATGATTAATCAATGTGCCATCTGGTAACTATTCAATAAAATGCTAATATAGATTGTAATTCATGTATGTTTGACAAGTTTCACCACCAGAAACATTACAGATAGAAAGATGCATGTCAAAAACGGGTTTTATTAAATATAGCCTGCGTCACCCAGGCCAGGATTACAGTCAGCCACAGTTAACTAATTTGGTGGAATGCTGTATTCAATTACTGAGCAGTCAAATGAAGTTTTAAGATAGGTACTAATTACTATCAATACACTGTTTGAATCACTGCGGGGCAGCAAGAGTAGAGTAGGTGGTTCTTAATTATTTTACCTTGTTATAAAAGTGTATCTTTCAATTTATGTTATACACACCTGTAATGTAAATTTTATTACATTAATAGTATGTGTTAGGTGCTGTTTCTTTATATTTTGCAAAATTCCCAACAGTTGTTCAGGTTTCATTTTCTTGTTAAACAATGTTCTGTTAAATTATACTGGATGTTTGTTTGCGTTATATATGTTTAGCTAAATATATAAATGTTTAGTTAATTAAAATAGGAAATTTTTTTCTTGTGGATATTGTATAGAATTTTTTATTATATTATGTCTTGTTTTGCACTTTTAAACCGGGTAATTTAATTGATCTAAAAAAATGGCTAAAGAGAATCTCATTTGGCTAAACAAATTTCTGACCTTTAGCCAAATTGGCTAAACAGATTTTAGGCACAGCGCTAGCCTAGTATAGCAGGTTATTTTCTTCACTAACTTCTACAGAAATAGAACAAACTGACTGCTATACACGTTGAGTAGTTGTACAGAGCAGGGCTACAAAGTATTGGAACTCCGAAGTAAACAGAAATTTACAGATTTATACGTTTTTGTAAGAGAGCAACTTAGGTGATGCTATAATAAAATTGCTATTCCAACTTTTCTTTTATCAAAGTCTAGGCAAAATAAAAATAAATGTATGATCAGGTATGTTGTTGTTACATGTTTCATTTCTGTAACAATTAAATATCAAAATATTGGTCAAATGTATGTGAGTTAAGAAATGTATGTGAGTTAAGTAGTTTTTAAATTACAACTGATCATACATCTTGAAAGTAACACATGTGCCACACAGCTGGAATGGACTGAATAAAAATGTAACAAGTTCAAATGTCATTGTTTTAATTAAGCACTCTATAAAATCACTTCCTGTTCACAACCTGGACAAACCACTGTGCAACTACATCAAAGAGCCTGGTGCATTCTAGACGACCTATGACAGCAGATGTGTATCACCTTACAAACTAGACCCTCGTTAATAAATCTTCCCACTCAGCACAACTGTATGTGGCTCATAGTATGCATGTATTTATGGCCAGCCGTCCACAGGGCGTAGTGGCGTACAACTAAAGCAGAAAAGCTGCCACATCATGCCAAAAGCAACATCTCTGTAATAGGTTCTGCCTGACGCACACTATAAATACCCAAGGTAGGCTCTCAAACGTCCTGCAAAAAGTTCCCCTTTGCTATCATTCAGGACTCAGGTGACTGATAGGTTTCCAGACAGGGCTTAGAAGCAAATTAAGTTTGATTGCCACTATCGCAGGATTTCAGCTGTTTAAGTGCCAATGGTAGTAGTTGGGTTCTAAATTCTGCTGTCTGTCCTAACTAGTAACTACCGGTACACAGGATATGCAACCAGAAGTAAAGTCTCACAGATCTGTTACTGTTACATTAGTGACTTAGTGTTTGATTGTCATTCTTGAAGAAACTTGACCAGTTGGTGAATCATTGATAGGCCATAAAATTGCAATACACTGCTTTCAATAATTAAAAATAATAAACATTTATTTATACAATTATAAATAATAGTCTCTGAGATAAAATTCACATTTGAAGTAATGAAAAAGTAAATCGTAGCTTTACATCTAGTATAGAGACCTGTCCACCCATCCTTTGGCTTTGGATGGGTAATGCCTGGTTTGGACGGGTAAATATATCAACAGAAGGGTAGAAAATGGAGCAAAACGTCTTCAAAAAATGTATGTATGTATGTATGTATGTATGTATGTATGTATGTATGTATGTATGTATGTATGTATGTATGTATGTATGTATGTATGTATGTATGTATGTATGTATGTATGTATGTATGTATGTATGTATGTATGTATGTATGTATGTATGTATGTATGTATGTATGGATAATGGTGTGCATAATTTATAGTCAAATACACACCAATTTTTGGACTGGCAAAAATGTTATCCTGAATCAAGAGTCAAGACCTGCTGTAAATGGTATCATCAATACTACTAGTATATACAAAAAAATGTGTCTGTAGCATGGTAGTGTTTTACATTTGTTTTTATACATTGTCAAATCAGTTGATACACAAACTAATTTTTAATACTTAATATATGTCTTTCAGAAATGTAACAATAAATGGCAACATTTGTTACTTTTTGCATGTTTTGAAGGAATTTAAAATTATGATATAATAAGAGACACTGGATCTATTTGACGGAGGTCCATTTTATTTACATAGTAATGACTTGCCCTCAAAATCTCGCCTTGAAAATTGTTTTTAATTGGCTGTAATTAGTTTGGTACCCCCAAATATATTAACTTGTTAAGCCAAGGCCAAACACTATTTCAAGACCAAATGTTTCTATATTTGAAGCCTGGATATTAGAGAAACCCTATTCACCGGGGCACTGGCACGACTGAAAGTGACTCTTAGGTTTTTAGAACTATGGATAAAGAAACATGGCCCAAATCCCAACACGTCTCACCATCTGAGACTGACTTCCTGAAGCACTGTCACCAACTCATAAGGGGATGTTTGATGCAGGTTACGATATTCAGAAACTATCACAGTCAGAAGACAGAGCATAAAAACAACTGTACTAGCAATCTAGCACTAGATATACATAATCGTGTACACGTTCTTTTGTACAAAGATTATAAGAATGCGATATGACCATTGTAAAACCAGCACATGGTCCTTTACACATGGTTCAACAGTTACTGAGATGTCCGAGAATGAGACTAATCTTATTCAAGATGCTTATAAATGTCAGATTCGCTTACATGATCACCATTTCATTGGCATTCATGTCATAAATAAATTTTACAAATCAGTCAAAAATGCTTTGTTTTTATGCATACATCGTGTATATATATATATATATATATATATATATATATATATATATATATAATTTGTCAATATTAATCAGGGCTTTACCAAAGACCAAATCATTGCCATTCACACATGTTTTGGCGGACACATGGATGTTAACTGTTAAGCCAATTTACAAACTTTAAAATGTGTCTGATGACCTGAAATGGACTACAAACACACATGTGACACCATTTACACTCACTTCTGAGGCATAACTGACAATATTTATGGTTTTGGAACACCCTTTTTGCTCCTTCATTTTTGTACCCGTCTACCACCCATATTTCTACTGTCCACAACAGCTTTTACCCGTCCAAATGATGGGTGGCTGAGTCTGCATAAAGCTATGATATTAATAGAATATGGACCTACACAATATGGTCAAATATACCTACGAGTACATGTAGACAAATTGTAGCATTGTACACTGGTATTGATGCGATTTGTGACATATCGGCTAGCCGGTAATCTTATATAATAATAATAATAATAATAAGGTTTATTTCAGACAAGACGTCCATATATGTATACATAAAATACAATTAAAAAAAAAGAAAAGTACAATACATATAATACAATCAAAGCAATGAGATCAACGTAAAAATATAAGTGTAAAATTTAAAAAGTTATGTCTAAATATATGAGGAAATGAATTAAATAAGTTGTAAAAATAAATATAAAATAAAATAAAAAATGATTAAAAAATAAATACAATACTAACAACGGTTTGTCACCTTATATTGATGTGTATGTGTTCGCAGTGTGATTCTACATCACTTCCGGTACAAAGAAGTCAGATTAAACTATTTTAATTTGTGTTTTAGAACAATTTAAACACGCTGAGTCGAAAGAAATCGCCTCCGTGGTTCTGGTGCTAGGAGGTGTCTACAGCTCGCGCCATATTTGCGGAGGTGACATATCGTTGTTTACTTCAACTCGGCGTGCTTAAATTGTTCTAAAACACAAATTAAAATAGTTTAATCTGACTTCTTTGTACCGGAAGTGATGTAGAATCACATTGCGAATAGATACACATCGATATAAGATGAAAAAAGGGTTTTAAAAGGCCGTAATAATTTAGGTCAGTTAAGTATAAGATTACCGGCTAGCCCATTCATATGTCTCGTGACAACATAGCTGTATATGTTTAATAATTGGCAAATCCAAGCCAATGATGTTGGTTGTATTGAGTGTTCCTAAAAATGTGTCCTTTGTTGTCAACTTTGACTACTGTATTGCCTAGATGACAAGATGTTAGTTGTATGAACTAAATCTGGTAGCAAAGCACACCAGGCCAGGGGTCTTAAAAATTATAACACCGGCCACACCAGGCGAGCAGTTATTATAACTATCATTGGAGGGAGGGCGAGGGTTTTTAACGATATCGATGACAGTTTTTGACACTCACCTCTTTTGCGATTTGATCGAGGGCTTGATCCTCAGCCGAATACTGTCGCGTCGCAGCCCGTCGTCTGCCGCTACTGCCAGGTGAAGACATCTTGCACAATTTGCTACGTTATCCACTTTCACCTACTGTTGGAACAAGTTGTTCGCCAGTGGGTGACGGCTGTCCATTACGATCAAAACAGATAACTTTGTTGCGGCTTCTCACCGTGCAAGTATTCCGAAGTTATTTCTGACTCACCGCAAAGTTGTCGAAGTAATTCGCTGGCGGTATTGTATAGTTTGCCGATCGAATTTGCTACGGCACTGCATAATACGACTATTATTATTTACGGTTACTGACTACGGGGGCTTATTGAACCCCAAACAGCACAGACTTACAAATTTTCATCGTGGAAAAATGAAGGTCGAAGTTCCCGGATGTTGGAGTTTCCTCTTCCGGTGTGGTTGCGCATGGCTAATGAGCGATGTTTCTGGACTGTCTATGCGCAATCTGGTCGACTGGGGAACGTCTAGATGCGGGTGGCACTACACTTGAAATGCGTTACAAAGGTGTCACTGTATCGAGCTAATGTGAAATGTAGCGGGAGAAGAAGAACAACAACGTCAACAGTGGCGGACTGCTGGGTAGAGGGGTGGTGGTTTCATCGCGACACCTGTCGCCAGTGTCGGGGCTGTCGCCGTTTCGAAGACTAAGTTGATGCCTCTGAGTCTGACCCACTCAGTTCAAGCCAACTTCCAAGTCATCCAAAAATCAATTTGAAGTTCAAGGAATCAAGCCTGTTTTATTTGATTTAGCGTAATGTTTGGCTGGCTTAGCCTGTGCATAATAGTCACTCATAACACTTCCCTATTCAGCCTCGCACTCATTGCCAACTGGACAGGCTAGGAGTCTAGGACTAGGCCTACAAATCATGTAGACTACAACTACAAAGTCTACATGCAGCTCCATGTTAGCATACCTGATTTTTGGCTCGCCTTTTCATAGAAAACAAATATAGACCTATATGAGCAAACATGTCTTAACATATGCGTTAATTGCCTAATAATGATGGATGGCAACCAGACATTGGGGTCAAATACATTGAAATGTATTTAAATACAAATACTCTTGAGAAATACTTTTAAATACAAATGTATTTAAGTACATTTGGAAAGTATTTCAAATACTTTTCATTTTCAGGAAGTATTACTACGTAGGTAACAGAAAAGCAACTCACATATTGAAACATGTATAGTTTGTAGGCATAATTAGTGTTTTGCTCATATGATGACAGGCAGACCAGTGTTAGGGAGAATTGTTATTGCTAACTACATCACAGTGGCAACTGACTAAAAAAATCTCTTTCCACAGAGGTAAAGGCCAAATTATATTGTTTGTTATGTTAAGCCAGGAGGTCCATAATAACACACATATGTTGCCACCAGAATTAAGAGACACTGCTATAATAACTGCATGATAGGGTCTTGTGAGGAAGCGTGACAGTTCAACTTCAAAGTCAGCCAGGAAACCAGAATATAGCCTGGTGCCAACATGGAGCCTGTCTAAAGAACAAAGCGGACAGGTCACTGTCAGGTGCTAATTCATCCTCTGGTTCAGAGCAAACAAAAGTTGTGGTCACGGCCATGGGGGACAGCTGCTGTTAAGTGTCTTCACCAGTATAATTAGCACTGTTGCTGTTGGATGAAGTTGCAGTGAAGATGATCAGTTTGAAATGCATTACACGTGATATTGAAACAGAAATGTTGATACCGACAATGTATAATTTTGATGAAAAAGTCAAATACTTTAGGAAAGTATTTAACTACAAATACTTTTAATTCCTAAGCATCAAATACAAATACTTTGGAAAAAGTATTTAAATACAACCCATGCAGTGGTTGACCAACTTTGGTCTGTATAGTTATAAATGGATAACAAAATTAATGTCCATTCCTCAAAACTATATTACATATGTGACACAATGATAGTGTATGAATAGTTGTCATTATTTGCCAGTGTATATATGTTAAAGAGGAATATTTTACTTTGACTGACCTGATAAATGCATCCGGTTAATCTAATTGACATATTTCATAGTAATTGTACTTTAATTAACTATATACGTTAATTGCATAATTGTAATTGAACCATCACTGTACCATCGTTAGAATATTAAACTCAATTAATTTGTATGTGTGTGTGTGCGCGCATGCGGGTGCGTGTGTGTGTGTTTATGTGGTGTGTTTATGTATGTACATGGTATGTGTATATGTGGTGTGTGTGTGGTGTTTATATGTTGTCTATGTGTGTGTATGTGTGTGTGTTGGTTGTCTATATGTGTATACCTGCGAATCGATCGGTGTGTGCATGCATATGCACACATACATGTGTGTGCATATGTGTGGGTGTGTGTGTGTGTGCACATGTATGTGCATACGAGTGTGTGAACACGAGTGTGTGCACATTTGTGTTTATGCATACATAAGTGTGTATATGTGTGTTTATGTGGTGTGTGTGTGTGTGGTGTGTATGTGTGTGTGCGTGCGTGCGTGCGTGCGTGCGTGTGTGTGAGTGATCGAGTGTGTGAGTGCACGAGTGAGTGTAAGTGTTGGGCCAATGAGCAAAATTATGTTGTATGTTGCCAACGTTGGCCCAATGTGAAATGCCAATGTTGGTCCAACATTGGATTATAATTTGCCAACGTTGGCCCAACATGTTGGACCAACGAGCAAAATGACGTTGGCCCAATGTATGTTGCCAACGTTGGCCCAATGTAAAATGCCAACGTTGGCCCAACATTGGATTATAATTTGCCAACGTTGGCCCAACATTGTGTCATTAATTGAACCACCCCTGTACCAACATTAATATTATCAAACACAGTTTATTTTTAATTTATGTTGGCGGTACATCGTTGGCCCAATGTTGGCCCAACGTTGTTCACCCAACGCCAACATTATGCCAACGGTTCCATAGTTGGGCCAACATAGGCTTGCTATATGGGGAATTTGTGTTGGCGGTAAAACTTCCAACAATGACTGCGCGAGCTCTTCCTTGTACGGAACCGTTATAAGCATATATACGGAGTCGGCTTCGATGTTACCAATTCATATTCTATACTAGTATGTATTATATACAGTTCCTTTTACAAATGTAAATTTTATTTTATATGTATTACAATATTTTATGATTTCATTTTGCCAAAATATATACACCATTTGGATTAATTATAGCAGACTGCAAAACTACATTACCTAGCTGAGATGACGTTGATACAACGTCTATCAACGTCACGGGTGGACGTCATTTTGCGACCATTAAGGTACGTCAAGATGACGTCACGTCATAACGCTGCCTGAGCGTCATCACCCAACGTTGCGACGTGACGTTGTCGCAACCGTTGTGCAACGTCACTGGTGACATTACCAAATTGTGACCAACGTGACCAAAATATATACATCATTTGGATTAATTATCAGAATGCAAAACTATATTACCGAGCTGAGATGACGTTGATACAACGTCGTTCAACGTCACGGGTGGACGTCATTTTGCGACCGTTAAGGTACGTCAAGATGACGTCACGTCATAACGTTGCCTGAGCGTCATCACCCAACGTTGCGACGTGACGTTGTCACAATCGTTGTGCAACGTCATTATCCTTTACATAAATATTATAGCCTACATACATACCTATACAATGGACAGGAATTTGTGTTGATGATAACACTTCCGACAATGGACCGCTGCTCTCTTCCGTACGCGTGTGAAACCCTTAGTTAGGTACACGTAGTCGTCATAAATATACTACCGCTTCGTATATTCTAGACCAGTATGCATCTATGCAGTTCTTTTTACAAATGTAAATATTATTTTATATGTATTACAATATTTGATGATTTAATATTGCCAAAATATACACACCATTTGGATGAATAATCAGAATGCAAAACTACATTACCGAGCTGAGAAGACGCTGATACAACGTCTGTCAACGTCACGGGTGGACGTCATTTTGCGACCATTACGGTACGTCAAGATGACGCCACGCCATAACGTTGCCTGGGCGTCATCACCCAACGTTGCGACGTGACGTTGTCACAACCGTTGTTCAACGTCACTGGTGACATTACCAAACCATGACCATTTTGCGACCATCAAGGTACGTCAAGATGACGTCAGGTCATGACGTTGCCTGAGCGTCACCACCCAACGTTGTCACAACCGTTATGCAACGTCATTGGTGACATTACCAAATCGTGACCAAAAGGCAACGTTGCCTGGACGTCATGTGTTTGCTGGGCAGTAGGCGTACTAATTGTTTTTAGGAATAATCATTGTAAAGCGCCCCAGAACAATTATTTGGATGGGGCGCTATATAAGAAATAAACTATTATTATTATTATTATTATTATTACATGGCTGGCTTCTCCGAATGCGGGACATAAAGAATTAAGACGTGTAAAGTAGGCAACGTGGCGTGGCCCATAGATTACGATCGAGGCCGTAGGGGGTGACATAATTATTGATATTGATACGCAGGTTTTCCTCACTTCTTTATCCTCAGCCGTAACGTGTTGTTTGCAGCTGAGCCCAGTTCATTCTTTGATATTGTCAGCATAATATTTTGCTTGTCGATATATATTTTCCATGCAGTTATGGTACTTGTTTGGTTTCGTTGTGCGGGGAGTGATGAGCCTACAACAATCCCCGCATGCAATCCATCGCAACGCCATTGATCCGATGCACTTTTCCATCTGCATTGATGCGTTGATCGTACAAGTTTCACATCCATAGAGGAAGACTGACGTTATCAATGCTCTCAGCAAACTAATTCTGGCTTCCATAGGTATGTTCTTATCTCTCAAGATGGGCTTCATGCAGCTATGACAATGACGATGTAGCTACGTAGAGCAATCCTGAGCTATATTTCTTGTTTAGATCTGGCGTCATTTATAATGATTGTAGCTCCAAAATATTTGACATGTGCTTCGTTGCCTATATTTCATGCTATGTCCTCATCGTTATCGCTTTTTCCTGCACTGATTTGCATGCCAAACTTGTTTGCACTTTCCTCAAGTCTCCTTGTCAAGTTGACTAGTTCTTCAGCTTTGCCTGCCACCAGATCTATATCATCAGCGAAGCGTAGGTTGGTGATTAATCTACCTCCAATGCTTACTGCCCCTTCAAACCCATCGAAACCTCCATAATGATGTATTCTACGTAGACGTTGAAACTGGTAGGTGAGAGTAAACAACCGTGTGTCACACCTGGATGGAGAACCCATTACTAATTTCATCTCCAAGCATAAATGTACCTTGGGGTGTTAGATACAAGGCCTCTATTGCATTTATAATTCCTAGGCTCATGTTGAACATTCTAAGAATTGCGCACATTCCTAATTGCCTTACCCGATCAAAGGTTTTCTTGAAGTCTATGTGAAATTATGGTTTATTGGTCCCTAGCCATTTGGGTACTTCTCGTTCAACAGTCTAAGGTTGAAGATCTGCCCAACTATGCTAGCCGCGCCCTTTCTGGAAACCCGGCTTATAATTGCTCGTCGTCAATGATTTCTTCTGCTTTTGGGCGCAGTCGGTTCAAAATTATGCGCAGGAATATCTTGCTATGATGGCTTATCAGGCTGCTGGCGCGATAGTTACTGCAATATTTCAAATTTCCCTTCTTTGGGGAGGAATGATTATTGATTGTGTCCATGCATATGGCCAAATTCCTGATTTCCACACTTCATTATATAATTTTGTGTAGGCTTCAGTTATCATTTCATCTTCCTTCTTCAACATCTCGGCTGCTACATTGTCAGTCTTTAATTTAAGGCCGTTGGTAGCTGCTTCCACATGAACTTTTAAAATTCGTATGCCCTCCTCTTGTGATAATTCAATATTCTTCTTCAACATTATGGGTATGGGAGACTGGTGACCTATGAGCAAAACAGTAGAGACATCTACCCACCATCCATGGAACTACTACACATGTGACCGGCACAGTACGCCGCCGACGTTGCAGCCAGGAAAGTAAGTTTTTGACCACCTAGAATAATTGTTTCGTGTTTTGGTAAAAGTTTAATATTGAGGTGGTAATAAATAGATTATAGATTCAGTATGTGTCTTTGTTGTTTGTTTGTTAGTTCTCTTGATCTCAGGATACAGTTTTAATCAATCGACCACATGGTTCCGTAGTACATTCAGGTATTTACACGCATTTTTACATTTATCAAAAAGACCTACAGTGACGCCATTTACCGAAGTTTCCTGTGATGAAAATAATGCATACGCGCAAAAACGAATGTATTTCGTGTACATTTTGTTAGACAGTAATTACAATTATTTATCACATCAAAAGAAACGTTCTAGTGGCCGCCTGGAAAAAGTAAAATGTGGTCTTACTTCAGAAACGTTACAATCACAGCACGTAGTAGCGGATCACGCTTCAATTGACAATCTAGTAGCGCCCACTTTCACATTTATTCAAACTAGCTTCGGTGAACGCCGTAGGCCTGTTCCAAATATATATATATATATATATATATATATATATATATATATATATATATATATATATATATATATATATATATACATAATTTAAAAAAAATTGCCATATATAATATACATAATTATAATATATATGTAATATCATCATCATCATGCTGTCGGTCGCGAAGCGACAAAGACTGCTTCCATCACTTGACGTTTGCTTTCCATTTGTCTCTCTGCTGTGAGAGTGAGTCGATCTTTATGTCTCTCATCTTCAGGTTTCTCTTGATGGTATCTTTGAATCGGAGACGAGGGCGCCCTCTCTTTCTCTGACCAGAAGACAGTTGAGAGTAGAGAACCTGCTTCGGTAGCCTGTCTGGTGACATCCTCGTGAGGTGTCCAGTCCACCGGAGATTCTTTCTGATCAGATCTTCCATAGATGGCAGCCCTGTCCGTTCAAGTATTTCCTTGTTTGTTACTTTGTCCATCCAGGTTATCTTCATGATCGAACGCAGATGTCGCACCATGAAGGCATGTATCTTTTTCACCTGTCGTCTGTACACTGTCCAGGCCTCAGCTCCGTATAGGACGGTGGACAGCACGATTGCACGGTATATCTTACCTTTAACCCGCACGGACACATGGTGGTTGTTCCAGAGTCTCTGGGGTAGTCGGCCGAAAGATGCACTAGCCTTGGCAATCTTCCTCTATTTAATCGTAAATGCATCCATCACTTGATATAGTGCTTCCGAGGTAGGTGAATTCCATAACAGAATTCAGCTTGTTTCCATCTACCATGATATCATCCTCTCGGGTTCTTGTAGAGTTGGGTTGGTACAGCACCTCGGTCTTCTTGATATTCATTTTCAGGCCGAACTTCTTTGACGCATCGGAGAAAGCATCCACTATTTTCTGCATCTCTTTAGCAGAGTGTGCAACCAGTGCACTGTCATCTGCGAATAGCAGCTCTCTCATCAGTATCCGAGTAGTCTTGGTCTTTGCTTTGAAGTGTGCGACGTTGAATATGCCAGCGCTCTGTCTGGATTGTATGTAGATGCCATCCCCCATGTCACGGAAAGCCTCGTCGAGCATTGCTGATAGAAAGATGGAAAAGAGCGTGGGGGGCCAGTACACAACCTTGTTTGACCCCATTTGTGACACTGAATGGTTCCGAGACTTCCCCTCCAACACTAACATTCGCCATCATTCCAGTATGTAGTTCCTCGATCATTGTTGTGAACTTCTCTGGGCAGCCACACTTCCCCAGTAGCTGCCATAGCCCGGTCATCCCAACTGTATCGAACGCCTTACTGAAGTCGACAAATACCATGTACAGTGGTCGGTCCTGCTCAATGCACTTTTCTTGTAGTTGTCTTAGACTAAATATCATATCCACGGTGCTCCGGTTACCTCTGAAGCCACATTGTGTCTCCGGAACTACCTCTGGTGTTATGTGGGTAGATAATATGTTGAGCAGGATCCTGGCGAAGATCTTGCCTGCTATGGAAAGAAGAGAGATTCTTCTATAGTTCCCACAGTCTATTCGATTACCTTTCTTGTATGGTCACAATGCTGGCATCCTTCCATGCTTGTGGTACAGAACCCACCTCCCAGGCATTGGTGATTAGTTGGTGCAGTCCGCTGAACAGATTGTCTCCTCCGTGCTTCCATACTTCTGCAGGAATTCTATCTCCTCCAGGTGCTTTGCCATCTTTCAAGCCGGCGATTGCTCTAGCAATCGCATCCATAGTTGGAATCTCATCGAGGCTTGTCTTGATAATGCGCTGCGGGATGTTGTCCAGAGCTTCGTGATCTATGTCGCCAGGGACGTCGAGTAGCTTCTGGAAGTGTTCACCTCATCTTGCCATAACTCTCTTGCTGTCAGAGAAGGTCTCCATTCAATCTGTTGATTTCAGTTGAACAGGTCCCTTCTTTTTGGGTCCCCACACCTCCTTCAGTCCATTGTAAAAGCCCTTCATGTTGTTACTGTCAGCAGCTCTCTGCAGCTCCACTGCCTTCCTTTCCCACCCGTCTGACTTCAGTGCACGCACGTGTTTTTGTAACAATCTGCAGGCATCTTTGTATGCTGCAGTGGTGGACCTAGTGCTACTGGTTTGCAACACTCTCTGGTGGGCTTGGTCTTTTCTGCTCATAAGAGTCTGTAGCTCCTGGTCATTGGGGTCGAACCAGTCCTGGTGTTTTCTGTCTGGCTTGCCAAGATATGTCTTGGCTGTGTTGTACACGACTTGCTGCATGCTGCAGAGCTTCCCATTCCTCGTCTGGTGTTGAGTTTTCCTTCTCCTCCCATTGGGCGAGAGCACTGTCCACTGCAGAGCTTCCCATTCCTCGTCTGGTGTTGATTTTCCTTCTCCTCCCATTGGGCGAGAGCACTGTCCATCTCCTGCCCAAAACTCTCCCTATGGCTGGTGGAACTTAGTTTTGCAATGTTCAGCTTGGTCGGCTTACTTGTTCCTTGCCTGTTGTGCTTTTGTCGTATTCTGAAAGCCACTTTTGACCTCAGCATCTGGTGATCGGTCCAGCAGTTTGCTTCACGCATGACTCGGGTACTGTGGATGTCCATCTTATCCCGACACCTCGTGAAGATGAAGTCGATCATATGCCAGTGTTTGGAACGAGGATGCATCCAGGTGGTCTTGCGTTCATCCTTCTGCTTGAACATGGTGTTCTTCACTATCAGTTCGAACTCAGAGCACAGAGCCAGTAGAAGCTCGCCATTGGAGTTGCATTTCTCAATCCCATGTTTGCCCATGACCAAGGGCCACTTGTCATTTTCTCTTCCCATCCTCGCATTGAAGTCTCCTATCAACAGTAGCTTATCTGTACGAGGGATGCCACTGAGCACACTGGCCAGCCAGCTGGTTGTAGAAGGCCTCCTTGTTTTCATCTGGGTTTGTCATTGTTGGCGCGTACATGCTGATAATTGTAACAAAGTTGTCCTTGCTCAGAGGTAGTCTCATTGTCATGATTCTCTCACTTACTGGCCGTGGCATTTCTGTCAGTTTTGTAACGATATCCGTCTTGATAGCAAAGCCCACTCCTACCTGCCTTCTTTCTCCTTCGGGTTTGCCACTCCAGAAGAAAGAGTATTCCAAGTCGTCGAGACTACCAGACTCTGAGAACCTTGTTTCACATAGGGCGGCGATGTCGATGTCGTATTTGGCAAGTTCCATTGCTACTAGTGCCGTACGTCTTTCTGGTCGGTTAGCTCCTTCTCGGTCGAGGAGAGTCCTGACGTTCCATTGTCCAATTGTCAGCAGTTGTCTTCTTTGTCTTCCTCTTCCTAGCTGATTTTCCACTGTCGACGGTAGATGAGGTCGAGCAGCGCGGTCCTTGGTAACCCGGGCGAAGGCCGATCCGGTATGGAGTTTTGTGCAGTTGTACATTTCATGGAAGCTGCTAGCAAAAAGTGTTGAAGTACCGCTGGCTTTTGCTACTGCAACACCTGCATAATATATATATATATATATATATATATATATATATATATATATATATATATATATATATATATATATATATATATATATATATATATATATAAAATAGTATATAATTATTGTATACATGTATATTTGAGCATTTTAACAAAACAATTGTTTTAAATAATGATTATTTCCTGGTAGTGTAAAATAATTAAAAGTTCATAACTATGTGCTTATATCTTCAACTGATCAGCTATTTGAATATAGTAATCTGTAACGATTTCAAAACAAATTGTGGTCTGACTCCACGGTTTAACGGCAGCATGCTGGTGGCGCCACCTTACGGAGTTCCCTGTGGCTGTAATGATACAACGAGGAAAGCGCATTATTTACTTACACATTTTGATCTATTTCAGGCATAATTTTTATTTTTTTTATCACGTGACAAGTGCATGCGCGTAGTACAGGTGTAGTGGATACACCATGCGAAGTTTGGTCACCATAGGTGATCATTTTGATGTTTTGTCGAGGTGCGGGCCTAAGTTAAACTGCAAAAGCCAAAAGTACCGATATTCCTAATTAATCCATCATAATTATAGCAGTTTATAACTACTAAAATTATTAAGTATAAAGTGTCAGAGCTTTAATAAGTAATTCACACTCCTATGCATTTTTATCGGTGATCATCTTGTGGTATAACCACTGATCTCTATATCAGTGGTTACTGATATAACCACCTATATCGGTTATCAGTGGTTATAACCCATCCTCGCGTCCAGGGGTCGCTGCGGGTGATTACGGGCCCAACGAGCGGGCGGACCACACGGACCGGGCGGACCGCATTCTCAAAGATGCTACCGATCTTTGTTCTATCCATTCAGACTGGTTCATGAATAACCTAAAATATAATTTCATAGAAGCTTCCATTTGTTGTTCGCCGAGAGGTCAATTTTGACCTTTACCTGACCTTCAGCATCTAATCTTGGCCTTGAACTGAACATGTAACATCAGAAATGGATTTTACATACCCAAATACTCCAAAAAGAGGTAATATACATAATTGCAAGACAAGTGGTTCTAAAGTATTTTTTTAAAGATCTGACCAGTGGCCATCTTGGATTTAATAAAACTACCAGAGGTGCTCATAGTTGCCGCTTGGGCAGTCAAGCAAAATTTGTATTAGGACCTGATGAGTCCAAATCTACCAAAACATTCATAGGATAGAACAATTATAGGTTCATTATTTGATGGTGGGCAAAATATGGCCGTTGAAAAGCCTTAGCATGAACACACCTACAAGTGAGAAAGTTATAAATCAGTTTAAATGACTAATATAAATGTCAAGGATGAACACGAAGAGAGCGGTAACGGTCAACGATTCCTTCTTTATTGTAGCAAACGAAACAACACAATTTATAAAAAAAAATAACAGGTGTTACCCACACATATAAATATATACAGTGCAATACAACCCAAAGATTCTAAGACATCCATTCTCTGTTGAACACATCTAATATAATGTACCCAGTTAGTGCAGACAGCCATTATAGTTAACTAAAGCTATCATATTCTAACAGCTGAACCCATCCGATCGGATGTGATAATCATGCAGTACAAATCCCTGTCACCGTTGTGACATCTTTATGATAATAATTAAACATCAAGACAAATATATACATGCGCACACCCGAAATGGCATCTATAATCCAGAAATACCAAACTCCATCACTATGTGTCCAGACGTCAGAAACACACATTTTGGATACTCCCAAAGCGTCAGTTAAAGCAGCACACACACGACGCAACTTCTCATTTCCCACTAGAAAACACAGCCTCCCCCAATCTCGCTATCTTCCCGCCGATCAAACGGCAGTGACACCTATTGTCACTGCTAATCAACACTAACCATTAATCACCAAGTGGAGTCACCAATTGCTGAACAAAATAAATTCACAAAATACATATAATGTGTTTTTTTATAATAGCGTCATGGGGTCCACGACATCAACAAATTAGTCAAAATGATAAGTGTTTGTATATTAAAATAGTAAAAGAGTCAAATCAATTTCAACGACCGCACGCGCAAACAACAACACATTAATCTTGTAAAGATGGAAAGAAATATCGGTAGCATCTTTGTGAATGTGGTCCGCCCTTTCCGCGATGTCCGCCCGTTCGTGGTCCGCCTTTTAGTGTGGGCCTGATTACGTCAGTACCCGCCACCGTACCAGCCTCTTCTCTAGTTTTCACCCAGTGAGCCTTGCGAGGATGTGTATAACCATCACCGTGCTACGGTGTAGAGCTGTGCCATTAGATGCGTCCGCACATCGCTGCAGAACAAAAGGATGCAGGGTAAGGAGACCTAAGTTTGATTATGTTATACTTTGAATATGAATTTGTAACCAGTATTTAAATATGTATCGGGGTGAATTGACACAAGTGATTGACTGCAAATTGAGCCCTTTCAAACATTGTAGATTGTAGACGTAGTATAGTAATTAGATTTGCCTGTTTGTATTTGTGTTTTTGTGTCGTTAACAATGTTCTGAGTAAAATACTCTGAATAAACTTTCAAACATTAATACTACATGAACAAACTAAACTAGCAAAATACAATTATATCATAACTATGTAAATCGAAAGTGATCCCTCGAAACAAAAACACGTATTGAGCTACGATGTACTTTCGTTTTTCTTCTTCCATATAATGCGCAATTAGCCTCGGTTACCCAGGCTCCGTGAGGTGGCAGTACTTTTAAGCCCCTCAACTCCGAAGACTGTCTTCTCGGCGTAGTTCCGCACCTGACCGACAGTGGGTTAAGCGAGACTAATCGCAGGATGTTGCCGTTGGTTAAAATTAATAATAATAATAATCAAAGTTTAAAGCCAATTAAAGGGACTCAAAATTGGTTTACGTCACCGTGTCCAATTGCAAGTACATGCAAAGTAATACTATAGCTCATAAGTGAAGAATGATTACGTGAGCATTGTCAATGCTCACAATTATGTACTTTAGGCCCGCACCTCGATAAAAAAAACCCATCAAAATGATCACCTACGGTGACTAAACTTCGTATGGTGTATCTGTTACACCTACACTTCGCGTATGCACTTGTCACGTGATCACAAAATAATAATTAATGCCTGAAAGCGATAAAAATGTGTAAGTAAATAACGCGATTTATTCTTCAAGTCATTACTGCCACAGTGAATTTCATCATATGGCGCCACCAACACGGTGCCATTAAACCGTGGGGTCTGACCATAATTTGTTTCTGTAATATCATTACTTGCTGGTTCGATACCGGAATTCTTCGGTGTCAATCGCTATAGCGTTGGATCGATACCGGAATCCTTCAGTGTCAATCGCTATAGCGCTGGATCGATACCGGAATCCTTTAGTGTCAATCGCTATAGCGCTGGTTCGATACCGGAATCCTTCAATTTCAATCGCTATAGCGCTGGTTCGATACCGGAATCCTTCGGTGTCAATCGCTATAGCGCTGGATCAATACCGGAATCCTTTGGTGTCAATCGCTATAGCGCTGGATCAATATCGGAATCCTTCGGTGTCAATCGCTATAGCGCTGGATCAATATCGGAATCCTTCGGTGTCAATCGCTATAGCGCTGGTTCGATACCGGAATCATTCAATTTCAATTGCTATAGTGCTGGTTCGATACCGGAATCATTCAATTTCAATTGCTATAGTGCTGGTTCGATATCGGAATCCTTCAATGTCAATCGCTATAGCGCTGGTTCGATACCGGAATCCTTCAGTGTCAATCGCTATAGCGCTGGATCGATACCGGAATCCTTTGGTGTCAATCGCTATTGCGCTGGTTCGATACCGGAATCATTCAATTTCAATTGCTATAGTGCTGGTTCGATACCGGAATCCTTCAGTGTCAATCGCTATAGCGCTGGTTCGATATCGGAATCCTTCAATGTCAATCGCTATAGCGCTGGTTCGATACCGGAATCCTTCAACTTCAATCGCTATAGCGCTGGTTCGATACCGGAATCCTTCGGTGTCAATCGCTATAGCGCTGGATCGATACCGGAATCCTTTGGTGTCAATCGCTATAGCGCTGGTTCGATACCGGAACCCTTCAATTTAAATCGCTATAGCGCTGGTTCGATACCGGAATCCTTCAATTTAAATCGCTATAGCGCTGGTTCGATACCGGAATCCTTCGGTGTCAATCGCTATAGCGCTGGATCGATACCGGAATCCTTTGGTGTCAATCGCTATAGCGCTGGTTCGATACCGGAATCCTTCAATTTAAATCGCTATAGCGCTGGTTCGATACCGGAATCCTTCGGTGTCATATGCTATAGCGCTGGTTCGATACCGGAATCCTTCAATTTAAATGTTGGATGGCGTGACGCAGATTGTTAGATGTATCTTACCTTGACGAGTCCTTTGGTGTCAATCGCTATAGCGCTGGTTCGATACCGGAATCCTTCAATTTAAATCGCTATAGCGCTGGTTCGATACCGGAATCCTTTGGTGTCAATCGCTATTGCGCTGGTTCGATACCGGAATCATTCAATTTCAATTGCTATAGTGCTGGTTCGATACCGGAATCCTTCAGTGTCAATCGCTATAGCGCTGGTTCGATATCGGAATCCTTCAATGTCAATCGCTATAGCGCTGGTTCGATACCGGAATCCTTCAACTTCAATCGCTATAGCGCTGGTTCGATGCCGGAATCCTTCGGTGTCAATCGCTATAGCGCTGGATCGATACCGGAATCCTTTGGTGTCAATCGCTATAGCGCTGGTTCGATACCGGAATCCTTCAATTTAAATCGCTATAGCGCTGGTTCGATACCGGAATCCTTCAATTTAAATCGCTATAGCGCTGGTTCGATACCGGAATCCTTCGGTGTCAATCGCTATAGCGCTGGATCGATACCGGAATCCTTTTGTGTCAATCGCTATAGCGCTGGTTCGATACCGGAATCCTTCAATTTAAATCGCTATAGCGCTGGTTCGATACCGGAATCCTTCGGTGTCATATGCTATAGCGCTGGTTCGATACCGGAATCCTTCAATTTAAATGGATGGCGTGACGCAGATTGTTAGATGTATCTTACCTTGACGAGTCTTAAATTTGGAGGACATCAGCCTTCATATGCTATAAATCATATCAATATGACAGGCTGATATCCTTGTGTGCCTAAACTGCTATTGAAAAATTATATATCGAAGGGAATAATTTGGAATAGAAAAGAAACGTAGCTGACAAGCTAGAGGGGTTAACATTCGTACATGTATATGTAAAACGCGCATAAACAGATTAGAAAAATAGCGTTCCCGTTGTGGGGCGCGATCCGGCGTCTCCAGCACTCGAGTCCAATACTCTACCACGAAGCTACTGCACCCGTGTAGTATCTAATTTAAAGTTTCCATGTTTTAAATGATGCCAGCTTAAACCGAGCATGTGTAGACAAAATAAAGTCCACTTTAAATAAAAGTCTCACAAATAAGGTGTCCCTTAGCTAGCAGTAACAAACCCCGTCGCGTAGTGGCCGGCAGGTGGCGAGCGGCGGGCGATAATAGTAAACACAACGGGTGCCGAGGTGCTTTCCCTCATGGTTGAGGTCACTCGCGCGGCGATGCAGAGGCGCGATCTGTGTCGAGCGTGTAACTAACGAAGGATGGCGACGGGCGTCGTCTTGCTGCAGACCGACTCGTAGCGTTTAGGACAATCACGCTACCGGCTGCGTGCCGAGCAAGGGTGAGCGAGCGAGCGAGGCGACGCGATACGGGCGAGCGATGAATACGAACGAACGAACAAGGGCGGCGCTGTACATAACGGTTGTAAGCGGGCGTGCGAGTCGGGTCGGGTCGAGGCACGAGCGTCAACGTGCGGCGGCCGAGAGGATGACTGTACGACAGTGTGGCGGCGGTGTTGTTGCGTTCTGCGTGCGAGCCTCGAGTGGCTGACGTGCGTCGTCAGGAAGTGTTACTCTCGGGTCGCGGGCCGTACCCGGGGCTGCGGCTTGTCCAGGTAGTTGGCGTAGCGGAGTATTCGTACACGGCCGCGCGTGAGTACTGTCTGGCCGCTAGGTTGGCTTGTGGCGCCGGGTTGTCTGACCTGTTGTGTCCTTTCTGGAAAAGCTCAGACGTACATATTTAAACGATTCTACCAAGTGGGACCATGTCGACCGTGGGTGACAGCGAATCATTGGAAGAGTTTGCCTGCTGGCGTTTTACTCACAATTGTCTAGATAGGACTAACTGTGAGACGACATCTAAACCGGATTAGTCTCGTTTGCAAATACATTATAATGTGTTCAAAACACTGATAGACCCCGAGTATGTTCTTGCCAGTTTAATTTATCTACACCTGTTATTGCTGACCATGGACATTTATTTTAATATGACCAATGGTTCTTTTCTTTTTTGAACTTAACGGTCGTTATATATCCTTATTGGAAGTGTAGATGTTACTTAATGTGTGCACAATATATTTGGATTAAATTCGAATTATTTAGGGTGTTTTAAAGGTGTACATTGTCATGGCGGCGTCATTGGTACACGGTCGGCAACATAGTACTGGCGGGAAGTTGTTCAATATTAAGTTAAACCTGTTGAATGTTTCTAATGGATAAATGTGTTTGCTTGTAACATGCTTTATACATACCAAAAAACATCTCACTAATATTATATACATTAGCTACAAACTAAGGGTGTGTGGGATACGGTCGACTACACCAAAACTACCACAAACCTGAGTTAGTGACCAAAATAAAACATATAAAAATATCGACAAACACACCGGCAAAATCGTTATGTATTCCAGCCATCTACATATCCTAAAGCATGTTATAGACTTATATTTAGTCATTAGTAAGCCATTAGGAATAGTGGTACACTCTACACAATCGACAACATTTAACTTCCGCAACACATGAAGCAAAATCTGATTTTGTCATTTTCTTTATTAATAATTGGGCACAGCAACACAGATACGTGTGGGTATCATTTAAAAATAGTACTTGATTAGTCAGTGTTTAAGTGGATTAAGAGCTTTTTAAACGGAAATACAATTGCAAAAGGTAAAATAACCTCAACAAAAGATCACTAAGTCAGCTATAGTTCCCATAATTGAAATAACAGATACTCAAATATCGCCGGCCTTCTCTAGGTCTTTTCATTTCGTAGGGTTTCCAGGTGATGATACGAATAGCGTTCATCGATTATCTTTTTTCTTGTCCAGGTCCAATTCCGTCTGCCGATTTGTTCAATCACGTTTGTGACCTTGGTCTTTTCTCTTACCCAGGTGTTTGTTTTCTCTCCCGGTATGTGATGTTTAACGTACTCCTTTCCATCTTTGTTTGTGCGGCCGCTAGCTTATTCTTTGCTTGGGTGGTGAGTACCAATGTTTCCGCGCCGTATGTCGGGAAGTACGCTGGAAGTACGCATGAATTCTTGTCTCTCATGCAAGCTTGAAGATATATATATGTCAAGGATGGACACGGAGCCGATCGCCAGCATCACAATCATCATTTATTCGCCATATAAAAGAAGACCCTAAAATCACAACACAGGTGTTACAACAAAATATATACAATCAAACACAGGAACCAACATTCACATGTGAATATATACAGTCTAACACAAGACTAACCTAGTTGTTAAGAAAATACATCTCGCTTACTTGCAACCTCAATTAACACAACACATGTGTTACACGCAACATATATACAATAAAACACAGGAACAACATTCACCTGCAAATATACACACCGTCCGACACAGGACTAACCATTGTCCTTACAAAAATACATCTGACTAATGCTTCAGTTATACCAGTACATGATTAACCATAGGCTCCTAGTCACTAACCAAACCATAACTAAAATAACTATACCACAATTGCATACAGTCATTAAATATAAAGTTTACTTTAATAAATATAAAAAGTCACTCTCAGTACCTGCCCACAATCAGGAGTCAGGATAAAATGTGCACAATGGCACATAACCGGGATACCGCAAGAACTCCTGCATCATGAAAGAAACGTACAATATAATTATGCATACACATATTAATGCAACACTAAATCGTCCCGACAAATTAAATACGATGACCAATTCTTGCTCATGTAAACAGTGTCCGGGTGCTGCCCCTAGCGACCACACCGTTACTACTACATCCGGGGCCTCACATGCCGCCATTTTGCATTTAAGGCAAAATAATTAAGAAAAGTACTGAAAATGCATAACCTTCTAATTGGCGACTGACATAACATTTAAACAGTATTATGACACAATTGATCCGCAGGGTACACATAAATTACAATAGGATGAGGCTCTAACAACAAGCGAGCGTTCACGCTGGTGAACTATAAGTGCACTTAACACGAGGTCAAGGGATTGATTTGAAACCTAACACCCGTCGCAAATACTGCTCAATTCTCACACCAATTAATGCTCAATCATTACTCAAATCACTAGCCGTCATAGTGACTACACAATTAATTATAAAAGAGACATTAAAGCACTGGTACTTACAGGTAAACTCAAATCATGCTGCTACTCGAAAAACATGTGTGCCGGCTTCCACAGCGGCAATTCAAGTGCCCAATCCTTCCCGCGCAACCCAGATCCCACCGAACCAACTGCAGTGCCACCCATTGGCACTGTTAAATCCTAACCATTAATCGCCAGGTGGCGTTAATGACAACATGATTAATCATGGCCTGTCCATGACATATATATATATATATATATATATGTATATGTATATGTATATGTATATGTATATGTATATGTATATGTATATGTATATGTATATGTATATGTATATGTATATGTATATGTATATGTATATGTATATGTGTGTGTGTGTGTGTGTGTGTGTGTGTGTGTGTGTGTGTGTGTGTGTGTGTGTGTGTGTGGTGTGTGTGTGTGTGTGTGTGTGTGTGTGTGTGCGTGCGTGCGTGCGTGCGTGCGTGCGTGTGTGGTGCGTGCGCGCGTGTGAGTGTGTGTGCTTCTTTAATTAGTCCTTAGACCAAGGGAATACCTTTTCATATCTGATGCCCTTAACAAGGGTAAGGGTAGGCCATATATGACGTTAGGTTGTACACACCGATATGTACGGTTAGTGACACCACCCCAAGTAAAGTGTTTCATTGGATAGAATCAGTGATAGCGATCGAGCCGTTCCCAGCCTTGATACAATTGCGCTTCACTGCCAATTTGTTGTACACAAACAAATATTGTACACTAACCTATTGGTACACTAGTCACTAGCCAAAACTACTTTGTATACGGTCCGGCGAATATGCTACACAGTGTTTACATCAATGTCAGACTGTTGCTAAACACTAGCTAACGCCGATAGCGGCCAAGCGTAGGAATATCGATGTGGTTATACCGTGGAAAGTTCCACTGCCCTAGAGGCTAGAGTACACTGTGGAAATCCCCTTTACGCTGGGTAGTGACTCATATAACCACAACACCACATAACCGCGCGCACTTCACGGCATTGTCCACAAGTTATCTATCATTCATAGACGGTAAATGCATCTACGTCCTGTGGTTCCGTACACGCAGCCGGCCTAGACTCGGTGAATGGTTTTGTGTGTTGCAGCATGTGGTTGACTGTTGATAATAAATTAATTGAAGCGTCCTACACAGGAGCGGGAACAGTGGACGAGGCATGTGCTTCGAAGCTGTAGCGTAGCCGGAGGGGGGGCCAGATCAAGGGCCATGGCCCCCAATCTCAGAACATTTGGAACATTTGATACTTCATTTCGTAAATTCAGTCATTTGACATAATCCCATGCGTATTTAAAGTCCGCAATAGCGCACATTTGAGAACGAAAATTTGCTGCCATCGCCAAAAACATACTGTTGCTCATTCCAAGTGCACAGCGCAGTAACACGTGGCCGCTGTGCTTGCGGCTGACACAAATCTATGGAACGATATTAGGGCCATCATTCCAGACTTGCCACATGATACGGATTACCCGTATCCGATACGGATTTTGGCGGCTTTTAAAGTGGTACGGCCATACTCCATTTTGATACGGATTTTAAATAAATTTATGGAGACATTATTTTTTGACCACATTATGTATGCGTCACAAAACTACAACACAATGGAATAATTATTTACTGTTAGTGACTAAGTAAATCGATTCGAAACGAACGAACTAAATCACCGATTAGTTTATTGTAGCGCGTAATAGATGGAGCGCTGGTAAACTTCATTGGAGTTCGACGCCGCGAAATCGCCTGTATTTATGATTTCAAGATATTGACGCTTGCCAGTGAAACATCGATATACGCGCGAACTGCTGAGATAAATTGTTATTATTTGATAACACTCTCTGTTTTGCTGTACGCAGTTTAAACATACTGAAATGAACTAAGACGTCGGTAATTTTCCAGGTAACTGGCCTAAGTTATTTAGGGCTTTTTCAAAACAGATTTACGACGTTTTTTTCGATGTGTATGTGTTTGGAATGTCATTTGCATCACACCCGAAGTCGGATATCATTTTAAAATTGTGTTTTATATCAATTTAATGTCGTCTAGTCGACGTAAATAAGCTGATGTCACTGGGCGTGACCATTACATAGCGCGCCCCAGACGTATCACGACCGCAAAGGCGATGTCTTGTGATTTGCGAAAACTGAGGCCACATCATTAACTTTTTATTCTATATAATGCAGATATATTTGTTTTAAGCAAGAATTGATAAAACATGGCTAATTGTTTTTTGTTTCGACTTTGCAATGCACACGCTAGACATCGCCTTTGACAAAGCCGGGGTTTGAGGCCCCGATGTGTCTGGGCTGCGCTAACTGCTCGCGC
Organism: Oasisia sp. SBJ-2009; assembly: GCA_964017155.1. Classification (NCBI taxonomy): domain Eukaryota; kingdom Metazoa; phylum Annelida; class Polychaeta; order Sabellida; family Siboglinidae; genus Oasisia; species Oasisia sp. SBJ-2009. The sequence continues at coordinate 7,240,361 of OZ024854.1, forward strand.
CTTGTGACATCGGCTTACTTACGTCGACTCGACGGCATTAAATTGATCTAAAACACAATTTAAAAAGATATGTCTGACTTCTTTTTAGCGGGAGTGGTGCACAATGACATTCCAAACATACACACATGCACACGCACACGCACACGCACGCCCGCACGCACGCACGCACGCACACACACACACGTTTTGAAAAGGCCTTAGTAGCTTAGGCCAGTTAACTAGAAAATATGATTAGTGATACAGATTGATACGGATTCTTATAGAATTTTAGGTCAAAAATACGGATTGTCATCCCAAAAATGTGGCATGGCTGTAATTCCACATTGCAACATGGTTGAAATCTTACGATTTTTGCTGTAAATGTGGTATATTATTGCAGATAATCTACAATTATATGACATCAGGCATAATAAGAGCAAGCATACTGCGAGCAGGCATAATGCGAGCTGGCACAATGCGAGCAGACACAATGCGAGCAGGCACAATGCGAGCAGGCACAATGCGTGCTGGCATAATGCGAGCTGGCACAATGCGAGCAAGCATAATGCGAGCTGGCACAATGCGAGCTGGCATAATGCGAGCTGGCATAATGCGAGAAGGCACTATGCGAGCAGGCACAATGCGAGCTGGCACAATGCGAGCTGGCATAATGCGAGCTGGCATAATGCGAGCTGGCACAATGCGAGAAGGCACTATGCGAGCAGGCACAATGCGAGCTGGCACAATGCGAGCTGGCATAATGCGAGCTGGCACAATGCGAGCTGGCACAATGCGAGCTGGCACAATGCGAGCTGGCACAATGCGAGCTGGCATAATGCGAGCTGGCACAATGCGAGCTGGCACAATGCGAGCTGGCATAATGCGAGCTGGCATAATGCGAGAAGGCACTATGCGAGCAGGCACAATGCGAGCTGGCACAATGCGAGCTGGCACAATGCGAACTGGCATAATGCGAGCTGGCACAATGCGAGCTGGCAAAATGCGAGCTGGCACAATGCGAGCTGTCATAATGCGAGCTGGCATAATGCGAGCTGGCACAATGCGAGCTGGCATAATGCGAGCTGGCATAATGCGAGCTGGCACAATGCGAGCTGGCACAATGCGAGCTGGCATAATGCGAGCTGGCACAATGCGAGCTGGCATAATGCGAGAAGGCACTAAGCGAGCAGGCACAATGCGAGGTGGCACAATGCGAGCAGGCATAATGCGAGCTGCCATAATGCGAGCAGGCATAATGCGAGCTGGCACAATCCGAGCTGGCATAATGCGAGCTGGCATAATGCGAGCAGGCATAATGCGAGCTGGCACAATGCGAGCAGGCATAATGCGAGCTGGCATAATGCGAGCTGGCATAATGCGAGCAGGCATAATGCGAGCAGGCACAATGCGAGCAGGCACAATGCGAGCAGGCACAATGCGAGCTGGCATAATGCGAGCAGGCACAATGCGAGCAAGCATAATCAGCACTCGCTAACCTATTAGAGTTTGTGCTGCCATCTAGCGAACGACGCCAACTTGAAAATACTGAAGTATCCCTTATATTAACAAATGTTTGGCTCAGGCTATTTACCCGCGAGCTGCTCGATAAATTACGTCAAGTCGAACTGTTATTTTGTTGTTTGTAATGCGCCTTATTTATCCTGTGGAACAATACAAAACATGATATGAGGCAGAAAGACAAATGAATTTGGGCAGAAACCTAGCATGCGGTTGTACATTTAAATTATAGAGCATATTTTAAGTATGTAAATTGTAATCAGCTGACACAAGTATATGTTTTTTGTTATGATTTTTATGAATAGTTCTGTGAATTTGATTTGCAAATAAGGCAATATTGATTTGTGTGAAAATACATTAGGCGTACTACATAAGGCATCCGGTGGATCTCCAGAAATAGGAGACGAAATACATACACAATGACCAATGACCAAGTAGGAGTAATGCGCCAGTGATATATTGTAGTGTATGGCCATATTGTATGGATACATTGTCTTCTTATATATTTATTTTATAATATATATGGTTATATAATGTTTTAATATTAACATAAATGTTAAATGTTGCATGGATACATGCACCATCATATACATTATAAATCAATTTTTTTGCAGATCGTTAACATTATAAGTTGACCTGTGACAGATATGGTCAAGTAGTGATGCGTAGTCTAGCATTAATTAACCGTTAATTAATGCTAAACTAGATAGTTTTCGGATGTATATAACCGTTTAATAAATGTATAAACAATCATCGCGTTGCACTCAGGAGTAGCTAGCTTTGCAAACATGCCTGAAGCTCTGCATTACCTAGGTATAGATGCAACAGTGTTCTGAACACATTATAGCAAACATATATTTTATAGGTCGTGCGTATGTACTGTATACATTATTCTACCATCCTAAAAACGCAAGATGTGTACGCAGCATGTTGAGGCCTTCGTCCAACCACGGGACACTATGGATGCACAATGATGATGCATGGATACCAAATATATAATACATATCTGGGACATGAGATATATGTATTTTGCTCACAATGGAGGTCAGAAAGCCCTGTCATGAAATTAGTAAGATCTACTCGCCATTTTGCCTTGTTCCCCGTGCGCGCGATTCATTGTGGTATACACATAACTGATATCGACGTATTAAAAAAAAAAAGATAATTTATCCAATTTTTTTTTATTATATTAAACATGACTTTTGTATGTTGTTTTATTTGATGACAGTTTTACATGAATTAGTATTTAGTTTTGAGAATATATGTAATTTGTACAACATTGTTGAAAAATTACTATGATACATCATATATTAATTGAATGAACAATTAGGTATATTTTGGCCTTCATCATAGTTTACAACAAAATCAATACGTATAATTGAAAAAAGTAATCTTCTATTAATTAATTGTGATTTAGGTACAAAATAAAAGAGGAGAATGTTCAGAAAAATTTAAACAAAAATACAACTGCAGTTTCATTAATATTTAATATTTGAAGGCAGCACCAATATATTTTAATTAATTACTATTATCAGAAGAAAAAAATGAAACCAATTCTAAAGATTTATTGGCAAGATCAAATTTGTCAGAAAATTGTCGGAAAATGTTTAATTTGAAATTTCATAAAATTGCAGTTTCCTTATATTTCATCTACATACATGAAACGAGCACAGTTGCACTTCAATTAGTGATTATAACCAGAGGGGGAAATGTGTGTGGTTTATAAGCAAAATTACATATATATACACACGAACAAAAATGTCATGAAAATTTGTAACTGTAAACATCTGTAGTTTGCTTAATATTTCACTTAAATGCATGAAACAACAACCATTATACTTCTTATTGTGTCTACTATCAGGGGACATTTTTAAATATTTCTTTCTAAAGACTAATTTGGTCTGACCACCCTACTATATAGTCCCTATCAATATGACTAGGTGCTATAGTTTTATTTCGAGTTCAATCCTGGACATAATCATTAAAATTGCCACGACATGGTGACGGTCAAGGAGCAAGATCGGGGAAAATATATTTTTACTAACATTTTTATGAAGTACAAATCAATTTAATTTTCTAATTTAAATTTAACAGTAAATTAGTAAAGCTAAATTAGCAAACAAACGTGCTAAATATGTACGTATCTTAATCTAACGATCATATAATTTGAAAAAAGAACAGCTTACCAACTTACCTAACCCTAAATTTACGAAAAGTCGTAAACATTCAAACACCACAGCAGATCATTCTTAAACGGAAGCACACACCTCTGGACTCAGATCACAGTTGAATTTTCCATAGGCGACCATTATAACGTTTCCTTCATTATTTTGGGTCTCAAATTGTGTCTGAAAGGAAATGTTTGTAAACATAAATATGCCTGGGAATGATGAACTATTATAATTTGGGATAGGGTTAGAATGGCCGCCTATCCAGTGTAGGCAAAAAACACTTATAGCGCCAACTTAGAAGTGGATCCCAATCATTTTGTTTGTGTTCGATCCACGAGTCATTTGTGAAAAGTGTTTTGGCTTTCGGTCTCATTTGCTGTTTACAGACTACTCGAGGAAAACGGCAGAGAGATTTTACACGTGTGCTTCCTTAATTCCCAATGTTTATATGTATATGTATCTATATATAATATTTATATATATTTATTTATATTTATATATATTTATTTATATCTACATGTGTATATTTACACATATATTATATTAAATATTTTATGTATATTATAATTTAAATATATGTGTAAATATACACACGTAGATATAAAAAATCTAAATATATATATATATGAATACTATATATATATATATATATATATATATATATATATATATATATATATATATACATACTATTTATATATATATATTTATTTATATCTACGTGTGTATATTTACACATATATTAAAATTATAATATACATATATATATATAAAAATATAGATGTATAATATATTGCATGAATGTCAACCCTGTTATATAAATGGTCATTAAATGTCATGTAACCATAACCGCGAATCAAAAAAAGCCTGAAGCTCATTTTTGTATTCTATGTTTTTTTTATCTGCCAGACGTTGTTATGCGGATATCTATTTATAGCAGACGCGAAACTGGGGAATTTTCCCGTTTCCGGGAAACTACAGCAATTTTCTGAAAGGCTACCGACCGAGGGTGTCAATGTCACGCTGCGCTTAGTCACTGCCGCTCTTTAGACACAGCTTTTATTGTATGGGCGATATGTTTTCAAAGGTATAACCCAAACATGCGCGCTGGTTGCACGTGGGTTAATTAATGCATGTACACACGCACACAAGCACTCATGTTGTGTGAGATGCGTGCGTGCGTATTGTGTATGTATGTGTATTGTGCATGTATATATGCGTGTGAGTACGTGCGAATTTGTATGCGTGAGTGTGCGTGTCTAGCTGTGTCCATATGTGCGATCGAGTGTGTGTGTGTGTGTGTGTGTGTGTGTGTGTGTGTGTGTGTGTGTGTGTGTGTGCTTGTGTGCGTGTGTGTGCGTGCGTGCATGCGTGCGTGCGAGCGGACATTCCTCATACGCATGATATTTTTAATCTGCATGATATTTTTAGTATTTGATTATTCACTAACATTTCTACTGAAGTAAGTGTTTGATTGGTTCAATGGTATTGAATGATACTGAATGGTATTCAATGGTATACCATTCGCTCTTTTTTTGTAAGGGAGCAACTTGGACATGGGGCAGTTTGTCACACAACAGGCTTTTTTTTGTAGATAAAAATATACTAATTACCAGGATATTCTGTGTATACATTTGTTTGATAAAGAAAAGGTTTGCATGGCCTTGTCGTGTCTTACACGCAACAGCTGTTGGATGTACATGCAAGCATTGGGGTGTATAATTAATAATACTGTAAGTGGATTAAGATCATCTTGTCTTATTTTAAAACAAGGTTGTCTGTTCCATGATGAGCTAGGATAGATAATTATCATCACTATGTTTGCTAAATAAGTTGCAATTTGTGCCACTATGATCAGCAGTATATATTGATGGTTTTGTTTACAATTTGAATATGTCATGCACACAAAAATAACATTGTAAGTTGGTTTACACAAGTTTGGCTAGCTGAATTGCAATTGACATTCTAGCAACATTATAATTATAATAAGTGTCGAACACACCTCACTTTTCTTTACTAAAATCCTAATTCAGAGAAAAACAACTAAGCGGATGGTGATAGGGATTTGATGCTGAACATTAATAATCCAGTAATGCAGTGATTGAGTTACTAGACATTCTACTGAGGAATGATAATTTATCATGAATGTTTACAACAGGAATCCAAGGCACATACATATTTAAAAAAACAATCAATTACACACACACACACACACACACACACACACACACACACACACACACACACACACACACACACACACACACACACACACACACACACGCACGCAGGAACGCGCGCGCACGCTCACGCGCGCGCACGAACACACGCACGCACACGCGCACACGCGCGCACGCGCGCGCGCACACACACACACACACACAAACAATTGTTCAAGGCACGGGCGACGATCGGTGGGGGACGGGGGGAGGGGACGCGGAATTCCCCCCCCCCCCAGTTTTTAGTTCAGAAAAATTGCGAGGCATATAGCCTGACTCAACACGCGTCTCTCTTAAGAGCCGCTACATAGGACTACCTAGACAATATTAAACTCGCAATATGAAGTTCAGCAAAGTTATTTATCTCAACTTAACACGAGGCAAACAAGTTTTGAGGCATAATCCGTGATAGTTAGTTAAACAGACGTAATATTTTAATGTATTGCATGACATTTTAGACAACTCTTCACAGTAGCCATCACAGGAAAGTTATCGAACAGCCCGTGGCATTTATACGAAAAATGCTTTGTTATTTCGCTGCACAATGATGATTTTAAATTTGTCGCGCATACGCAGAAAGGCCAATCGGAAAGTTTATAACTACCGGAAAAATGTAAACCGCTGCCGGGCTCTATCAGTTTGCCACCTTGTGTTGATATTATTAATAGGCTCTAGCCATCAAGCACATTTTAAATGATGGAATTTGTATTGCACTTTCACCCCTCGCTTGCTTGATGCTTATCGCCCACCGCAGAAGCGGCGGATTCCTGCACTTTGTGCAACTTATTCCCATATGAGTGATGAACAATGTCTTTGACAAAATGTTGGATTGGGAAGTTCTACACAGGCACACCATGGGCGTCGACCAGTGGGGGACGATGGGTACGCTGACCACCCCGCGGCCTGAGGGGGTCAGCATAGGGAATGTCCTCATACTTTTTCAGTTCATAAAACAAATTTATAGGCACATATAGCGAGACTAATCACTCCCCTCTCTTAAAAACTCTACATCGGTCTAGTAGTAAAATTAATAATAAGAACTAAACTCCCGACTACCTAGTGGAAAATCACTAGATAAATTGCTTGGCGGGCCGCAGCCCGCACCTTGCTCTTAGTCCAGTAAATACTCATCATGCCGGGCTCTGTCATTTTGCACCTTTGTATTGATATATTTGACTAAAGCAAAACACTTTTTGTTATATCAGCACTAACTGCCGAGAGACTCGAAACTGTTTTACGTTCCCGTACACAAGAGGCTGATAGATGATAGCAACGGGGCGAACATGTTATAAATAAATAATTAACAGTAACACTTTGTATGATGAAAATGTCTATAGGGATAATTATATAATTATCCAAACCAATTTCACGAGTACCACTTTTTCATGCCATTTAAATATCAAAGGCGGGCACTGGTTGTGTGAAACGATATCTCTTTAGGGGAAAGGCGGGTAAAGTGGGCCGTTTAAGCGCCGATCGACCTTCATTTGACATACACATTTTGTGTACAAAAATTATTATTGTTTGCTACACTACCTAGCTATGTATATTGACTAAGTACATGCTCAGGCTAGTTACTCTATCTTAATAAATATAATACGTTAGACGAGTTTTAAAGAGACACCCATTTTTTCAGTTTGTAAACTGTGGAGGGCAAAGCGGGCCCCTCATAACGCTATGCGATGCTACTTAATCTTTGGCGCTAATCCGAACAGCACAGACAAGGGGCAGTGTCAATGCTTTCCTTCACGCGTGTTTGGTGAGGTTTCGGCGCGATAATTTGGTTGTATGTGGCGGGCAGGTGGTATCCCTGGTGTCTGTTCATGGTAGGGGCTCTCTCTTTGATACATATGGCCTCTTTCACGTTTCTCTTGTGCAAGTTGGATTCACGGGTCAGTGGACACGTGACACCAGTGCGTGACCAAGACGTATAGGTGACAGGTCAAAGCGTCGTATGTTTCTAAAATGTTTGCTCCAAAGTAAGTTAATTTCTAATAACATAACTATGGCTAATATTTTCATTTAATCTAAAACTGCGCAATATTTGATGATATACTTGTAGTAAAACATTCCAACACGCACTGAAAAATATATACTATTTGATTGTATTACATATGCAATGCATCAATGTAAACTAATCCTCGCTCGAAACTCTTCTTTTCATGGGCGCCCGGGGGACGGGTACTTGCCCCTCCTGGAGCTGGACTCGAACATTGTGTGGATGAAAGCTCCTTGGATTATAATGACGTCACTTTTACATGTTATGTTTTGTGTAATACATACTACATTTTCTATAATAATAATAATAATAACAATAATAATAATAATAATAATAACGTCCGCAACTGCCTGTCTGATATCATAAATACAACCACGCCACAGTAGGAATAAACACGTCGTTGACAGAACACACGAAGCAATAAGCTTACTCTCCACTAGCAAATGCCCTTGAACATACGCTACCCTAACGTAGGTTTATACAATTATTGCCCAAGCCCCGTTGACAAGTTCGCTGCCCTTGTCTCTATCACGTGGTGAAATGACCCAGCAGGAGCCGAGTGGCGCCTCTGTAGTGCACATGTACAAGAGACAGAACAATAGTCAAGTATGCGACCATCACTGTTGGATCACCCGGTTGTCTGTCGACACGATCAGACAGTCCACTCAGAATCTACCACAGTATCAAGATCTCGAATGAACTATGTACCACACCAAATCGTGACATCGTGGTACGAGGAAATCGCATCGTTATGCCCCAATCGCTGCGGGCCGAAGCCAACTATTTGGCGCATGAAGGTCACCAAGGCCTCGTGAAACCGAAACAGTTACTACGAACGACGGTTTGGTTTCCAAAGGTAGATACAATGATGGCAGAGAGAATGGCATTCCATGTCAAGCTAACACACCTTCACGGCGTCCGGAACCCCTGCACATGTCAGAGACACCTGACTATGCGTACCAGGAAGTAAGTGCACACTTCTGTGTACCCTTTCAATCAGGTGTATACCAGTTCGTGATGATACACGGATACTGTCGATATCCTGTCGTCGAAGTTATCCATTCTATTAGCGCCACCAGCGTCATACCAGCGCTCGACAAAGTGTTCCGATGTCGTTGAAAACCGACAATGGACCGCCGTTCAACAGTCATCAGTTTGCCACATTCGCGCAACACATGGGTTTCAAACACCACCGGATTACTCCACTGTGGCCACAGGCGAACGCCGAAACAGAAATTAAGATTCATGCGAAATCTCTGGAAGGTAATCAGACTGGCTCTTATCGAAGGTAAATCGTGCAGACAGGAGTTACATACGTTCCTCCGGAACTATTGAGTGATGTAGGGCCTACTCCACATTCATCCACTCCGTATTGCGCCAGCCATAGCTCTCTTCAACTGCGAGATGAGAATTAAATTTGCCAAACACAATGACACCATCTCCAATGCAAGCGAAGCTGAAAACAAATCGTCCCGCCAGCACACGCCTCATTACACCCGGAGATACTTTACAAGTTTGTGCGACAGCCCAGAAGACACAACATGTAATCACCGTTTGATCACCGCCAGTACACAGCGACACGAACGAAAGGTAGGCCTACTATGTTAGCATCAAAACGAAACGAACACGAAACAACACGAAACGCCTCACAGTTCAAACAGATCAAATTCGAACCGGGTACTGTGGTCATCGACTGTGACGATACCACAGCAATGGACATCCCAACAGCACATATGGACATACCGCCCAACATTGTCAATAAACGAGACGACAGAGATTAAGCTGAGACGACCCCCAATCGCACTCACCACTTTGACGTGACACCAGACACCAACATGTCTCTTGCCGTGACAATGTCAGACAGCACCGCTGAGACGACCCCCGCCCTCAGGGGATCATCGCGCCCGAGGAAGATGCCTGCTCATGTCGAGGGATAACAATTAGCAAGGTCATAAACGGACTATTAGGGAATTAGTGGTATCACACTAATTAGTGGCATTGGTTTGTGAACTGTAGTGAACCGAAAGGACAATATCAAATACTTATGAATGATATTATTATATGTATAATCTTGCATTTACAGACATCGTCTTATAATTGATGAAAATCAACTTGGGGAGGAATGTAGTGTTCTTACACACCGCTTACAGCATAGCAGCCTCTACCCTTAATTTAATATTTAAAGGGACTAACCTAATTACCCTTAGGGTATATACCACTTGGGGCCACGTACGCCCATTTAGTTAGTGACTGACTTAGATAACCATGGTCATAAAACAACCGTACGTATGCCTGTGTTGGCTGTGCAAAAAAACAGGTATTATTACCATCGCATCATTGAGTTATCACTCATACCCCCCAGGCCAACACAACAGCGTTATCGAAGTCGTCTCTGTCATTTGGAGATGGTATCGCTTTTACGAACAACAAAAGCGACGTGTAATGGCTGTCAAAGCAGGGTCTCGCTGTTTGCGTATATAATAGCTACGAAGGTACTCCGGTGCAAAGTCATGCATTCCATACCTATAATCAGATCTAAACTGGCCCTATTATAAGGCGGGTACGTGAGCTCTGGTGAGGGAAAGAAATAACATGTGAAAAGAAAACACAACATCGGGACAGCTATAGAACATCAAATGGTGTAATGCGAGCACTGAGTGTCTGTTGTGCTTTCCTAGCGACTTTGCTGTCCAATTTATATTTTATTTATTAATGTATTTGATATTCGTACGCCAATATAACAATGTGATTGAACATATTTAAGTTGTTGGCCAGTGAAGGTGACCCCAATGTCGGTTTTCTTGCAATACACTATTAAGTTTTTTTTTTTATAAATCACTATCACGGATTATGGCGCACTACTGTCACGTGATTTAAGCTTGCTATCAAAATATCCCTCAAAACTTGTTTGCCTCATGTTAATTTGCGACAAATAACTTTGCTGAGAGGTTATATCCTAACGAACATCCCGTTGTATTTATACCATAAATGCTTTGTCTTTTCCCTGCGCATTGATGATTTTACATATAACGCGCATGCGCAGGAACGTCAATCGGAACATTTATAATGCCGGAAAAATTTAAGCGCTTCACCGTAACCGGAGATTGCTGGGACCTACGAAAACGACACGGCAGTAACACGATTCACCAGATGGCGAAGAACACGTCGCTCGATCATAGAGAAACAAAGTTTTCCTCTATGCCTATGGCGCGATGTCGCCATTCGAACACGTGACCCGATCAGACGTGCTCTCTCGTTGCATGTCTGGCCACTCACCAATCAGGTGCACCCTTTCATCGCATGTCTGGTTACTCGTCGCCCGCTACCGTACATAGCGTTTATTGTTATTTCGTTTCCATCACAGTATTTACTTTATGGTTGACATAATCGCCAAGCTGCAACTGAAAGGTAACTGCACATTTAGATACAAGTAGTATAGTGACCAATTATTATAAAATAAGATCGGGAAAGATCACGACTGTGAGCTCGCCGACACCAGGGCTGTGCCTGTGCCACTGTGGCCTGTGCCATTGACTGCGTCATAACATGAAAATCCGCAACGCATTCACAGGCATTGCATTACAAGCATAACACTCGAGAGGCTATGTCAAATATAATCTTCTAGAAAGCCAATGAATGAAGGAATCTTCGAAGAAATATCTATTAGATTAAATAATTAACTAAAAGTCTTGAGTTGAGACTTGAGTCACTTAACTTAAGTCTTAACTGGCCAATGGCAATGCAGGGGTATTCCAGGGAACCAGTGGGCGAGCAACGTTTTATTTAAAAAATAGCATCATATCTTCAATATGACAGTCATATTGAGTTATTCTTCCGAGGATCTTAGGACTGTGTGGGTTTTACAATGCAATATGATTTTTGTTGTTTGTGTTTGAAAATTGATATACACAGTACATTCTAACTGTAATAATGGCTATACTAATGCAGAGCCAGAGTACTGTAATTTTTCAGTATTTTTTGTGGCGTGATGTTTTATGAATCTACACATAATATAAAGTAATGTGTTTGATATTTTATGTCAAATGAGAAGGTGTATCAAAAGAAAGTAGTCTGAAAATAGTCTAGGTTGTATCATAGACAATGGTGTCTTTATTTTTTATCCACCTCTTCCTCAGTTAGGCACGCTGCATCAAACTTTCCTCAGAAGTGATTTGCCCACTTTCACATGCCTGTAAACGTGTTCCAGTTCTTCTGAGCTTCGGTTTGATGTGTGCTACAACACGGTGGTGATCAGTTTGATGTGTGCTACAACACGGTGGTGATCACTGCCAGCATCCGCTCCTCTTCTAACACGAATGTCTTGCAAGGATCATCGCCAATTGCCACTTATGAGAAGGTGGTCAATTTGGTTCACCGTTGTCATTTATAGTCCCACATCCATGTTGACCCATAGTTCTTTAATGTCCAGCATTTTCTGATCCTACCTTTGCGTTGACATTACCTACAATGATCAACAGGTCATATTTTCCCAACCTCTACTTCAAGGCTTGAATAGAAGTTCTTTTCCCTCATCTTTGTTTGTTGGAGCATAGCACTGTAGGATGCTCATGAATGTTTACTTGTTTCCATTTAAAACTCCATTATCAGTTCGATTGTTTTTGCTCCTCGCGTTTCAGACTAATTTCACGAAAAAGCAAACCTATCAAGTATCCCCTGTGACATACTGGTTCGGTTTTCCACATGTTTTAATTCGTTTTTTGTTAAAACGTAACAATTATTTTAGAGGCGCCTCCTAATATATAGTCTTTTTCATATTGAAGATTTCTACCGTACTGGTTTTATGTGGTAGACTATCTTTGCCTTATTCACGTGATAGCGCGTGATTACATGATGTCGCGAGATCGGCCTTGACCCCCATCCAGGCAGTATAGCATCCCTCTATTTACGTTCGTTGTACACGCGTGTTTCGTATCCGATTTGCTTTTGCATTTTAACTCGTTTTTATATGAAATGTCGCCCACGGAAATATGCCACCGACTCGGCAAAGAAAAGGACACAAGCAGAACAGAAACGAAATCGACCGCCCGCAAAAGTGTACATAGGCGAAGAGTTTATGGATTCAGACAGAAGTAATGACCGGCATCAAAACTGATGCAGCGTTCGCCAAGTGTCTTATTGACAGGTTAGTACTCTGTTATTACTCGGCTTCAACCATTTTCACATTGTTTTAATACTGCGTGTGCCAGCTGACAAAATTGTTTTGCTATTAAATTAGTCGACGGTATTAGGCCATTTAGGGTCATTCCGAGTGAACGCAAATAAAATTCCATAAATGGGTTGCTGTCATCGACGTCTAAGTCTCAGACTAAGACTTAGTCTTAGTCTTAGTCTTAGATTATTTTTGAATGGTTCAGAAAATAAATTAATACAGTACGATGAAAGCTTTGCCGCTTTGCATTTGGTAAGATTAGCAAGAATCAAAAATTTGAACGTTCTAGCTTAAATAGGTTTCAAATTATGGCACTTTGACATTTGACAGCTTGTTAAAAAAAAAAATGTTTATTCACATTTCACTAGTCAATATATTCTGCAATCTTGAGCCTGTGTCAGTGAAATTGTTTTGAGATGATCTATATAATATAGAGATTACATAAATACAATTGGAATATAAATACAGTGTACGGTTAATGTACAGCAAGTTGATACAAATAATGATTTATTCAAAATATCACTCGCGATAGGGTTTTCAGACCCTGATTGTGAGCAGAATACACGAATACGTTAGACATAAATTGTACATATTTGGTATATAAATGTGCAAATCGGAGGAATATGGCAGATCTGGTTACCTTAATTATGAATCTATAGATATGGAAAAATGGTATGTTATTATATTTCTTAAAATATGACCAACTTCCAACCCAAACATTTCAATGAGGCATAGCTTGTATTGTCACAAAGCCTTTTCTAGGTGTAAGCTCATTCCTATAGCTCAAATAACTAGTAAGTCTCAATATCCTTCCGAGTTCCTTCACAACAACAATGGCATACGTCTGGGTGCCCCAATTTTTAAAATAAATTGCTCATGATATACGAGATGGTTTTCAGACATTGATTGTAAGCTAAATATGGATGGTTCAATGAACTGTTGTGTCAGTTTGATATCTATGCATAACATTGTGAATTATCAGAGCAACATGACATGCCTGACTGTCTTAATTAGGAATGTACACATACCCAACGTGCTATATTTTATATTTCTTAAAAAATTAGCAAATTAACTTCTGACTGGTCAGTGTGGATTAGAAGATATTGTTATGAAACGTTTACCGGGCATAAACCAAACCAAACACATAAAAAACAAGTAACTCTCAATATGCTTTCAAAATTGCTTCCGTCTCTTGAAAGAAGAATGAGGACCCATTGGTACCCAAAACTTATCAATATATCACTTACGAGCGTGTTTTCAAGCACTGATTTTGAGTTAAACATACATGTTGTTAGTAATGTTTATAAATATTAGATATCTATGCATATCGGTATACATTTTCAGGGAGTTTTGCATGTCTGTTTGTCGCATTTATGAATCTGTACATATTAAAACTGGTATAGATCTGTTTACGAGGCATAAAGCAAACATAACACAAATATCAAGTAAATTTATAAAAAATTCTCATCCAAATATAAGTTGTATCAATTGTAATTTAGTGACAGTTCTACCATGGGTCGATTTTTTAAATTTATGTCACAGTACTTACATGTACATGTATACTGCTTTTATCCAGTGATGGGTCCGCAGCCCAGTAATTATTTTTCAAGAATTTGCTAATATTCGTCACTACAGTGATGACTTTGGACTGGATTGCGAATGGAATTTCTTCGTGACCAGCTATGGTAAAAACATGTTTGATTGATTTTTAACCATTCTGGCCATTCTTATTTGTGTACACTTAACACAGCTTTTGTCAAACTTCAATTTTATTTTGTATTTCATTTGCAGTTCACTTTTCCAGCTGATTTTCCATACATGTATTCTTCAATACTTTTGCATAATATAAATTATAAAATTTATATTGTTGCAGAATCCCGTATGATGACGACCCAATGTGATTAGAAGCAGTTGATCCAGCTGATAAAACCTATCAATTTGGAGATGATACACTAGAAGAGATTCGCCGGTAAATATTATGATGTATGTATGTGTTACATTAAGTAATTTTTTTTATGCAAAACTATGACACAAACTTGTAACTTTTGTCATGGTTTAAAGGTAAAGGTAAGTTCTTATATAGCGCAGTATCCAATCTTTAGGATTGCTCAAAGTGCTTTTTACACTTTACTCCCTGGCAGACCTGTTCAATCGAAGACCATCTCAGCTTCTCTGGGAAGCATTCAGCCACGTGGCAATTTCGCGAAGACTGCTTGTACACAAATATTCATCACTGTTTATAGCCAGGTACTCATTCATACAGCTGAGTTAACTGGAGCAATGTAGTGTGAAAAAACTTGCCCAAGGTTTCACATGGCAGCACAGGATTTGAACCCGGGTCCTCTTATTTGACAGTCCGATGCTCTACCCCTGAACCACTGCGCTAATACTAGCAACCTTTGTTTATGACCAATATTAAAGAAAAACTGTTAGTCTCACAGACTGGTACATTTCATCATCATGAAATTTCAGTAGTATGCCTACAGTGCAGTTGTGAGGAACACTAAATAGGTTTTCAGCTCACTTAGTCTTCATGGCATTAAAATGAACTGATTTTATTCTAATATTATTTTACTTAAAACCACTAATGACCTGTTATGGTGCTGTGCAATTTAGCAAACACAATTTGCTGTGTTTTGTGGTGAAAAACTCAGATTAACAAAAATAAATTACATTCAATATTACAAATTCACTATTCAGGGCTGTATAGTCCAAAGGACCTGAGGACCTCTTGGGCCAGTGTTGATGATTAAAGTCCATTTTGAGGTGTTTACAGTAATGCTCACTGGTTTGCCTGTTTTATTTCAGATGCCGCAAAGACGTTGCCACTCTGCAGCCTGTTACTACATGTGAACTTGTGCATGACATTGAAGAAATTGTGACTGATGAATACAGACAATGAAGACATGACACTGATATGACAAGAGCGGAAGACGGCACTACCAGAATGGAGGTAATCATTGGTATTTGATATTCATAAAATCTCATCATGACACAAGTAACTGCATTTTAAAGATGTTTCTTATAAACTATGCATTTTGTATAATGGCAAGAAAGATGTTATGTTTGTTTTGATTAATTAAGTTTATAATGATGTAGGTGTGGTGTATGTTGGTTAATTATATGTTGCCATATTTTTGTTACAAACATAGAAATTAATATTACGGAAATTATACATTGAAATACCCATTACATCATACACTATAATTGGTATCAACTGCATTCTGATTGGGTAGGCTGAGTAAAGTGGAATACATAACTCTATCTTTACAGAAAGCACTAATTAATGCCCACCTATGTCACTGCATTCATACAATGTTGCTGTGTTTGTGGTCATCTCATATGAATAACCAGAGAAAAATATGCCAACTATGTGATTATGGTGAAGAAACATTTAATTCATAATTACAAACTTACAACATATTCAAAATTATTCATCACTAGCCTATGCAAAGTCAAAGGGTGTAGGCTTCCCTATGACCTGAAAATAAAACGAGTTTCAAGTGTGCGGTACTTCTGTCATTGAGTAACACAAATTCTTTATACTAATAAGTTCTGCTGGTAAAACAATTATTACAATTGTTGTCACACACACAGCTATGCACGGTTGTAATGTTTAAAAAATTAAACCGCTTGACCAGTAAAGCATTATATATGTTAATATGCATCTAAATTGTGAGATTAGGTATATAACAGGTCTTAGTAAGGTGTAACATATCTGGCATGTAGAGTTTACGATATGAATACCAAATACCAAACAATTGTATAATTGACTTTTGCTAAATGTATCATCACATAAGATATCATAAATGTCAGAGCCATGTTAATTGTCACGTTGTTTCTTGTACAGGTAGATGTGGATGCACAGAAAATGTCAGGTACCTGGCATGCAGTACCATTAAAGAGAGTGAACTCGCACAGTAATGCCATCGATATCCAAGCCGATGAAGTTCACCAAAGAATGCCGAACCTATCTTATAGTGTTGAGAGAGGTTGACCGAAGGCTCATGCCATATTTGCCAGACCATGGCACCCCCTGTTCTACCACAAACTGCAAAGCTAGTCAGATATCACCATATTCGCATGGCAAGCAACCTGCATTCTATATTGGTCTCTAGTCAGTTTGGATAACTGACTGGCCTGGAAGTCAGTGCACACTGCACACACCATCGGTACGGGGGAGTCTGTCACGGATGCAACACACAACTGAGATCACTCGGTTGATATTCACATGACATTTGATCTGCAGCGTCTTGCACAGCCCATGGTTGTGGAATCTTGGACGGTATATAGCTTATTAACTTGTTGACCTAGTGGTGCTGTTCAGTTTCCTGTTGACCTGAAAAGAAAAGCATAATATTCAAACTCAGTAAACAAAAACTGGCATCATGGTATTAGAGTTGTCATTATGGAGTGTTCATTGCCATAATCAATAAATCTACAGCTGTATAACATAATATCTTATGTATGACCTAAAGCATTCCACAAAAAAGGCAGCAAGAAATGTTCATCTACAGCAGCATGTACAGGTTAATATCTAAGCAGGGTTGTAATTTATTAGGTGTGTATTGTCATTACATGAAAGTAAAATTACCCTGCTATATTTAATTGTAAGGATGCCTTATTTTGGATATTATTATAGAATTATTTGAATACTCCCAAACATAGCGCATTCATATTTTCTGTTTTATTTTCAATATACAATTTTGTGTCAGGGTATGTCATGTAATAACTACTACATATGTTATATTTGAAATTTAATGGCTCAGCTGGAGGTTGTATCCATGTCAAAGTGAATGTTGGAAGTGACAAAATAAGGTGGTGTTGTGATGCCAACAGTATATTTCCTTCACCAAATATTCAAACATGTCTACCTTCTTCAGAATGAATAATAATTGATTTTATAAATTTATTTCTGAGTTATCGTTATATGCTGAATAGTTTTTTTAAAGGTGTTGGCCAAAGTCTGTGTGGACACTGGACTGGACTCACTTAGTATAACATGCATTACACAACTGCAAAGGTTATCCTAGTTTTCCATGTCCAAAATATTATGAAAATTTTAATGAAAGCAAATGTATATTGAAATGGGCATATTAAGATATTTTGAAAATTTATACATTGTTGATTGTTAAAATGTTTAATTCACTTGGTGTGATCAGACGTTGGCCTCTTGCAAACTACGTATCCTCCATGCATTTGCCCGACACAAGTGATTGCATTAATCTTAGTCCCTCCTCTGCCTCGTCTCACTTACATTGTTATGTAGCCCGTACTAATATATCATAATTCGAGTTGTATTATGCATTCATATATTGCTGTGATGAAAATATAAAGATTAGAACAGCTGGCATATGTGAGTTGAAAGGTATCAGATATTACAAGACTACAGCCAGGCATCACTGACCACAATGGAAACAAGGGCAAGAATGTTATGTGTAATACTTGCATATGGTATACACTAGCTGATGGCTATACAAGCATTTTATGTTCAGGTTTACATTTTTTATATTGAATAAATTCATCACCATCGTGGTTGTCATAAAAATCTAACTTATGTTGCATAAAATATAATGCAAATCAACAACATCCAGCAATCATAGTAAAATGTGAGTCACAAAACACTGTTTAAATAGTTGTGATAACCAACATAATTATTCGTTTGACGTTCTGTTGCACGACATAACGGATGCTCCCCACGATCAACCGGAGCCTACTGCCAAAGTTCCAAAGCCAATGATTTATCACTTCGTCCCTCACGCCATCTACTCTCCCTAGATATGTACTTTTGCAATTACATAGCTTTTTAACAAGATCCTGCGTAATCAAATGAAATACCGGTACATATAAAATTATAAATACTGGCATTAATTAATAATAAGCCATTACTGCCGGCTGAGTCACGTGAGCGATGCTGACTGTCAAACTGGTTTAACAATGTCAGACTTGTAATCTTACAAGTTAGAGAATCTGCGTCGAGTTGCTAACTGCGATAATGCACTTAAGACGTACTTTCACAGAAGATACATTTCGTCTTCGGAATATTCGTCATGACACGCAGATCGAAGCACGTGTCATTTGTTATTGTGCCGTAGGCTGCCGATCTCGTATAAAACACGTGACCCAAAAAGGGCAGGACATCTACACCGGCTAATAGTTTCACCAGTTATACCTGGTGTAACGACGATTTTTTTTGCCGAATAAAAAAAGACAAGTACGCATTTTAAAATTAAACTGACTGTGCATACTAGTTAAACTATTGATACATTACACATCAGGACATAAAAGAAAAGGATTGGCGACGGGCAAAACGAAATGATTGGAAACCTTTAAATCTAGCCTTTCGCTGACATGTTTCCATTCCATAAGAGAATTCTGCAGCCCTTTCCTCAAAATCAAGACAACACCTCCATGGTGTTGGTTATCATTGTTGCCAGAATATAGAGTTGTTTCTCCTGTCTGTGTCTTGTAGTAACTTGTGCCTGTCCATCTACATTTGCTGATTCCTAAGACGTGGAGTCTATTTCTTCTCATTTCATTTGTGACTTGCGCTGTCTTACCCATATCGTACATATCGTACATTCCAGAATCCTATCTTTATCTTGGTTTTGGGGTCTACAGCTGATGGTCTCACATTGACAGCTTGCCTAAGGCTGTCACTGTCACTGGTCATACTAACAGTACCCTATTCCACCACTGCAGAACACAGAGAAGACGAGTTTCTTATTTCTGTTTCTGTAACATTGCTTTGTTTTACAAGATGAGGTCGTTGGCCTCAAGCTCAACTCCCAACATGGAGGGCACGGAGACTGACTTTTGTCTGGACTCCACCCTTTGACCTGTCTGGCATGGTTAAATCTGCCGTAAGTTGAGACTCCCACTGGCATAGCATAGCTGGGTCAGTGACACACACAAGCCACCCCACCACAACAAGGCACCCGTCTCAGTGAGGGTGGACTCTTAGATTTAGCAACAAGCAAATATACAAATTATTCACTACAAATTATCAATAAAATGCAATGTGTTACCCATGCAACATTAACTAGCTCGATATATCAGTATACAGCATCAGTAGGATGTATACATGAACATAGAGTAAAATGATTTATTGCACCAAAAAAGAAAACTGTTGCAATGACCAATGGAAAAACATGCATATTTCACATAATTTGCACCTTCAGCTACTACAGTGTACAATGTTGTTAGACTGGTGTCTGCATTGACAGTTTATATCAAACTTTTGAAATATGGGGTCAGAGTGTAAATTGACGTTATCAATAGTCATTCAAAGCAAGTAAATGAAGACAGTCAACTTGTACAGAGTTTTCAACCATCAGAATCTTTGTGTGTGTGTCAGCAATTGTGTGTGTGTGTGTGTGTGTGTGTGTGTGTGTGTGTGTGTGCGTGCGCGTGCGTGCGTGTGTGTGTGAGCGAATGTATGTTTCTGAATATGCGAGTGCATATGTGACTATGTGTTAATGCTCTTGTGTGGCGTTTGTGTGTCCCTTATGTCTGTGCGTGTGTGGGTGCAAGTGAATGCATAGGAGCATGCGTCGTGTGAGTGGTTAAATGAATGAGTGAATGTGTTTGTGTGTTTGTGTGTTTGTGTGTTCGCGGGCATGAGTATGTGTGTGCATGCATGTGGTTCCAACATCGGGTGGTGCATGAATTTGTGTCCACATATATGTGTTTGTGCATGTGTATGTGTGTGCATGGTGTGATCTGGGTGTGTCTGGATTAAGCTGGTGATGTGTTTTCTCCCATTGTGTACCTGTCGACGTTGTTGTAATAGTTATATTTTGATGCATATTTTTTTGTAAGCAAACAATATAGCATTATATCCAAATAATTGTAAAACTAAGACCCTTGAGCAAAGTATTAGTTGTTACATTTAATATTATGATTTAACTACTTGTCATTCAGGTTAATTGAACTAAAATAGACTTCAAATGAACTCTGAACTGAAATTAGACTCTCTGCATGGCGACATATCCTGGAGTAGTTGTAGAAAATATGCTTACTCATTCTTACATAACTAGGTCATAAAGCGTGCATTCTTGCATGTAGATAGACGTCAACAACTTACACATGTCCCGTGGCTATGTTTCTTTAATATGATCTGTATCTTACTTACAGGTATGAGACACTGCTGCGTTGATAATGCCTGGTGACATTGAGACCTGGTGACATTGACAAGTTGTCAATCGCGTCATGTGGTAAGTACACATTTTTGTAAGTCACCGTAAAGTGGCAATGTTTAAAATATCGTTTAATACTGGATAAATTGACAAAATTGTGTATGAGGCCTAGATCTCCATGTAGCCCTCCTAACTGTGTATCTAATATATACCTACGTCAGAGTCTCTCTCCCTCCTTTGTAACCCACCTGTCACAGACACACACAAAGCCAGTCTAAATATACCTGACTATAGTCAAGGACTCCAAACAACCAAGGGACTTGTAATCGTCACAAGATAAAATGTCAGAGTTGAAAGTGTTGATGTTATCAAAAGTATTCAAAGCTGTGCATTCATTCATGCACCATTCATGAGCCTTAGGGCTACAGCACACCTTGTTGACGACTTTCACAACGTGGTAATCTAGGCTCTGTCAGTCACCCCTTCATAGCTTTATGCAATGGCATTTTGTATGACATAGGAAACATGTTGAAGACCTGTGGTTCTATGTCAATATTTGCAGTGTTGTACTAAATTATATGTACAGTATATATAGAAATTCTTAATTGACATAGCAATGACATTGTATGCAAAAATTCTTAACTGATACTTACATGAATAAAATTATTATAAATGGGATAACAGGGAAAGTCAGAATATTCTGCTCTACCCAAAATAGGTTTTTGTTTCTGTTATCACCATTACTACCCAGTATCCACACATTGATGTCATTATGTGTTGGTGTACTGTGCGCGAGTCGTACCTCTATGCAGAGACCCGTCCACCCATCATTTGGACAGGTAAAACGAATATGGACGGGTAGAAATATGGGTGGACGGGTGGTGGACAGGTAAAAACATGAATGAGCAAAACCATAGATATTGTTAGTTATGCCTTGAAAATGAGCGTAAAAAAATTCATTTAAAAAGTTTGTGAACTATTTTAACAGTTAACATGCACATGTCCACCAAAATGTGTGACTGGCAATAATTTGATCCTGCATAAAGCCCTGGCGTGAGTGCATGCATGCATTCATGCATGTGAGTGTGCATGTATAAAACATCATGCCAACAATTGGGTGAAATTGACTTGTCCATGGTAAATTTTAAAGAAAAATGTGTATTAGTTCATATTCATGAATATATGTTACAAACCAACCATATTTTAGGTAAATCTGACCATCATTTAGTCATGGTCAGGTCATTTTAATGTCGTCTATCTGTTATGTCAAAAATATCTGAATAGAAATCATAACTATTTGATCTAACCATGACTACCGGGTGACTTTCTAGATGTCATAATTTGTTTTGTTATCACCTTTACTATCCACTAATTTATATCTTAATCTATATATTCAGGTATACTTGATATACAATACATAATTGGTCAGAATATAGTACTGGTACACATTGTCCATGTTATACACTGCTTTGTTCTCCACTGCACTTTCATTCCTTATGCCTATTCTGCTGGATTTTACCTTGAAAGAATAATTTTAGCTATTGGGTAATGCTAACTTCTAGCAGTTCTAATCTACCACTGGTTGTGACCATATTCTAAAATCATATATTTAACAAATATTACCAACTGCCCTCAACCAGCATGGTGAATATATTACTGTTACCTAAGAGAATCCCACACTTTTATGGAGTATAACACATTTCCTGCATATCTAATACATAGATCTTACTGGTTCTGAAGTTAAGTCTAATCAGTATGTCATGGGCATATGTACCTCAATTTTTTTCCATGTTACCTACTGTCTTACAAATTAACATCATGTTGTCATCTCCTAGCAATGAAAAATGTTATCCCAGTTTCCATTGCCATTATGCCAGTTACCTCCTGCTTCAGAATGTACACATTTTGAAAATAAATTATGCATTTGAATTTATTGTTTAGATGTCAAATTTTGTGTACCAGTACTGTACATGCCTCAGTACTCATATGCCAAAATCTGGGTGAAATAATTACCGCCATGGCAAGCAAGGATGATGGATGACACCATATGCCTAATAAACGTATGCATGCTCTTACACTTAAAATAGATGATGTATATATTGAAAGAGTAGATTAATTTAATTTTCTAGGATTGACTAGACACTAATCTAAATTGGAGAAAACACACAAAGAAAATATCAAATAAGTGTTCAAAAACAATTGGCGTATTAAACCGATTAAAATTATGTATTACCATTAGACATCAATGTTTTATTACATAACACCTTAATATTATCACATATAAATTATTGTATTATGATTTGGGGATATCAAAGAAATAGAATTACAAGCATCCAAAAAAGGTTATGCGAATAATAACCTTAAATACATATAATTCACATACAGAACCACTTTTCAAAAATCTTAAACTACTGAAAATAGAAGATATGTTAAAGTTACAAGAATACATTTTTTATTTTTAATATATTCATAAACAATTATCTTCGTATTTACAAAACTGGCAAATTATACCAAGTATTATTATATTATCTCTCCTCCCTCCTCTCTTCTCTCTCCTCTCTCTCTGTCTATGTCTCTCTCTGTGTCTCTCTCACTCTCTCTCAAGTGTGACAAAAGTTAAAATTCGTACACTATCATAAATCATTGAAAAAATATGCCACTGATTTATGAATTAATACAGCATCTATATGTAGTACTTCATGATATTATCCAAACTTTCCTAAAATAGAAGTCATATATCTATTTATAATAATTACTGACACATTTATATAACTTACTTCTTCTCGTACATCTTCATGTCTCTGAAAACTAGTGACATGATTAACATGTCCACCTGGCAGGATGTTCTGAAAAAAGATACGTACTCATGTAATATAAATCAGACTTTAGATGTATTAACTAAAGGTTACCAGTTTTGACTAGTCCATTATGTTATACTTTATCAGAATTTTGTGCGATTTATTTTGAAATATATAATGGTAGATCAACTACTGCAATACAATTCTTCTATTTGATATACATTTATAAATTATGTGGACTACAAAAAACTCTACTAACATTTACTAGTAATTATTTACTTTGTAATGTTACTTGAAATAGGGTAAGTGCTCCAAAACTCCAAAGTACAACTGTTTAGTTATGTAGCTTCTCCAGCTGAACCTCAGGTCAAGTGCTATCAAATAATAGAAGAAAAGTCAGATCAACAACAAAATTATAAAACCTAGGAATATATAATTATGATCTAACAATGTCTATAATTTGATAACAGAAATGACTGCCTTCTTCTCACCCACTAATAGGAGATGGGAATAAGGTACCAGCCTTCTTCTCTCCCACTTATAGAGGATGGGAACGAGGTCCCAGCCTTCTTATCTCCCACTTATAGAGGATGGGAACGAGGTCCCAGCCTTCTTATCTCCCACTTATAGAGGATGGGAACGAGGTCCCAGCCTTCTTCTCACCCACTCATGGAGGATGAGAACGAGGTTCCAACCTTTTTCTCACCCACTCATGGAGGATGATGATATAATATATTTATTCAGGATGGCTCAGCTAAATACAGTGCACATTAAAATATACACTAGATTTCTTTTCAGTGAGGTCCTCATACACACAATCGTACAGTCATGCAATATAAGAAAATATAAAATAAATATAAAGAATATAAAAAATGTAAAATATATGACGTAACAGACATAAGATATAAATTAAGTTAAAACATAAAATCTACATTAAGATAAAACATGGTATGACTCCTAGTTAAGTTGCCAACAACACAGTTTGTTGAAGTACTCTATATAAGGTGATTAAAACATGTCTTACATTTATCTTTGAACTCTTTGTAGCTTTGACTAGTTTTGACAGTGTTATTTAGAGTATTGAAAAGCACAGCGCCTTCGTAGCAGAAAAGATTGTTACCTGCATTGCAGGTGACACGTGGTATAAACAGATTACAGTTAGCATTTCTGGTCGAGTAGGAGTGAAAGTCTTTGGCACGTATAAATTTGCCACGGAGATATGAGGGTACATCCCCCAGCAGGCATTTGCCAACCATTAACATTTTGGGTAGCTTTATTTTATTTTGGGATGTTAGCCATCCGAGTGAGCTATGCATGGTTGATATGTGAGTCCGCCGCCTACATCGTAGAATGACTCTGCACGCTTTGTTTTGTAGTTTTTGTATTCGTTTAAGATTACTTTGAGGTCCCTTGGACCACATGATGTCCCCGTAATCGATGATGGGGGCTATCATAGTTTTGAAGAGAGTGTTTGCGGTGGTTGTAGAGATGAAAGGCCGAATTCGTGACTGCACACCGATGCGTTGCGATATTTTTTTACTGATGCAGTCTACATGTTTTTTCCAGTTTAGAGAAGGATCAAACCAAAGGCCCAGGTATTTGAAGCAACTGACTTGTTCCAAAGATTCCCCGTTAATGTTGACTTTAAGTCCCCCCTCCCGTTTCGACAGATGTTGTTGAGTACCAAAGAGCATTGTTTTAGTTTTGTTTGCGTTCAGAGTCAATCTATTCACATTGAGCCACTTGCTGACGGTTTCTAAGTCATCATTCAATTGCATCTGGGTGTTTTCTATACATTTCCCAGAGACAAAGAATGCTGTATCATCTGCATACAGAACCACCTTACTGTGCTTAACCACGCTCGGTAGATCATTGATATACAGGGTGAATAGCAACGGCCCTAATACTGAACCTTGGGGCACACCAAAATTGATTGGTAACACACTGGATGCAGCTTCGTTAAATCTTACATGTTGTGTACGGTTAGTAAAATAATCCCTAAACCAAAACAATTCTGTTTCCTGGATACCTATGGCAGAGAGTTTATGCAACAATATATTTGTATCTACAGTATCAAAGGCTTTCTTTAAGTCAAGGAATATAGCACCTGTGATGTTACCATGTTGTCTTTGATCATATAGGTAGTCAGACACATCAAGCAGAGCTGTGGTTGTTGAATACCCAGATCGAAAGCCTGATTGAAACGGATTTAGGATGTTATGCTTAGTGACGTGGGCATACAGTTGGTCATGGATCAGTCTTTCAAACATTTTCATGCATAAAGGAAGTACAGATATTGGTCTATAGTTAGAGGTATTCTGACGATCTCCCTCTTTAAAAACAGGAGTCACGACTGCCTGTTTCCACTCACTCGGGATCGTTCCTGCCTCAGTGAGAAATTATATATAGTTGCCAAAGGAAACGAGAGTTCATTGGCGGCCACTTTAAGTGATCTAGCCATGATATTGTCAGTGCCGTGTGCTTTTGAAATGCTAAGTCCAGAGAGTAGCGTCATCACCTCAGATGCAGTTATAAATTTAAATTTAAAAGACTCGTAGCCTGATGATGGGATGACAGGAGGGTCTGCCTGGTTAGCAAACTGAGTAGCCAGGTCACTGCCGACGGTCGTGAAGAAGGTGTTAAACGCATTGGCAATTCCCAGCGGATCAGACACCTCCTCGTCCCCCACCATCACACTTACAGTCGGGATAGATGTAGACTTGGGAAGCAATTGTTTTATGTTAGCCCATAATTATTTTGGCTTATTGGCACTTTCTCTGATGATTGTATCATAGTAATCTTTTTTAGCATTTCTTAAACAGGTTCTCGTCTTATTTCGTTGGACTCGGTAATTTTGATAGTTACTAGGTGATTTCGAACGTATTGCAACTCGTCTAAGGTGATCACGCTTGTACATTTGTTCTCGCAAATCAACGGTAATCCAGGGCATGTCACTACCACGTACCCTGGATTCTCTTAGCGGTGCATGAGTGTTTGTAACATGTAAAACAAATGATTTAAATATATCCCAAGCAGAGTCTATTGTTTTAGACTGCAGTAATTCATTAAGTGGGAAGTTTGCACAATCATCTTGGTATTTAGCCTCATCAAACATTTTCCAATTCCGAGATGTTACATACTTAGGAGGCAATTTTATGGACTTACACTTTTTCACACAATATACAAGATCATGGTCCGTGATACCAAGTGGAGTTACTCCAGAGTTCACCAGATTTTCTGGGTGCGACGTGAATATTAAGTCTATGATCGAGGCCGAGGTAGCGGTGGTTCGCGTGGCTTGGGTGATGAGTTGGTGTAGTCCGTTGTCGCCGGTGCACTGGAGGAGCTCGGTGCCCCTATGTGTACTCACGTCCAGGTTAAAGTCACCGAGTAGAAACGTTTCCGTGTTGTCGAGAGGAAGGCGGTGTAGTTCTTCGTCAAGTTCATCGATGAACATGGGTAGCGAGTCACTAGGTGGTCTATACATGCCTCCCACCACAAATGGCCGTTGGCGAGCCACACAGATTTCGGTCCACATACATTCAGCGTTTGCCATTCTCGTGTTCATCATAGGTTTGGCTAGGATGGGGTTCATTACATAACAAATGATGCCCCCACCACGCCTCGTGCGATCTTTCCGGTTAGCCACCGTGTAGCAGGGAATGGAGATTTCATTAGACGATATCGAACTGTCAAGTTTAGTTTCAGTCAACACAAGTATTTCGACACGATAGTGTTGCAAAAACATTCTTAGTTCATCCAAGTTAGTCAGTAAGCTGTTAATGTTTAGATGAGCTAACACCAGCCCCTGGTGCAGAGGCTGGTGGGCGGTAACGACAGCGTCTGTGGACACATCAGGAGAGGCGATTGTTACGGTAGATGGCACATCGAAGAATGAGTCGGAAAACGGGGAAAGTGAACACAGAGAGCAGAACCAAGTTTTGTTTGCCTGGTCTGGCTGACTCAGTCGGTTGTACTCGTCCACCGACATGTGTATACATCGTCGATGGGACCAAAGTTCGCAACCATCACAGAATATCCCGTGTTGGTTCGATTTGACTGGTTTTCCACAAGTCTTGCATGGAAACTTGAACGTAGGTGGCTTCCTGGTTGAATGTCCGTTTAATGTGCACGCCGAGTTGTTTACATTGCCATTTAGACTGTGTACCCTTTTGTTGCCTAACAAAGGCCTCACAAAGGGGGTGGGTGTGTCACCGGTCAACGGTTTACGGTCAGCAGCCGGTGCAGCCGATGCCAACGGTCCCCTTGTTGGCTCCGCCCAGATGCCGATGGCCACAATCATGGGTAGAACTGCGAGCATGACGAGTCCGACCGTCACGCCTGGGTGACCACGTGGTCGGGGAGTCCGGTCGATGCGAGTGTTCATTCTTCCGTGACACGACGCGAATTGTCCTATTCGGGTTCGGTGTGTCAGCAGGTCAATAGGCATGGATTAACGGCGGTCGTCACGCCTCAGCAATCACAACTATGTCGCAACACAGGTGTAGTACAGGTGTAGTCACCGTACAAGCACACACGTACTGTATAAAAGTTACAAAATATAAAATGTCGTTGAATACTTTCTAAAACAGCACAGTCCAGCTTAAACCACATACCTTCATAAAATCATATGCAAAGACGCAATGCGTTTGGTTGGGTAAAAATACGTGAAAACGTAACATTGCCGAGAGGTTGTATTGGTGCAGCCGTATCACAGCCAAGTGACAAGCATTGGATGAGAACATTGGATGATAGCATTGGATGAGAACGAGGTTCCAACCTTTTTCTTACCCACTCATGGAGGATGAGAACGAGGTTCCACCCTTTTTCTCACCCACTCATGGAGGATGAGAACGAGGTTCCAACCTTTTTCTCACCCACTCATGGAGGATAAGAACGAGGTTCCAACCTTTTTCTTACCCACTCATGGAGGATGAGAACGAGGTTCCAGCCTTTTTCTCACCCACTCATGGAGGATGAGAACGAGGTTCCAACCTTCTTCTCACCCACTCATGGAGGATGAGAACGAGGTCCCTGTCTCCTTCTCACCCAGTCATAGAGGATGAGAACGAGGTCCCAGCCTTCTTCTCATCCAGTCATAGAGGATGAGAACGAGGTCCCAACCTTCTTCTCACCCACTCATGGAGGATGAGAACGAGGTCCCTGTCTCCTTCTCACCCAGTCATAGAGGATGAGAACGAGGTCCCTGTCTCCTTCTCACCCAGTCATAGAGGATGAGAACGAGGTCCCAACCTTCTTCTCACCCACTCATGGAGGATGGGAACGAGGTCCCAACCTTCATTTCACCCACTCATAGACAAAGGGAATGAGGCCCCAGCCTTTTTCACATCCACTGACAGAGGATGATAATGAGGTCCCATCCTCTTCTCACTCACTCATAGAAGACGAGTTGGTGAGAACCCGATTGTTCTATAATTTTCCGTAGTTATATATTTACTATTGATTTTGATATGATGAAATTTATGTTCAAGAGGAGTTTGTAATGGGGTTATGTCCTCGTATGATAATATTCCATAGGGTTTCATCTGTGTAGCACCAATAGAGTTAATATCTGGCCGATTGAATGCGATCTGGTTATGTAGGTCCTATTCGTTATATCATACCAAGTGTGAACATGTATAGGGGTGTAAGCTTACCGAGGAAACGGAAGGGATTTGATGATATGCAAATCGATATATATACCGACCGACCGACCGACCGACCGACCGACCGACCGACCGACCGACCGACCGACCGACCGACCGACCGACCGACCGACCGACCGACCGACCGACCGACCGACCGACCGACCGACCGACCGACCGACCGACCGACCGACCGACCGACCGACCGACCGACCGACCGACCCACCCACCCACCAACCAACCAACCAACCAACCAACCAACCAACCAACCAACCAACCAACCAACCAATCAATCAATCAATCACAAGCATGCAGGCAAGCAAGCAATCTACCATAGAGTCAACCAACCAACAAATCAATCAAATAGATGCAATAGCTCTTGACATGTGAGATATTTCTTGTTCCTAAGGACACAAGAACATTCTCTGGACTTGACATTACTAGTTGTTTATTCATGACACTGTAGCTGACGTGTTTGGACTTCAAACATACCAACTGGGACCATTAGAATAATTTGATCACGCTGACTGACACATTGACTTAAGTCAACTAGTCATTCTTTTAACACACATATATCGATTAACATTAATGGGCAGGCTTTTGTTCATTGTGATCTGATACCGTGACGTCTGGGGTTGTAGCTCTCAGATAAAACAACATCACATAATGTTTGCTTAAAGGGAATAACAACAAGGCATTATATAAATTTCTTTTGTTGCATATACATGAAGTATACTATTATATGTAACATTTAGTGTGTTTAAAAATTTCATAAAATATCTATATGTTTAAAATGTTATATTAAACACGGTTAGCCCGCAGATCCCGCAGAATTTTCAGATTTAATGAGCTAAGCGTTTTACCAACTATGACGTCATCCCAGCATCCGTAAAAGCGCGGCAAAAATAGTTTTGTAGTTAAAGGGAATAACAAGAAGGCATTATATAAATTTCTTTTGTTGCATATACAGGAAGTATACTATTATACGTAACATTTGAACGAATTAGAAATTCCACACTTTATGCAATGCCAGTGGGCTTTTTGAAATATGCATATTTGTGCCGCGCTTTTACGGATGCTGGGATGACGTCATAGTTGGTAAAACGCTTAGCTCATTAAATCTGAAAATTCCGCGGGATCTGCGGGCTAGCCGTGTTTAATATAACATTTTAAACATATAGCTATTTTTATGTATTTTTTAAACACACTCAAATGTTACATATAATAGTATACTTCATGTATATGCAACAAAAGAAATTTATATAATGCCTTGTTGTTATTCCCTTTAAGTTAGTTGGTGACATTATCAGATCAACTGGAGCAGTAGGCTAGTGCTGCCGGCATCATATAAAATACTGACCCGGGGGTAAAGTGACCCACATATCACTATTCTATATAGAATAACTATACTACACCATAGAAATATGATTTTCAGTTATAGAATAGAGAAATGACCCGCCCTACAGAAAATGGCCCACCCCCATATTTTATAGATATATAATTGAATTAATGGTTTTGATCATGTTAAATTACAGGACATAACCAACTATATTACTTCAAAAGATAATATATAATCTTAAATTTAGGTCACCAAATAAAAATGAAAACATTTTCTTATTTCTTTGTTGAACCTGTTAGCAAATGTCATTGATATTTTTTTAAATATATAATTCTTTCATACTTTGTAAAATTCAAGGATTTCAAAGCCTGTTATACTATCAAAAAGTGAGTTATGGGTGGCTCTAGAGGTGGGAGGTCATATTTCTATAATATAGTATATTGATCCATGGCTCATTGTAACATAAACACTGTAAAACTTTGCCAATTTGTATAGTTATGGGCTTGTAGTTTTGTTATACAAACATCACAGAGAAATGTCTATTTGGTAAAAACTAAGTTTGTTTTAGGTGGCTGTAGGGGTGGGGGTCATATTTCTTTGGTATAGTATATTGACCCGTGTTTCATTATACATAGAAAACTGTAAAACTGCCAATTGGGATAGTTAAGGACGTGTAGTGTTATTATACAAATATCACAGAGAAATGTCTACTTGGTAATAGCCAAAAGCTTGGGTGACTGTAGTGGGGGGGGGGGGGTGGAGGTCATATTTCTATGGTATAGTATATTAACCCGTGGCTTGTTATACATAGAAAACTGTAAACTTTTGCCAATTTGGGTAGTTATGGGCTTGTAGTTTTATCATACAAACATCACAGAGAAATGTCTACTAAATACTCTAGCAAAAATGGTGGATGTAGGAATCGGAATCGGAATCGGAATCGGAAGGGTTTATTGATCCAATAAAATATACATAAAGCAATGTTCATACAAATGACCTACAACTCAAGTTATAAAATAATATTACATTAGTACCGCTGTGCAGTAAACTGCCAAGTAATTGCATAAGAAATAATAGAAATGTAATTATAAAATGTGATTATGAATGATTAATGTAGGTAAAATAACCAGGGGTCGAGGAGACTGTCACTAAGACCATTTTGGTCGCTCTCGTGGCAGCCACCCCATTAATTACATAACAATTAAATATAGTTGACTATTTTAAACACTTCCAAATAAACACATATGCATAATACAGCAAACACAAGAATGTCATTTCTGGTAACATAAGTCACAAAACTCAACTAACAAAACAACACAAATTTGTTAAATTCACTTGGAAATTAGCCAATGATTATAATAACACTACTTAGTATATGTACATTTAGTATATGTACATTTATGGAGGTATTACAAAGGGAAGAATCACTGTAAATTAGTACGTTGCTTGTTATGAATGTCCACATATTTAACAGTTTGGTAAAAAGCACAGTGTTTTGTAATTTTGTAGAAAATTCTCTTTTGCGTAACTAATAAACCCTTGTAAACTGTGCGTTGTAATTTTGTTTTTAATGTTAAATGTAGTATTGTTTATTAGTAAAGGGATATCGTGCCTAATGCATCGCTTGGCAAAGTCATGCTTAGCCCTATTGGTATGAATATTGTCATGTATCCGTGTGTTAAATGTGTGGACTGCTTTATTTAATATAAATGGTAAGTTTTGCAAATATACTGGTAATGTCGTGTGCACTGCACGTAACATTAAGAATTTTGAGTTTCTTAAAAAACGGCTCAGTATGTGCATTATAATTTGTTAAAGATATTATTCTAATTGCTTTTTTCTGTAGTTTGATTATTCTGTTACAGCTAAAACCCCATACCATTAGGCCATAATTGATGTATGGTAACATTAGTGCATTATATAAAGTAACTTTTATATTTAGTGGCAAGAATCGTTTTAATTTGTTTAATATGCCTATCAATTTAGAACATTTAATTGAAATATATTTTATATGAACATCCCAGCTTAGGTTTTCTTGCAAGGTTACCCCAAGAAGATAACATTTTTGAACTCTTTCTATTACGGTTTCATCTATTTTGAGGAGGAGATTATTCACTTGTTTATTTCCCAATTTATGTATTATATACTTGGATTTCTTTACGTTTAACGACAATTTATTGATTTTCAGCCATTTGTTTATCTTATTTAAATCTGAATTTAAATTATATTCGATGTCTTTAGTGGGACATGTGTTAGACAACTGAATTGTTGTAAACAAAGTTGTATCGTCTGCATACATTATATATTTAAATGTTTCACATGAGTTTGGTAAATCATTTATATATATTAAGAACAAAAGTGGACCTAAAATATAACCTTGTGGCACACCAGTGGTAATGGGCAGGGTTTCAGAGATAGAGTCATTGTAAATTACATATTGTTTTTGTTGTATATTCAGACATCAAAGTAAAACACACGTGGTTCTTGGGGATAGCACTCAACTGAACTTTATTTGCATATCCGTGTATCACTACTCACAACTACGTCACGGCTATAACGTGTATTACTACGCATGACTACTGGCGTATAGTCCACAACATAGACACACATATTTAACAGATCCCTCCCGGACCAATTATGAAACAGTCTACCTTTTTATTCGTTATAGCCTGTTTATCTCAAATACTCTAACAGATTAATATTGTAACATAGTTATGTGCTGGCAATGTAATTCAGCCATACATTAGCATTTAGCCATGTTATTTGACTAAACTAATGAAGCATCGAGTCCTTGTGACTCATGTAGTTCTGTATATCTACAGATCTAGTCTGTCTGGTGCCTTTCTCACACAAGAAGACCGTCTCAGCGGTGTTTCCTGCTCAACCTGAGTCGGTGGCACCACATCTGTCTGAGTTCTATCTTGAACTGTCTGCTGGTGGGACGCATCATATGTCACCTCGTCATTGGTCTGATTAAGTGGTCGCATACTAGCGCCCATCAAGTAGTCATGATCAGTCGCAGTCAGTAGTAACTCTGTCAAGGGCATGTTACTCAAATTGACTCGTGAACTTAACTGATCAATGTGGCGTTTCCATAATCCCTTGGAAACAATGACTTGATAAGTCAATGGACCACACTTTGCACTTATCGTTCCTCGTACCCACTTTTCTTTTCCATGGTAATCTTGGACCCAAACCATGTCACCCTCTCTGAATTGTCTCAAATTTTGGGAACTCCTTTCCATCTGTTTGTCTCGTCACTGGGTTTCTCGTCTGTTACCTGGTTTTACACTGTCTAGTCGTGTCCGTAACTGTCTACCCATGAAACGTACTGCTGGAGTCTCTGCAGTGAAAGCATGGGGAGCATTTCGATATGCCAGGAGGAATTTATCCAGTCTGACCTGGAGTGACTCTCCTGCTGCTGCCATCGCTTTCATACCTTGTTTCACCGTCTGAACAAATCGCTCTGCCAATCCGTTCGAACTCGGATGGTAGGGTGGGGTAGGTTTATGCAACACCCCCAACCTATCCAGGAAGTCCTTGAACTCCTGTGATTTGAACTGTGGTGCATTGTCCGAGACCAAAGTCTGTGGAACACCCACTCTACTGAACATGGTCCTCAGAGCATTCACTGTCGTTTCACTTGTTGTACTATTGACAATGACAACTTCTGGCCACTTCAAAAATTAGTCGACTACAATGAGGAGCATTTTCCCCTCCACAGGACCTGCATAATCAATGTGTATGCGTTCACCTGGCCGTGATGCCGGGACCCATGGATGTAATGGAGCATTGGTAGGATTCCTCTGTACCAACTGGCAAGACTCGCAAGCTTTGGTACAAGCTTCAATGTCTGTATCCATGCCTGGCCACCAGACATACGAACGTGCGACCCCTTTCATTTTCACAACACCGATATGGCCTGTGTGAAGCTCATCAAGAATTTCAGCTCGAAATTGCTTTGGAGTGATTACTCTCATTCCCCATAACAGAACATCACCATCGAGGGATAGTTCGTTATGACGACTGAAGTACGGTTGTAAGTCTAACCGATCTGTTGGCAACCTATCCGGCCAACCATCTCGTGTATACCTCATCACTTGTGACAACAATGGGTCTTTTCGAACTCCGACCTTAATCTGTTCGCTCGTGACAGGTAACACCCCAACTCCAAGAACGAGACTCACATCTTCGTCTATAGATGCACCTGGAGCCTCATTTCGTGTTGGTAATCATGAGAGCCAGTCCGCATTGGCATTCTGCGTACTGCTCCGGTAGCGCACCTCGTAGTTGAAACCAGACAAATACATTGCCCATCTCTGAATACGTTCTGCTGCTACCGCTGGTATGTCCTTTCTAGGACTGATGATCGCTGCTAGGGGTTTGTTGTCAGTGACAAGAGTGAACTTCCTGCCAAACAGGAAAGGGTAGAATCGTTTCACACCAAAAATGATCCATAGTCCTTCCCTCTCAATCTGTGCATAATTCTGTTCAGCTCTCGTCAATGCGCGAGATGCGAACTGAATCGGTCGCTCCTCTCCATTAGGCATAATGTGAGAGAGCACTGCCCCGACCCCAACTGGTGAGGCATCACATGTGACTGTCACAGGGAGACTGCTGTCATAATGCATCAGAAACCCGGACTCACACAAAGCACGTTTCACTGCTAGAAATGCGTCATCCATGTCATCTGTCCAGTGTCCACTCAAACTTTCTATCCTTCTCAAGCAACCTGGTGAGAGGATGGAGTGTGGACGCAAAATCTTGCACAAACTTACGGTAGTAGTTTGCCATGCCAATGAACGACCTAAGTGAACTGACATCAGTAGGCCTAGGTGCGTCAAGAATGACGGCTATCTTGTCCGCCGATTTGTGGATACCGTGGGCATCAATCACGTGACCCAGGTATTCAAGTGAATCTCTGGAGAATTCACATTTCTCACGATTCAATTTCAGGCCAAACTCTGCCAGTCTTTCGAACACTGGAGAATTCACATTTCTCACGATTCAATTTCAGGCCAAACTCTGCCAGTCTTTCGAACACTGGAGAATTCACATTTCTCACGATTCAATTTCAGGCCAAACTCTGCCAGTCTTTCGAACACTCTACCTAGATTTCTCAGGTGTTCTCCCTCGGTTTTCCCTGACACTAGAATATCATCAAGATATACCTTGACTCCAGGCAACCCCTGCAACACTTTCTCGATTGCATTTTGCCATATTGCTGGAGCCGTCGCAATGCCATACACTAACCTGTTCTGTTGAAACAGTCCATTGTGCGTCGCTATCGTCAGGTACTGTCTAGAATCCTCACAGACTTCCATTTGGTTGTATGCATTTGCCAAGTCTAGTTTTGAGAATTTTGCTCCACCCGCCAAATCTGCCAGAATATCATTGATGTGAATGTTTGGTGGGGACACGGTTTTCAACTGAGGATTAACAGTCGTCTTGTAGTTACCACACAGTCTAATGGCACCATTCTTCTTAGGCACTACCACTACACCTGTCGCCCAGTCACTACTTGTAACTGGTGTAATTACCCCGCCTTTCTCAAGCCTGTCTAACTCTTGCTCGACTTTTGGTCGCAGAGCATAGGGAACCCGATACGGTTTAGTGTACACAGGGTAAGCACCATCTACCATTTCAATGCGTGCTTTGATACCTTTTAGCAAACCCAGTTTTCCATCAAACAACCCCTGGTGTTTACCAACAAGCCCCTCTAGCTCACTCTAATGTGACATGCACACTGACCCGGACCCAGGGCGAAACTTGATCCCTGCCCAGTCCAGTCTAATGGCCTCTAGCCAGTCTCTCCCAAATAGTACATGTCTGCTACCCGGGACGACATACAACCACAGATCTACACTGTCTGTCTTGTACTGTACATGCACTCTACACATGCCTTTACATGGGACTGATTCACCTGTGAAACTGCGAAACACTTTGTTGCTAGGCTGGAGCTGACAATTTGAAAATTGTGACTCGTACACATGCACAGGAATCATAGACACTGCTGATCCTGTGTCAACCTCCATAGCTAAGACAACATTATTCACAGTAGGATGTACAATGATAGCAGATGCATCAACATTCATAACACAGTTAGACTTACTACCCTGTCCATGCACATCCAAAACATTTGAAATGTTTTCACTCTGCAACTGAGTGTCACTGTCAACTGTCACCGTGTACACAGGGCGCTGTCGCTGCGGCTGAGCATCACTGTTTTTATGTCTGTCCCGCTCCCGTTTCTTCGGTGATTCACACATTTTCGCGAAGTGATTATTCTGTCCACAAATGTGGCAACGCTTCCCGAACGCTGGACACTGTTTACTATCGAACGGATGTTCCCGGCCACAGAACTTACACCGCACTTGGGATTGTCGCTGTCCTCGAACGACCCGTCGCATATCCGGCTCCGTGCTGCTGTGCCGTGCTTTCTCGGCCTTGACCTTCGTTACTCCGCTGCCAGCAGCTGCTCCCGCTGGTGCATCGTGCGTTTGTCCACGGAACAAGTTCATGTTCTGACGTGCTGCCTCGTGGGCTGTGGCGATCTGACTTGCACGCTGTAAGGTCAACGTCTCCTCACGGAATAATTTCTCCCGGAGGCTGTCATCGTGGCTTCCGTAGACGAGTTGGTCACGTAGATTGTTTTCCTTCTCGTCACCGAAATTGCACGTCTTCGCCAAATTGTGCAGATGCGCAATGTACGACGCCGTCGTCTCGTCGTACGATTGTTTACACGACCGAAACCTGTATCGATCGATTAGTTCGTTCGTTCTTGGCGCAAAGTAGCTGTCAAAACGGTCGAGCACTACTTTCACCGTCGGTATCTCTGCTGCCACTCCTTCGATGTTATAATCGAACGAATTGAAAATGGACAACAAATCTTCTCTGCGTGACTCTTTTCGGTGCTCCCTGACGCCAGCAAATACATATTAAATTGCTGCTTAAAAGTCAGCCAACTTTCCTTGGCATTCGTCCCAGCAAGGCAGAACTTAGGCGCCATTAGCCCAGTGAAGTCTGCCATGCTTGTCTACGTGCGTCTTCTTCGGCTGTTACACTTACAGCTTAACGTAAAATTTAACAACTGTTTCACTTACAGTTTCTTCAAATCAAACAAGTTCGAACTTTCGATGAGTTAGTACCATCCCATCCTCGTCTCCAATTATCTGTTGTATATTCAGACATCAAAGTAAAACACACACGTGGTTCTTGGGGATAGCACTCAACTGAACTTTATTTGCATATCCGTGTATCACTACTCACAACTACGTCACGGCTATAACGTGTATTACTACGCATGACTACTGGCGTATAGTCCACAACATAGACACACATATTTAACAGTTTTCTATTTTTCAAATAACTTTCCATTAACTTTAGAGCATCAGCATCCATCCCATAAAATTGTAGTTTACCTAATAATATTGAATGGTCTAGGGTATCAAATGCTTTTGATAAGTCTAAAAATATATTAATAGGTGTTTCGTTGGAATCCAGAGCGGCTATTGTTCGGTCGATAACTTCCAGAATGGCGTGTTCTGTTGAGTGACCGGATCTAAAGCCATACTGGTTATCATTAAACAGTTGGTGTTTAGTAAAAAACGAATACATCTGATTATATATAACTTTTTCAATGACCTTTGAAATTACTGGTAGCAGAGATATCGGTCTATAATTACAGAACGATGTTTGATCCTCATTTTTAAAGATAGGAATTACTTTTGCAACTTTCATCTTATCTGGAAATATCCCAGTGTTTAATATTTGATTTATAAGTATAGTTAGAGGGTTTATAAGAACATATTTTAAATATTTCAATTGTTTTAATGTAATACCGTCGCAGCCACTACTGGATTTAGCAGGAAAATTGTCAATTATTTTGAGTATGGACTCTTCGTTAATTTCTTGGAATTGGAATCGATTTTCAGAATTTCCTGTTAAATAGTAACTATAATTTTTATTACTATCGTCTTTTATTTTGTTTGCAAGATCCTTACCTATGTTTGTAAAAAATGAATTAAAGTAATTTGCAATTTCTACATTATCAGTTATTTTATTATCTCCGTTCTTGAAATATTCAGGTAATGAACTTTTTTTAAATGACCTATGTAATATTTCGTTAATGGTTTTCCATGTTTTCCTTGCATCATTTTTATATGAGTTAAATAGTTGTTCATAATATGATAGTTTGGCTGCTCTGATACTTCTTTTAAGGATACCATTATATGTTTTTAAATTTGACGTTTTAATAACATGTTCGATAGATGTTGGATTTAAACGTTTAAGTTGATTATTCAGGTTGTCTCTGTATTTTATAGATTTAAGTATACCATTTGTTATCCATTGGGAATGTTTATGTTTATGTTTCTTAAACTTGACTAATTTGTATGGCATGTGTTTACGGTTTGCCTTTCCCAGTACCTCAGTAATTATTTTATTAGGATCAGACAAACTGTTTTTGTCTAATTTCTCCATTATATTTGAGTTGGTTATTTCAGAGGCAATGTTCCACATAGCTATTTCATTCTGTATATGTATTTTGATTAATTTGGGAGGACATTTTTTGACTGGAGCATTGTCAATAAATATGAAATATGGGTGGTGATCTGAGAATTGTTTGATAAGGATACCTGCTGTTGATTCTAGCATTAATTCACTAATTTTGCAAAACAAATTGTCAATCAGAGTGCCATTCAGGGAAGAAAATCTTGTTGGGAATGTTATTTTGGGAAAGAAACTAAATCCTGTTAAGGTGTCGTAAAATTCGCTACAATATTCTTTTTCATTGATTTTAAGCAGGTTTATATTAAAGTCTCCTGCAATGATTACTTCAATTTTTTTTAAATCAATATGTGATAATACTGATGCAAATTCATCAATACATTTTTGGTAGTCACAATTTAGGACTCGTGGAGGTCTGTATATGTTACCAATTATCACAGGTTTTATAAGGCTGCCCCCTGTGACTTCAATAAACTGACCCTCCCAATTTTCTTTTTTTATTACTTGCAGGACCTTATATTTATACTGTGATTGAATATACATAATTAAGCCTCCTTTTGTACTACTAGTCTTGCCCAACGAGATGCAAGTATAGTCTTCTAATTGAATGTTACATAAGTCGTCTTGTTCAGTTAGCCAGCTTTCCTGAATACATATAACACTGAAGGCATAATTAAGTAGCCGCAGTTCTTGTGTGAAAACTTCTATTTCGTTTAATTTAGCATTAATAGATTGAATGTTTGTGCTCAATACGCCAAAATTATTTGTTTTTGTATTTATCAATGATTTAAAGTTGTTGGTGTCGTAGTACGATGAAGTTTTCATTATTGGTAAACTATCGTTATCAAAGTTTTCATCATCGCTATGATGTAAAACTTTATTTAGGCAATTTTTATGAATACCTCCGTAAAGTCGTAGACATTGGTAATCAGAATCTAACATTTGTTCAGTTCGTATTTTATATATTTGCTTGTAACATTTTTCAAACAGTTCTGTAAATATCTGCTAGTTGTGAAACAATTCAAATAGTAAAACATGTAATACAAATGCATAAACAGATTAATTCTTCCAGTGTTACGTACTTTCATAACATAAAACTGTATTAAACACAATGAGTAGGTGGAGACATACATCACACGGATTGTAGTCTCAAGACAAAACAAAATAAACATAAAAAAGCCAACGTCACATGAAGTCAAGAACATCATGTGATATCCGTTTGCATTATGAAATGCAAGATGACCTTTTTTCGTGGGAGAGGTATTGCCCTTTAATTTTTTTTTTTTTAACACGCCACTGCTTAAAAATAAATGCATTTTACTGATAAAGAAGCGAACATAAATATTTCGCTGTGATAATTTAGAGATACCAGAATATATCAATCAACATAAATAACATTTAGTTGATATGAAAAAACAAATTAAGTTGACTGGTTCACATTAATTAATATTTCAATGAAAAGCACAAACTATTAAGGTAGTATAATTCTAAATATTACGTGTGTGACCATTAGAACAAGAATAGCACCTTATATCTATAATTTACTTCATAATTTAGATTAAAATGCCTAGCGATAATTAATAATTAACATAAAGTACAGTCAGCCTAATGTTAACAGACCATCTAGGAATGTCACAGCTTCATAATTAATAACGTACTTTCAAAATATATAATAAAAACAGAAGAGAAAAAATTTATAATATTGATAAAACATTCATATGACAGACATTGGTTCTGGTAAACGTTCATGTTACGGACAATGTGGATGATCCCGATCAAAAGTCACTAAGGCCGGGTTTCAGCGTTTAGCGAAGATTATCAATCTCCGCCTCCGTGTTGATGACCTTGATTATGTTGGTCAAGGTCTTTATCACAATCTTGCCATTGTACGTCCAGCAGTCGTTGATCTTGTGGGTTTTCTTCATCTGCCTTGTCGCGGCAGCAAGTGCAGTGCGGCGCTGCGTCAAATCCTCGTTGATGTAGATTGGCTCGGTGCTGTCGTTATTGCGTAATCGGCGCCGCGCCCGGATGACCCCGTCACGCACCGTAACTCTGTTGAAACGAACAATTACGACGCGGCGCCGGTCGCCAGTGTCGCTCCTTTTTCCCAGCCTGTGGCTGACAAGAATGTCCTCCTGAGACATAGGGGGGGGGGGGGGGGGGGGGGGGGGGGGTAAAGGCCATTTTGGTGTTGATA
The DNA here is from genome assembly GCA_964017155.1 of Oasisia sp. SBJ-2009. Classification (NCBI taxonomy): domain Eukaryota; kingdom Metazoa; phylum Annelida; class Polychaeta; order Sabellida; family Siboglinidae; genus Oasisia; species Oasisia sp. SBJ-2009. Next base: position 7,282,042 of record OZ024854.1, read on the forward strand.
ATGTCGACCACCTTTGCCATAGTGTCCTCTCCCTCCCCAGTCTCAGGGATGCCGCTAATTCGCAAATTTCCCCTACGGGAATACTGCTCCAGTCTGTCGCACTCACCCTCTAGTCGTTCCACCCTCTCTTCCAGGACAGAGATTTTTATTTCTTTGTTTTCGAGCTGCGACGTCAGGCCAGCTATTGTCTCGGTCAGTTTATCAAGCTTGTCCGATAGCGCCTGCGGGTACAAAGCAGACCTCAAAGTTTTAAGTACCCCCTCGTCTTTCAGTAACTCTACGAACCTCATTACCATCACCTCAGTGTCACCGACATCACTGTCAGTGACACTGGAGGGCTTTCGTGCTTTTTGCATATTATTTTTTCAAATTACCTTCCCAACGAAAAGTGTGGTCTCACGCCACAGCAGCCATCTTGAAAGATCGATGGGTGGGGGGGTCATATTTCTGTGGTATATTATATTAATCCATAAATATGGCTTGATATACATAGAAAACTGTACATTTTGCCAATTTGGACAGTTACAGGATTGTAGATTTATTATATAAACATCACAGAGAAATGTCTACCTGGTAATAGCAAACAGTTTGTTTTTGATGGCTTTAGGGGGTGGAGAGGTCACATTTCTATGGTATAGTATATTGACCCGTGGCTTGTTATACATAGAAAACTGTAAAGTGTTGTCAATATGGATGATTATGGACTTGTAGGTTTTTTCATAAGCCTACAAGCCTGCAACTATCCAAATTGGCAAAGATACAGTTTCTATGTATAACAAGTCACAGGTCAATATACTATACCAAAATATGCCCACTGAGCAGTGTCACTTTGAAAAGGAGATCTTTCACTGGAAAAAAGTATGATGGCTTAACAATAATATTATTAATATATCAAAGTGCAATGTTGCATAAATATAAACAAAACCTTATCTTCAATGTGATTAATACTTAAATATACAAAAATGAAAAATCCATGAAGAAACAAGGGGTGGGTAATATTTCCATAGGGGGTGTCAAAAATGTAATTATATTTGTTAGGAAACGAAGGCAATGTTATAATGGTCGCCTATGGAAAAGTCAAATGTGGTCTGATGTCAGATACCTCCACAGGAAGGAGCGGACAACGAGTGGCAACGCTTCACTTGATAAACTTGTCGTGCCACCTTTCACATTTATTCAAACTAGCTTTCGTGAGCAAAGTAGAGGGTCTAAGCCTGTTTCAAAAATGTGTACCTTAATAATTAGCTTCTTTGATTTAGGAATAATCTCATTTAACTACGTATTAGGTAGATATCTGTAAAATTATTCTAAACTGTTCTGCGTTTTTATTGTTGTTTTGAGAGCCTTACCTTCGCAATCGTCGACATTATTGGTGCTGCAATAGGGCTTACAGCATCATCTAAGCGGGTGGCGCTATTGTGAAACATGACTTAATCGCTGTATGTTTATTCCAGAATTCAATAGGCCCCTCCCTACACTATAAAACACGTTCTAGTTGCTTCCAGCACTCGGCATGTTTCTATTAATTGACTAGTCTGAAGATACTATGGATACAATGGTGTGATGTTTTGAAGTTTCATTGAACTAGCCAATCTTTTTCAAAACATGCCAAGCTGATCTTTCTATGGTGGTACTGAGAGTGGTTACTGCCAGGGTACTTGTCCTCCTCGGTATAGTTCTTTTACGTGATTCTCCATTTCACGAGGGACACACAATCCCCAAAGTTGAGAGCCATGTATTAACATCAAATATACCATACCTGCCATGAACGGGTATTGAATACGGGCAGCCGGGGTGCCAGCTGGATGTCCTAACCTCTACACTACCCGCGCCTCTGTTCTACACTATCCACGCCTCTCTGACTGCACGCATAGAATCTGACCTCACCACTGTCGATCTTATGCAATGCGTATAACTTGGTGGACGAATTCGGAAATTGGTAATTTTGATGTAATGATCGTGGCATTTAATAAAATAATAATGTTTTATTATCCAGCATACTCATTGAGCTTCAGAATAAAATTTTCGCAGTTTCTCTATGTTTGTCTCTTACCAGTAGACCACAGCAGGAGGAAGATCGCCAATAACTGTAGCAACCAAAATCTATTTGCATACTCATTTGAGCATATTTATTAGCGCATGCGCATTGCTTTACATGCTGATCCACTCATCTACTACATTTTCCAAATTGGCTGATTGTTGCATGTATGATTCTGCAACAATACGAATAAACGAGAACATGAAGAAAGGTATTCTTTTACAAGTCTAAGACTACTAACCAAAAGAGCTCTAGTATTTAATTGTTTACATACAATTTGAATGTTGTCATAACCTTATAGAATGTGTGCATGCTTGCGTTGGTGTGTGCATGCGTGCGCGTGTGCATGCATGTGTGTGTTTATCACTGTGAATGTATTCGTATGTGTGCGTGTGTGTTTGTACATGTATCACTATGTCAATAAACAAATTAATTGACGTGTCTTAAGTGATATATATATATATATATATATATATATATATATATATATATATATATAGATGTTTATCATAAGTGTAACATAAAAGTTACATCCGTTGTCAGAGAATACCATACACTCCTGATGCTCGTCATAAGCGTACACATTTCGAAGTATATATTGAAGAGATCACAGGAAAACGATCTATGACATGCCATTGTACCGGTACCACCATTCAACAAAACTTTACTTTTCTAAGCTGTTATTTTGTATATGTTATTGTTGTTTTTGCTAAGCTAAATCTTAGTTGATTTGGTTTGTTATCTCTAGGCTTAAGTAATAACGTAAAAGCTTTTTAGTGATGTTTCAGTTAACTTTTTTAGTAAGACCAAACTAGCAATTTATATTTCTGTATTGCTAATATTTATGCCTATAAATAATTATCAGTATTACTATGAGAGGCTTTTCCTTATGCAAACGTATCTGAAGACTTTGTACATACTACAAACGTTGTTAAATATAAAATTCATTTGTGTTTATTTTTTAGGTTCTGCAACACAATGGTGAACCTGTTCTCTGACACAGAAATGCAACTACAATTGCTGTAGTTGACCTGGTATGATGTCATGATGACACAATCGTCGGTTAAACACCGATTCCAGGACAAAGAATATCACAACTGGATTAAACTTAGTCAGGCACTTGTTTTTGTTGCACAAGGATTAAGGCCTTTCTGCGAAAGGGTGATTCGTGAATGTCATGAATTACTGAGAGAAAAAATTGGTGACAAAAAATGCCATGCTAAATGTAAAGTTAAGAAAAGAAAAAAGAAAAAGAGTATATCGAATGGTGCAACATGCAATGTAGACAGCACTGCTGAGGAATCCGATGTGGGTACTAATGAAGCTACTGCTGAGGGTACCGCTGATGACCACGAAGAGCATGACACTGATACCAAAGCAAGCTGGTATATCGAGTGTCCAAATGACATTTGCAACAAATGGTTTGATGTCATTAACGCTGAACTGTGTGGAGAACCGTATTCGTGGAAAAACACCAATGTGAAAATGTGGCCAACACAATCTTGGCAGCTAGCTAAGATCTTCTTAGGCCCTGGCCAGCAGCCTTCAACGCCTCCTTCTAAAACCGATGCATTGGGCCTGCTGCAGTTGATCAAAAACTGCAAGTTATTTCATGATCGAGTTGACAGGGGAGCCGCGGGCAAGGTAATGTTTTGTTTTTATTAAACGTATGTCCAACAATTTATCACATTACAACAAATGGAGCAACAAGTGTTGATATACACTATATATATATATATATATATATATATATATATATATATATATATATATATATTTGACTGTGAAAAATGGTGTTATAGACATCATTGCAAATGTACAGGTAATGCGGTATTATATGGCACTGTACAGGCAATGCTGTAGGTAGTGTTATATATATATATATATATATATATATATATATATATATATATATATATATATACATAATACAATGTCACATGTTAATATAGAACAAAGTCGTATTGGCAAGAAAACATCCGATTCCCAACAGAGGACTTGTACGCCGCCAAATTGATAGGTGGCAAGCTGTATTCCAGAATCGACCTGAGAAATGCCTATGAACACATCTTGATATCCGAGGAGTCGCAGAAGCTGACAACTGATTAATAATAATAAGGTTTATTTCAGACAAGACGTCCATATATGTATACATAAAATACAATAAAAAAAAAAAAGTACAATACATATAATACAATCAAAGCAATGAGATCAACGTAAAAATATAAGTGTAAAATTTAAAAAGTTATGTCTAAATATATGAGGAAATGAATTAAACAAGTTGTAAAAATAAATATAAAATAAAATAAATAAAAAATGATTCAAAAATAAATACAATACTAATGACATGTGTACAATAAAGAGATCCAGTATGAGTACAAATGGCTCTTAAAATGAATGTCGGTATGAAGGTAATTAATAAAAAGGATATTATCTGACTGATGAAGACGACATAAAAGACTGAATATTGATGAACGAATGCGTTCATTGAAGGATTTAATATAGTTGGTGGCAAACATAAAACTTGCACTACATCTTGAGGGTAAGTTTAGTAAAATTCTGAGGCTATTATTGTATGCGACAGTAATGCTTTTGAGGCTATATTTTTTGAATGTGCACCAAAGACTAGAAGTATACATAGGAGCACAGTATGCTTGAAATAAAATAATTTTGGTAGAAATATTACAAAGACAAAATTTTCGAGCTAATACATTGGCTTGGGCATAAAGGCATCTTTTTTGTCTGGCTATGTCGTCATCATCAGTCAGGTTATTGTTGATTATATGACCAAGATATTTACATTTTGTAGTATAAGGTAATGGATGGTTATCGAGATGGATACAATGAAAATGTTTCCTGTCCTGGGATTGGTTGTCAATAACCATACAAAAGGACTTCTTGGCATTATAAGTAATATTGAACAATTCGCCATACTTGGCACAACAATCAGTAAGTTTTCTCAAACCAGCAACACTGGGAGAAAAAATACAGAGGTCATCAGCATACATCGAGTGGTTGATTAAGGTGCCAGCATAAAGACAACCAATATATAATTTGTTTAGATTAACGCTTAAGTCGTCCATGTACACATTGAAAAGATGGGGGGAAAGGATTCCACCCTGTTTAACACCATTGGAAACAGTAAAAAAGCTAGAAAATCCCTGACACCATCTGATGGTAAATTGTTGGGTACCGTACCAGTGGTATAGAATGCGTACAATAAAAGCTGGACAGCCACGATCAATTAATTTACCAAATAGCTTGCTGTGGTTAACTTTGTCGAAGGCTTTGGAGGCATCCAACATAGTAACATACATAGAAGACCCATTAGCAATATAGTTTCGAAAAAGTTCTTTTAACAGAAATATGAGCATCTCAGTAGAGTGATGCTTTTTAAATCCAAATTGATTGTCACATGTAATGAGAAATGGGATAGCCCTGGATAATATTAATGATTCAAATAGTTTGCTAGCTACTGTGGCAAGGGCAATGGGTCTATAGTTATTATTGTCTGACAAATCACCAGATTTATTTTTAATGATAGGAGCTATGATTGTTGTCATCATAGTATCAGGTAAAAAACCATGTATTAACAGACTGCTATACAACAAAGACATAAGAATATGTAGTTTTTCGTTAGCATACTTAAAATGTTCATTACTGATATGGTCATAGCCACAGGCTTTACCAGCAGGCATAGCAATTATTAATTCTTGTAGTTCTTTAACTTTAACAACCATATTGTCGCTAAGTTGAATATTGCTACAATACATGTCAATCTTATGAATGTGAACAGTAGACTCGGGTACAGAGTTAAGCAGTGATTGGTAATGTTGAAGCCACATATTTCTGACGTTTTCAGCACCACAGGCACCTCCAACATTACTGGGGTTAGGTAACCTGGCATTGTTTGCTTGTTTGATGCCCTTCCAAAAGTTTTTAAAATCATGGCTGCTCAGATTGGAAGCTAGTCGCTCCGCTTTAAGAGATTCAGCATTTTTTTCGCAATGTCTTTTGTTGCGTTTAAACTGGGCACGTTTAATTTTCATTAAGTCATACAAAGAACCATGTCTCGGACTCCCAGCAGACCGCCAGATGAGAAAAGTTTCTCTGGCAGCTTGATGAGAGTCCCTGACTAGGTCGTTCCAACCAGGAACATTGAATTTTCGGGATGTGTTATACGTTTTAGTAGGAATGACATCGGAAGCATCCGTAAGAGAATGTATGATATCATTATAAAATTTGCACAAGAGCAGCTGATGGGCTACATCATGGCAGTTAGGATTGGTACAACTTAGAGCAGCATGTGGTACGTCAATGCCGGATAAAAGAGAACCAGAATTGTTGTAATAGTTGAGAAGGTCATGGGAGGAAGCACAATCCCACATGGGACTGGGCTTACAAGTTTGTTGCGTAGTGGATGATTCAGAAGTGGGTAGTAATTTGATAGAAATGGTAAACGATAGAGGAAAATGATCCGAAGAGACACAGTCATAATTAATTACCATATCAGAGACAGATGAGTGACTGGAGTGGGTGCAAAGCACATGATCCAGCCAGCTCCTAGAGCCATGGGCGTCACTAACATATGTAAACGAATCGGGGGGAAGATACTTAATGTCACTTGGGATAAAGTGGCATTCACTAATAAAAGAATTTAGAAATGGTGAAAATAAGCTAGTCTTGATTAAATCAGCATTAAAGTCTCCAACAATAAAAATATTACTTGAATCAAATGAGTCAGTTATGGCTTGGATCTTGCCTAAAATAGCTTGATATTCATCAACATTATCATCGCTCTGATATGGTAGATATACATTAAGAACAAGAATTGTGGCATTAAAAGTAGTGATTTTTAGACCAAGAAGTCTTTTCTCATCGTCATAAACCAAAATTTCGATGGATGGGTCAAGTGATCTTCGCCATAAAAAACAAAGACCACCGTGAGGACGACCACTGAAGCCATCACCATAATCGATGGAGCTAATGCCCCTAGCACTGAAGTCAGAGTGCAAAGAATTAATATATGAAAGGCTCTGTTTGGGAAGCCAATGTTCTTGCACAGCAAGTATATCACATGCAGTTAAAATGTTAATCAAATCAAGTGAACTGTTCCGTATGCTTCTCGCATTAAAGGAAGCAATACGTATACGACAGTCTATAGGTGTGTTGATTACCTCGAGAGGTGGTTTGTTTTGCTCCACCTGCCTGTGTCAAGGCTGGACTCTTCCAACGCCTTATGGAGCAACTGCTCCAAGGAATTCTGATGAAAGCTATCTATCTGGATGACATTGTGTGCACGGGCGGTGCTGAGGAGTCGCGGGCCAACCTGATCTCAGTCCTGGAGCGACTACAGACAGCAGGTCTGAGATTAAAGCTCGACAAATGCGAGTTTCTGCAACCTTCCTGCAACTACCTGGGTCATCGCCTAGATACGAAAATAATTCATCCTACCAATGAGAAGATGCGCGTGATTGCTGACGCACCAGTGCCACGAGACCAGTGTGAGGTGAAGAGCTACCTAGGAATGGTATGCTACTACCACAAGTTCCTTCACAATCTCAGTGCTAAGCTGGCCCCTCTGCATAATCTCCTACAGAAGGACGTCGCCTGGTCCTGGGGCCCAGCTCAGCAAGCTGCGTATGAAGAGGCAACGAAGCTGCTTCTGTCAACAAAAGTACTAGTTCACTATGACCCGTCGACGCCTCTCTTACTCACGTGCGACTCATCCGCCTACGGAATAGGTGCCATGCTTTCTCACCAGATTACAGACGGTACTATCAGATCGATAGCATATGCGTCAAGGTAGCTATCGAAAGCAGAGAAGGTCTCGCACTAATTTACGGAGTGACCAAATTCCATAAATACGTCCTCGGCAGAATCTACACAGTAATCACAGATCATCGACCATTGCTGGGACTGTTAGGAGAAGACCGAGCAATTTCAGCCATGACAAGTGCTCGTATTCCGAGATGGGCGCTCACCCTGTGGATAGACAAGCCACGAGCAGCCATCGTAAATGTACCGCTGCATATTAATAAAGCTTTGCAGTTCTATATTGACGTCAAAATGTTGTAATACACGACATTGAGTGGTGACGAGGATCTAGAACCACCGAAGAGCACACAGGACAAAGAGCGAGACTGGTAGCGCCGCGAATTCCGTGCAGTGAGAGTGGAGCGGAATCGGCTAGCCTAGGGAACAGGAATGGCGAGCATGCAAACGGCAGGATCAGGAGATGTGGCGACTACAAGCTGACTGTCAGCAAAGTCGTATTGGCAAAACCAGAAGGTGTGCGTGATTGCTGATGCACCAGTGCCATGAGACCAGAGTGAGGTGAAGTTCCTTCACAATCTCAGTGCTAAGCTGGCCCCTCATCTTATACACGATAAGATGGTGTATTAATGAACAACACGCAGTGTGAAACTCAAATCACGCCTAAAACAATTGATCAATCAGTGCATTTCCTCAAATTTCATGTGCTCTCAGTAAACAAGTACAAATAATGCAATCTAAAAAAATTGCTTTTAGAGAAATGTCAAAAATGGATAAAATGCATGTCTCCCCCTATTCAGTTAAATTATTCAGTCTTTTCTTCACTCTTTCCTGTCTCTGTCTGCTCATGTTGATTATTTTAGTTTTGATGACAGTCCATGGGTACTGTACTGACAGGTTCCTTCTCATAAACTCCTCGATCTCTTTCTTACCTGTGGACAAACATTTTCGTGAAATAACTGAGCAGAACAAATTGTGAATCTACTGCACCTACCATTGTATTAAAAAAATCAATACATCATTCATCAACAGCATCCTTATCATCCAGACACAGAGGTGGTAGGAAAATAATGACATAATTTTTCCATCAGTCTTACTGGGAAAAATATAATTGTGTTTCTCACTGAAAGGCCAGTATTTATTTAATGTATTTTCTATGGCAAGACATCAATTACACTATTGGGTCATTCCATGTCAAATCAATCACTCAAAACATCACCCAACTCCAATTTTGATGAAATTTTGTATATTTGTTGGCTCATGCGAGAATATCAAAATAAAACATAAAATAAAAAAATAGGTCAAGTATCATGGAAGATACAGGTCACTGAACTTTGACCCAAATCGCATACTGACCGCTACATTAATGCCTATAACTCTGCTATTAATAAAGCTAGAGACAGAATCAATATATCACTGGAAAGCCAATAAACATGCACACATAACTATTACAAAATTAAAACATTATTGTAAATACGAATGTTGTAATTTTTGAAATTTGACCTCAGATACCCAAAAAATGTATCCTCTGATTTTGCTAATATTTCTTATGCTATATCCTATACTACTGCAAAAGAGTCCCTGAAAATATTAGAATGGGCAAATAATAATGTTCAGAGATACATTAAATTAAGTACAAAAACTGCACCAGGATAGCACTGTATAACCCAATTCGAACATACAGCATGTGTAAATCATATATGTATATCAGTATATGTGCTCACTAATTATAAATTTCATTACTTCACCTTTTTCAGATCACTTCACATATTATCTATCAGTCTAATGAAACTGCAATCATCACATATGAAACTGATCAACTGTCAATACAATTCAATCTGCAATGCTTACCATAATTATGTACTATGCAATATAATGTTTTCATTTGTATGCTTTAACATTGCTCTGTATGCCACAAATCACATAACATTACAGAATAAATTTACATGTGCATGATCTTGTCCCTCTGATGGATAATTGCATAACAATAACCCCTGGTATATTGAATAGCAATTATATAATTAGTGAGCATGTGTACATATATGGATTTATACATCAGAGATTGTGCTGTATGTTTGTATTGCACAGGTTATACAGTGCTATCCTGGTGCAATTTTTCATCCATAGGTGTACTTAATTTAATGTATCTCTGAACATTATTATTATTTGCCCATTCCATATTTTCAGGGACTTTTCTGCAATAGTATTGGATACTGTGTACACAATATTAGCAAAATCAGAGATTGTGCTGTATGTTTGTATTGGGTTAAACAGTGCTATCCTGGTGCAATATTTCATCCACAGGTGTACTTAATTTAATGTATCTCTGAAACTTATTATTTGCCCACTCTAATATTTTCAGGGACTCTTCTGCAATAGTATTGGATCCCGTGTATACAATATTAGCAAAATCATAGATTGTGCTGTATGTTTGTATTGGGTTAAACAGTGCTATCCTAGTGCAATTTTCCATCCACGGGTGACGTCAGGTGTACTTAATTTAATGTATCTCTGAACATTATTATTTGCCCATTGTAAGATTTTGAGGGACTCTTCTGCAGTAGTATAGGATACTGTCTACAAAATATTAGCAAAATCAAAGGATACATTTTTTTGGCATTTAATTTTATGACAATTACGTGCGCATGTTTATTGGCTTTCCAGTGATATATTGTTTGTTTCTCTAGCTTTATTAATAGCAGAGTTACAGGCATTACTGTAGCGGTCAGTATGCGAATTGGGTCAAAGTTCAGTGACCTATAATTATATTCAATGAGACTTGACCTAGATTTTTATTTTATTTTTTATTTTGATATACTCATGTGAACCAACAACTGTACTAAATTTCATTAAATTTGGAGTCGGGTGATGCAAAAATTGCCAAAAAGTTATTGATTTGACATGGAATGACCCTGTTTTACAAATTAAAAAACGCATCCCCTGCATACATGTGGTGAAAAGTTCATCGTTGAGCGGCTGAACATTCATCGACCTGTCGACTGGAAAGCCTTCCTCACAAATTATGAAAACAAGAAGTCGTTTATGCATCTTCTTCTCCAGAGAGTTCGAAGGCCAATCATCTTCATCGAAGGGGGTCAAGCGTTCAAGTTAGCTTGCCATGATGGAGCGACATCGGTGGAACATCAACCAGAGATCTGTTCCAGCCATGAAGAAACTGATGTGAGAATTATCATCTACATAAAGTACATTCAAACTACAATGTCTCATATAAAAGACCATCAGGGTCAGAGCAAAGGACTCTGATATCTTCTTTATACTTCTCTATTTTGCCAAATCGTTCACGGTCGACATTCTTATGGATACAGGAGAGAAGTTGATCAATATTAGCCAGTTGGTTGATTCACAAGAACACATCCCAGCTACGTTGGCCTTGCATGCCTTCACTGATGCTGATTGCACGTCCAGTTTCAAAGGTAAAGTAAGACCAATGAAATTACTGAGCCAGAACTCAAGGTTTGTATAGGCTTGGGCAAGGATTTTTCACTCAAATTAACCATATTGCTGCATGACTTACACATAGAAATATTAACCGTTGTGGAATACAATTTATATGCATAAAAACGTCATTATGTTATCTCTTTGTACACCAAATTTCGTTCTTGTTCCTAAAATATAACGCGTTCAGTAGCATTTTAAAACGACCCCCTACTCAACAAAAATCGGCCTGTTGCGACACGCTGCCTGTGCTAAGATGCTATGCTTGTTACGCTAGCGCGAGCGCCTCATCGCGTTTACCACCAGGCTGACAATTTAAGCGTAAAATAGGCTTTCTTCTCAAACGTTGCGCCGCGTCAATTTTTGACCAATTCAATCAGAATAAAGCTTATTTTGAAGAAATATTATTGCTCTATCGATTGGTGATACACACTACGCTGAACTAATAAGAAATCGTCCGCTAAAACGCAATTAAACATGACAACTTATGTCATGGTCGTATTTCGTGAGCAACGTCGCCGTTCCGCATCAGATCGCGTAGTGTGTGGTACCATTCGATCCGGCGTGAAATTTGCTATCCAGTACATATCATTTTATGAATATAGCATTTTATTTGTGGGGGCGCACGCCTTTGAAAGCTGGTGGTACTTTTTCCCCGAGTCGCGACCCTTCGAGTCTTCGGCAGATCGCCGCACGCGTTAGTTGTAAGTAAGTCGCTAATGTCGTATTCCACTCGTATGTTAGCAATTTCTAAACATCACGGCACATAACGGCTACCAATTGTCTCATGGTCAACGTATTGCATTTTAGTGATCATTTATAGCGAATAATTCGTCTATTTGCCTGTTGCTAAATCTATGGGTTTGCCCTTGCAACGAAATAGGCTGACCTAGATATCAACATCACGGTGGGCGCCAGGACTAGTCGATCTTTGTTGTGAGGGGTGTCAAGGATGCTGTCGAAGCTAGCCGTTTACTTGAGAAACGATCTTTAATTATGAACATATTTTTCACGTCGTGTTGTTTTACTCGTATTATAGATGACAACTATTACAACTGTATTGTCCACACAACAGTAATTGATACGAAATTCGGCATAATGCGCCGCTATTTCAGCTAGACCAACGACAAACATACGCCGCTGCAATGTCTGCGCCGTTGCGATAAAGCCGACTTTCTACTTGTATTCGCGCAACACGTGGATTATTACATTTACAATGCCTTTGAAATAGTATACAATTTTATTTTTAAAAAGCAGAGACAAGAAATAACAATTCTTGGAGACGAATTGATCGACCTAGCGTCGTAATTCCATAACATTATAGTTTATATATCTTTTTGTGTTTATATTTTAATTACGTATGTTGTCAAATCATTTTGAAATACATTCACCCACATGATGGAATGTATTTCGGAATTTATCAATATTACATATAACAATATTTGTTATTAAACTGATTAGTAGTTCAATTTAACACCAATTATTTTATAAATATATGTTATTATAATCTTATAATAATACTTTTATTACATTTGATCATATATGACAACATATGTAATCAAATAATATACATATATATATTATATATATATATACTTAATGGTTTCTAAATTATAGATTAGTTAATTATGTCAAAATTGTACACAAAATTGAGAATTTTTTAGAAGAACTCTTATTTCACGTAAACAACACAATTATATGATTTATGTGAAAATCATGCAGTAGATATACATAACAACAATACCTGTGCTAAATTAAAAGTTTGTAACTTTAATATATGTTTGACTAGAGCATGGTCAAAATATACCTAATTTTCACTGTCATGGCGGCCATATTGGATACCTAATTTGCATAATTTATGCAAAAAATGAGAAATAGCTCAATTCTACTGAAAACTAGTTACATGCCAAATTTGGTTGATCTGTGTTGAAAAGTAAAGATTTTTGTTTGAATCTATACTACCTACCTTGAAGTTTTGACATTTTCCCCCGAGGTAATCGGGGAAAAAAGTAAAACGTCATATAAAACCCAAACGACATGACATGGCTGAATGAAACTTGTTTTACTATCCGAATATAATATGTATCTTTCACAAATTCATATTTGTATCGCCTTTAGTGACTTTTTTCAATTTTGTGCTTGTCTCTTGCCAAGTGTCAATTTGCTAAAATAACATATTCCCACATTTTCAATATCGCATATCTCTGGAAATATTAGTCATACCACTCTAATAATTTATGTACATGTTGACCATGTTGTTGTCCTTGGATGCATGTAATATTGAGTTATTCTAGTAATAAGTTAAAAAGTTGTGTTAAGTCAAAAATGACATTTTATAATAAATTCCTTGCCCAGGCATAGTTTGTACACATATTTGCTGCAGTGGATTTCCCGTGGACGCTTGATGATGATCACATTGTCAATGGCATCGAGGAATTTACGTGTCGCTTGTATGGGGTTGGATCGCGAGTGAAGCAAGTTGACGTGGCTAGAGAGATCAAATTCAAGAACATATGTGGTTCAAACGTCGATCTTCGGCCTGGTCTCTCCATTGATCTCTCCACATTTCCGCCATGCAGACGGATTCTCGCCCAGCACATCAAGAGAGTCAATTTCCAAGTGTGTATCTGGCGCCGGGCTCTCGATCATTTTATAATATATAATATTAATAAATACAGTATTTGTCTACGCCATATATCTAGCTAGCAATAAAACCATTCAGAGGCGCATTACACTTTACAAGAATATACCGATTATCTAAAAATAAAAAATAGAGACGTAAATGTAAAATAAATAGATCAGTAAAAAACTAAAAAATTTCAATATAAATAAATAATAGTAATCTTAATAATACTAAAATACTCATACTGATAAATATTAGTTAATTATATTACAATGTAAAAAATAAATAAATATTAAAATAGTTGATAAATAATAGATATTAAAGATAGTAGATATTAAAACTAAATAATAGTGAATTATATTATTATATGAAAGAACTGAGGGAGTCTGTGGCACGCATGGCAAGCGGCAGATTGTTCCAGAGCCGTGGAGCAGCACTTGAAAATGCCTTTTTTCCATCGAGGAACCTCCAGCAGGTGGGCATCCGCGGAGCGTAGCGCACGGGTCGGTTCGTAACGAATTAGTAGGTCGCTTAGGTATGGCGCAGCTAGTCCGTGAAGGCTTCGAAACGTCAACAGTAACAGTTTATACTCGATCCGCTGTTTGATCGGAAGCCAGTGAAGATTGATTAAAACAGCAGTGATGTGGTCGTGTTTCCTCGTTTTGGTTATGAGCCGGGCAGCAGCGTTTTGTACTCTTTGGAGTTTTGTAAGAAGGTGGTCGGAAATGCCGTACAGCAAGCAGTTTCCGTTGTCAAGGTGAGACGTAACGTAAGAATGAATCATGATTTCTGTTGTTTTCCGATCGAGAAGGTTTCGGATTTTTCCAATGCAATGGATATAGAAATACGCTACACGGCAAATGTGCTGCACTTGGTTGGTCATGCTTAGAGCATCATCAAAGAAAACGCCAATGTTCTTGGCAACAGTAGACACTGGCACAACGGTATCACCAAGTTCTATGTGCGGCATAGAAAGTTTGGTCTTTATATGTGGTGCGCACATCACAATAATTTCTGTTTTTGTAGCATTGAATTTCAGTTTATTTATATTCATCCAGTTTTGTAATTCTGCGACACAATCTTGGATGTGCGTGACTGCCTGGATTGTGTCTTCATCTGAGTGCGAACTGAACGCGAGAAACAGTTGGGTGTCATCAGCATACAGGTGAGCGTTTATCCCGTGTCGACGTGCGATATCACCGAGTGGAGCAGTACGTGTAGCATATAAACATGAGAGGGCCGAGAACGGAACCTTGCGGAACACCGAACACCACTGGACGTTCCGCTGATAATCTGCCGTGCATTTGTATACGTCGACTTCGGTTCTCCAAATACGACTCAAACCACGCAAGACATGTTGCAGTAATACCAAACCGATCTCTGAGGCGGGTTAACATGATTGTGTGATCGATCGTATCGAATGCTGCTAATATATCTAGCAGCACTAGTATGGCAGCCTTGCGCTCATCAAGTATACAGAGCAAGTCATTGCGTACTCTCAGCAGTGCTGTCTCTGTGCTGTGGTTTGGACGATAAGCAGATTGCATTTGCTCATATAGATCTTCCAGATATACCGTCCCCTGTTGACCATGGTTATCATGTTACAGAAACGAGAACACTGGAACCACTTTGGTTCGAGGGGGACGTCATTCCGATGGTTCTAGTTGATATCTTAGAAGAGAATTGAATTGATGAAGAAATCACATATGAAATCCACACTGTTGATGATTATGACGAGGACGAGAACGATGAGTACGATGACAGTTAAAGGGAGACAAAACTGAAAAGTTACATGCTATGCACGTGAAAGATTGAATAAAAACGAACTATTTTGAACGGTAATCACATTTTTAAAGTCAGTGGTTTACTGGTAAAATAATTTCAAAGTAGAACATTTTATGGAAATCACCGACTACGTGAAGGCGGCCATGAACGGCGGAAATGCGCTGCCTGACCAATCAGTGACCTTAAAGTCACGCTTCCAATGACGTAGCAGATGATAGCAGCGTCGGTGTAAAGGGTAAACACGGTAGCGCACTTCGGAGAAGGACGTCCGTTCGAAGAAAGTTCCTTCGAAAAGGATGTTTCTCACCGTATAGTGGGTCAAGATCAACAGAAACGTCGGCGACGTCGAGTTTTGAAGCATGGAGCTGTGCAAACGATATTGGCACGATATTTAATCACCAACGACAGCCGTCGAAACGGGTTACCGGTCGACACCCCGTAGGCGTAGCCAAGTCAGACTCAGAACGCAAGAAGGTTAGTAAATATTATTAAGTCTTCTGTATCTAAATTATGTAAATATTGTACCATTAGACACATTGCGATGTCTGTCGTTATGACTTATGAATATACTGATATGTACATGATTCCGGATCATGGAGCCGCTACTAGGACTACGTCCAAGCGAGTTCCGATATTGTTATTCATTATTATTAGTTTTATTTTATCCTACTTTGAATGGTATCACGTTTGCATGAACAGAGGCATAGAAATAAAGTAAAGCTACACGTGTGTAACTTGACCATAACACTAAAACAGCTGAATGCTAGCCAGATCATAGACGTCCCCGTCAATTCGCGTGAACGATAATATAGCACTTTGATATAACTCGTTAAATAAGTTTTCAAAAGTACTGCCTTTCGGAGCTACGCAGTTCCTATTTTCAGGTTGACCACTCTGAAAGTGCCAGCATGACTGCTATATTTTTCAGTAAATATATTATTCAAACGTCACAAACTGGCATTGTGAATGTTGTTTTCAATCATGTTATTTGTTCAGCGAGAGAAAAAATTACAAATCCTGTGTGCTGTGTGCATGATACAGCACATTTTTTTTTAATACAGTGTATCAGTTCAGATACTCATACTACATTGAAACTAGACATGTTACAGGCTTACAGTAAAGGATGAATAATTAGCTATGATGAGACATAACTTATGTACTATAAAAAAACACTTTTTTATATTCATATTGCTTTTATTGGTAGGAAGTTTCTTGAAATATTGGGACACACTTAGCAAACAAGAAGAAACATTAACACATCCCATTAACAGACTAGCATAATATACTAGATGGAACGTGGACTTGTAGATATCCCACAAGATTACTCAGAAAACATTTGGAACCAGTTTCTTCCCCACCTCAATAAGAGTGGAATTCTCTGCCCTCAACCACTGTTTCGTGTAAATCACTAATCTAATTCAACAATAATTTAATCCAATAGTTTAGCAAGTAAGTCAGATGCTCCACCATGCACAGTGGCGTGATGTGTCAATGTGACATTTTGTCAGTTAACAATATACATTGTCATATATATTCCTGTTCGTTTAATATTTTGAAGTGCCAACGTTTCTGTTTATTGAATAATATAAATTAAAGTACTTAAATGTCATTATCACAATTTTTTATTAAAGACAACCACACTTGATAGCAAGTCACTGTATATAAGATACAACATGACACAAACAATGTAGCAATAAAAGCTCTTGTGGACATTTTGTGAGAGGAATGTCATAGTGGGGTGAATTGAAAATAATAATTGGTCATGTGCAATACAATTTCAATAAACTGTACCACGTTTACCAACATTAGGAAATTGCATGACTGACTGTTAACTCTAGTGCATACACTAAATGATCATGTAATCAGTTATCATACCTTAGTTTATGTAATATGTATCACCACACAAACATACACACATATCTATCGGAATATGAAGACAGCAGCTGGAGCAGCTTCATCATCTATCTGTTTGTGCAAGCACTGTGCAATAATATGAATGCAGTTCTAGCGCATGCAGCTCAGTCAGTATCTGTCACTCCTGTCAGCTGTCAAATTAAGATCTTAGTGAGTGTATGTCATCTGCCAGAAATCTTCTGTACTCTACCCATGATCCGTTCCATCCTTACAGTCCCATTTGCTTTATTGATAAATTTATTTTTATGTATATAGCCTAATCCTGTCCTGGTTGTTGATATTGCCACTCCAACACACTGCACCAAAGTAAAGGACACTGTTCACCATTGCGCACATTGAATATCTTTTTTCATACAAAAACAGAGTAAATTCAAACAGTCAATATTTAGCAGTACAGCGTGTCCTGTTTATTTATAGGGATGGAACCATGGCTCTAGCAAGAACGTCCGGCCACATCCTAGTGAACCCTGACAACATGGCTGTTTTCTGGTCAAGACGCAAGTAATTGGAGATGCGGAAGACACTACAGCTGTATGTTTACCTGCAGATCCACCAGCCCATGGCAGACAGAATGAGTGAACGGTGAATTGCGGGGTACATCTTTGTCAAACTGCCGCTGCCCACAATGACTGTTCATGTCGGAATTGCAGTCCTTGGTTCAGATATGCCCAAGCTAATTAAACAAGGTCTGCTGGTGTCAAGAGTCAGTTGATTTATTCATAGTCAATCCAACTGCTTATATACAAATCAAGTGATAATTCGGAAGGGCAGCAGTCAACAAGTGCCAAGTGTTATCCCAGATCTTGTTCTCCGTTGAGAGCACAGAAGTTCAAACTTATGGCTGGTATACCCTGGTATGACTCTCTGTACCCTTCGACTAAGCCTGTCATGGATCCACCAGGTAAAACTCTGTATATGGCCGACTTGGACTCCTGAAATAAAATGAGGCTTAACTAAATATATATCAACTATGTATAGTGGCGCAGTGGTTTAAAGCTTTGGACTCGGCTTCAGACTCTCAACTACGAGAACGAAACCATGTGCTGCTGTGTCGAACCTTGGGCATGTCTGTTCACCCATCATTGCTTCAATTCACTCGGCTATGTAAACAAGTAACTGGCTATAGACAGTGGTGGATATGTGTACACGAACCGTCTTGATTCATTAATTACAGCTTGGCTGGATGCTTCCCACAGTCATGAGATGGTGTTTAATTGAATAGGTATGCCAGGGAGTAAAGTGTAAAGCACTTTGGACAATGCTGAGCAGACATGGGGTCAAATACATTGAAATTTATTTAAATACAAATACTCTTGAGGAATCCAAATACTTATAATTCCTAAACATAAATTACAGATACTTAAAAAGTATTTAAATACTTTCAAATACAAATGTATTTGACCCCATGTCTAAGTTTGGATACTGCACTATATAAGAACTGTCTTGACAGGTGACATATGAAAATGGAGGTAACTCAATCCATTATCATTGTAGAAAATACAATAGAATACATGTTCTGTTTTTATAAAATCACTGGAACTTTTTCAGTTCTCACATAGTGGACAACTGGGCATGCTACTCAAAATGTTCTAGAGTGATCCTACATCATTTACTGTTAAACATGATTTTTTTTGTTCTACTATGGAATAATGTGTGGTGTTTTCATTGTATGAAATGTCATTTGTATTATATAAAATGTTTGTATCATGTTAGTTTGCTTGGTGTTCTGGTTACTCTAATGTTATTTTCATTGTCAATAAATTGTGAGCAACACATTTCACTGTTGTTATAAATACATGAACATAATATTATACTTATGTGACAGTTGCCTAACCGGTTACATTTGGAAGCACTGTCTGCTCCAAACACAGACTATAAAATCCATGGCCATTTGTAATACGCTGTACTGGTATATCATGGCACATCTGAAACAGAACCAGATGTTTAAATGAGTTTTTCATGAATAAGAAATATTAGTAGCACAATGTGGAACCTCACAGCTACTATTATGGTTACCTCGCCACTATTATGGTAATCTCGACAACAAAGTTACATTGCAATTAAGACCATCACAGAATATACATAAATATATCCACATATGTTATAGGTTAGAATATTTGTTCTGCTAGCTGTGTTACTTTTACCCAGTTAAAAATTGTTATTTTTAATAGAGACATTCCACTGTACATATATTTCCGCTAAAAAACATAACTTTATTATTCAGCATGAAGTTAATTTCATAAAGAACATGGGTGGTGATTTTCTTTATTTAGCCCTCCAGAATTAGGCTCCAAACCCTCGCTTTAAATATACCACGCCTATTAAAAGAACAATCAATATTGACACACATCTGTTTTTTAGTCCCACAGGTCAAGCTATGCCAACAATATAAAAACATGTCACAGTCGATGCTGTTAATATAATAATGTCCAGTATTTGAAAAACAACAATTAATCTGCATTTTTTTCCACATTTGTGGACAATTTGGAAAAATGTGATTCCTGAAAACAGTTTTAACTTTAAGCATGGGTGAAGGACCGAGCCTGTCACTCTGTGTCAGGCTGAGATAAATCGGAGAGCCATGACCCCATATATGTGATATGATGACAATGATGTGTTTCAAATTGGGTAACTTCAAATTGTGTATAACATATCCGACACTAGACCACTGACTTGGAGAATAATACATGGCATGGCTGTGACTAAGTAGAAACTGCCGAATCCCGGGACCGAATGCGAGGTGGCCATCAACAGACCTGTCAGTGACAGTGTCACTGAACCACCATCGACTCACTCCGTTGGCGTTGATATTTTAAAATTATTATCCAGCCCGGACTTCATAATGGACATTTAGGCCAACATTTCTCATATTAGACACATAAATTCTTACCTTCACCGACAGGCTCTGCGTGCAGAATAGCAGATTCATGAGTCTTCATAGTTACAGCAAGTGAAGTGAGTAACAGCATACAATGATACATTCGCCTTTCGAAGTTTCGGCGAGTTTCGACGGAGTGACCACTTGTCAATGTCGCCTTGACTTGTTACTCGCCTCTGCATTTCGGCGTGTCTTCTTTACCAGGTTTACCAGCGCGTTCCATTCTATCTTGAAAATGTTGGCCCTTATCGTTGCAATCGAAATTCGGCTATTTCTGATCGAAAAATCTACACGAATCGGATGTACACAGCGCCACCTGGCGATTATTTAAAATACAGAATTGCCAGAGGGCACAGAGCACTGTTGATTTTCCCATTGGCGGCCATGTTAACGTTTTGTCAGATTATAAGGAAACTGGACCTGAGAAAAAAACTAAATTTTAACACAATCACTGCAGTC
Organism: Oasisia sp. SBJ-2009; assembly: GCA_964017155.1. Lineage (NCBI taxonomy): Eukaryota > Metazoa > Annelida > Polychaeta > Sabellida > Siboglinidae > Oasisia > Oasisia sp. SBJ-2009. The sequence continues at coordinate 7,302,970 of OZ024854.1, forward strand.
ATGTCACTGATATGCTGATCAAATTTCGCCAAAAAAGGATATCTCAGGCTCTCTTAAAATGCATGCATGTGTTCTGACCCTCAATATTGACCAAACTGAGCACGCTTTTCTGCATTCGCAGGGTCATGTAAGAAAAAATGGCTAAAAATCACTACGCCAACTACACTCTGCCTAACATGCGTCATTGCACTGCAGATATATCATAGCACTTAACCTACTGGTATGCCTGTCCTACGGTACTCATTTCACATTAATTTATTTTTTCAAAATCTCAAATGACACAATTATTAAGGTACTACATTCGTATGGGTTACACCAGGAAGTCTAACTGTGCTCTGACCCCCAGATTGCGACTCATCTGGCCAATCATCAGTGACGTCACACAGCAGTCAAAATGGCGAGACTGACGAACTTTGATAGAAAATGTGTTCAGATTTTTTTTTACTAATAAACCACTGACTTAAAAAATCTGATTACCGTTCAAAATAGTTCGTTTTTATTCAATCTTTCACGTGCATAGCATGTAACCTTTCAGTTTTGTCTCCCTTTAATCATCATCACGTCTTCTACATCTGGATTTGAAGTGACATGGATGTAGGGTAACCTGGGGCAGCGCGGCCCCCCTAAGGGAAAAGTTGTGTATTTTTGTATCCATAACTTGTCGATGCATAATTGTGCATTAATAGTATTGAGGTATATATACTTTGTGTATGACACAAGTCTCTGAACGATTGAATAACCAAAACGGAAGTTATAGCAAGTTTAAAATGTGCTCCAATAAAACCGTCTTGCCCCATGCCTGGGGCAAAACGGCCCCTCGCCTGGGGTAAAACGGCCCCTCGCCTATTTACTCTAATATTAGGTTTAACCGTTGTAATTATATAAAAACAACGTGTTTTATCCATTATTTATTTAAACCGTCCTTAACTACTACTATTATTATCACTCATCGTGAACAGAAATAATCACCACTCCGCATTACTCGACATTACGATCACCTTTGGCATCTGCATCATCACAGGCATTACAATCATTATCGTGTTAAACATATTACACTAAAGTAATGGCATGCAGATACTTCGCGGCAGATACACTAGCCTAATCATCAATCGAAACCACTCATAATTAATTACAATGTCAAAAAATTACAGTTGTCATTAGAAGCAATATTCTGTATTATGATTACACTCGTCACTGAAAACACTCATTAGCTAGCTTTGGAATTTGCATCATCACAAGCCTTAAATTCATTAACATTAACTGTATTAACGAATGGCTTGCACATACTCTATTGTCTAATCACACTCGGTTGGGACACATGAAATACGGGCGCCCTGGTGGGCACTCACTATGAGCCCAATTATTGCATTCTTAGCATTGAACCCAGAATTCTCGTGGCCGACTGCAACTGAATGGTTCTCCGGACACCAAACAAGGCCATTCCTCTTCATCGCTGCTTTCGTCGACTTTCTTTCACGTTTTATTTAAACTATTGTGTATGCTATAAATACATCACAAATTTATTGCGTTTACATACCATATTCGTACTGCATGGCGGGGCAAGACGGCTCCGGGGCCGTCTTGCCCCCTTTCATACGGGGCCGTCTTGCCCCATACACACCAGTGCTGACTTTTTCACCTTCACACATAATCCTTTAATAACGCTTCCATTTTCGATGAAAGTTATGGAAAACGTATATAGTTGTAAGTGCACTAGTACCAGTCACTGGCTTAGCATCACACGGTGGACATGTTAGCATCAATTTGACCGAAGAGTGATTATTAGATCACAGGGTATGCAAAACTTTAAACACAGTTTGTGAACTTATTTTTTTTGCGTTTGGTCTTGCGGTCGCTAAGAATATTTGCTAGGTAGCAGCATCATGCTACACTATTCAATATTAGTTTGGGTTCACTCGTTTTTCAGATAAGACGGGGGGCCGTCTTACCCCAGGGACCGTCTTGCCCCAGGTTACCCTACTCTGTTACTGAGTATCTGCATCTAAACACAGATTGCTCTCTTAGTTGGTTTTTGTCGAATGTCTTTTCAAGCATTTCAGTTGCATTTTCTAGACTACTTTATAGGTGTTTGATAAAAATATATGCTATATGTAGTTCTTTGTATATTTGATATTTCATTTCATGAAGATTAGCTCCACCTTTGCGTTTTTCTATTGTGTAGTATTCGTCTTTCTGATACACACTTGGTGTCTTAGAGAAGGTAATGTGTCCTGTTTTTAGCGTATCGATATCTACATGGTCATTGCTGATGCTGCCCATTCTTCACATACCTGTTACATCTTTCGGCGTGGTGAGAATGATGATACTTATTTCGGTGTAGAATTCCACTGTAGTTTTAAGATCTGATGTTAGTAATGGATTTCACTACCATGACTGCATACAACTGTAATTAGTCTGCCGCGTTCTTCTGCTTTTACGCAAACCTGTAGTATAGTGTACAATAAAATAATACATGGACAATTATTCGAAGGCTCTCTTTTCCATATCATTTGGCTTTATCAGACAAAACGAATATTACAATCCGCGCATTATTAACTACGTATATACTCAATCACACTTGATTATATGACGAAACAAAGCCTAGAATCGACATCTAGATGTGCAGGGCTTCAAATCGAAGTACTACATGCCACATGGTCAAGAATACATTGATTTCTGCGCCCACGCAGTCCATGCGTGGGGGTAAAATCAATTGACCTTGAAACTTTATCGTTTACCTTGACCTTATATAGAATTCAAATATGCACAGTACACTTGAACAACACTGATAAACATTAAATCAACTTAAAGATCAAGGTTATTGTCAATAAATTAAAGATGGTAGCACATTAGAAGACCCGACATCCAATCACTGAAATATAAGTGATTTAGGGGGGTATGTTAGGCTTTTCACCCACAGCGGGCACAATTTTCAAGATAGAGAGGTCATCTTGGTACCAAATAGAAGCTTATGCCCGTGGGAAGTTTTCTATTTGGAAAAGAGTCCAATTCGTTCATTTCGAAAGGCTTGTAAATAAAAATGTCTAACATGAACCTGTCAGGCGGAGGACGATTTGTCATTATTTTTGTGGCGCAAAGGCTCAAATTATGGAATTGGTTTGTGGAAAGCCGCTAAATCATACATAGTAGCCTTCCCTGCTATCTAAAGATGCTTTCTGCCAAATATGGTGTTTCTATGTCTATATCTGACGTCACAGTGACACCGTATTTGATTATACCTAATTTTAGGCCCGAAAAGGTTTTTTTGCCCCCTGAGAGCAAAAGGCCCCGAGTTGAGAGTGGTCATTACAAATTTGCGATGGCCCACGGTATAGGTTATCAGGAAAATATAGTGAAAAAAACTTAGCAAAAAACACCCTGAGACCTGGACCTGGCTCCCGGCCTAAACTATTTATTGAACAGACTAGGCAAGCTACTTAAGATTTTCATGTACTGGTCTTGTGGCCATAAAAGAACATACTTCTTGATGGGAAAAATGTATTAGAGCAAATGTGTTAGTTAATAAGTAAAGCGTGTAAGTATCAAAACAATCGAAACACCAACCAACAAAATAACACACAAACAGCATATATTTCTTCTGAAATATCAGAAATACCAATCTTAGTTTAGAAGTTATGATATTATTTCAAGGATAACAGGTTTATCTTCTTTTATTTAATTTATTTGCCATCATGGTCATATTCAGGACTATTGTCCAATTTATGGGTGATTACAAAACGGCACATTTTAAAGAAACATGGAGACCTTAAGACATGTACAGTAAAATTGCATGTTAACGTAATGATAATACAAACAAAGAACACAGTTGCTGTAACGTCAATTGTAATTTACCTGTGTGTGCTGCTTTTATCTAGAAAAACTTTCATTCACCTACAATAAAACAACGTAGTGGCCATACTTTTTTTACTGAATGCAAAATCAAAATTGTAAAAGATAAATTTAATATAAAATAAACATAAATATAATAATTAGAAATTCATATGTTGGGATATTTCTATATACTCCAAATCTGACAGATGATGAACTGTTCCTGAGTCATCACCTCTTGATTTAAAGATACAAGATCAGTCAATTGTGATTTTGGTGTTAGTGTTCCATAATATAAATCATAAAATGCAGCGAATTGATGCTGCAATATTCATAGCACCTTTATAAAACACGAAAAATATAATGTAGTTGTACAAATATTCGTTATTAGGTAAATTCACCAATATAACGTAGCAACAAATTGCAATAATCACGCTCAGAGGCACTATCAGACCAAACTCAAAACGAGTATCTTCGATCGGCCGTTTAACTTTCATGTTTTCTGCTATTCTAACATAGACTTCATCAAGCGTGCCACGGCAAAATTACAACATACAATCAATACAGGCAGTCTTGATAATAGTAGTAATCTATTAGAAACATATCAATCTCTGGCCATACGACATTACGCTCCTCTAGCATAAACTTTCGCGAAATGTTGTCTAGATCAACGTGAACTGACGCATGCGCACAATTCGTTTTCAACATATACACGGACAGAGTCAGATGCGGTCAGGTTTTAGCGAAAATAAAAATTACATCAATAGTTCATTTTTACTCGCGCAACGTTTCAATGATTGTAGTAGTGTTGTAACCGCGCATTCTAATATGAAATAAACACCCCATTAAACTAGCATAACACCATATATGATATTTGTATATCTACCAGTAATGCTCTACACCAAAAATATACTCAAAAATCGGAGCTGGTCTCCTTAAAGTTTTGATTGTCATTGCGCAACTAATGCATTTTATGTTATGATTATCCTTGTTAGCAGAGATAGCTTAGACATAAAGGAAATAAATTGTGCCATTATTCGGAATTTTATTTAATATTTTGATTGGTTTTGAGTACATTTATTGCAGACCCTTATTTATGTGCATAAGGCGCCGCGTATGGGACCCCGGCAGAAAAGTGCTTATTGTGTCAAATTGTGCTATATATTGATTGAGGGGTTAGTGTTTTGTGTTCAGTATACAATATTATTGATGGATATATATACATTTTAATACATATGTATACACATTAGTAAAACAATTATTTGATTGACCTCCTAACCATCCGTTGTACATTTGTTGAATGCGGCGCTATCAACACGCTGAAAAACAAACCACTCAAGTGTTAATTTGTTATCTGCCTACACATTTATATTGTTATTGTTATCGTTATATTGGATTTTTGCATATCCCATGTCGGCGTCATACCTACTGCCGCAAAAGAAGTATAATTAACTTTCAGTTACACACCGGTCTCCAGTACGAGGCATTTAAGCATACGGTTTTAAGGAGACCAAGTCTTTTGTATATATGTTATTAAATAAAATATCATAACAATATTTTAATACGTGGTGCATATTTGTATAACAGACAATGTTCCAATTAGACATTACTGGAAAATCAGTTACATAAAAATATGCGGCCGGTCTCCCGTACGTGGCATCTCTGCATACAGTTTTTAAGGATACCTATTTTTGTGTATAATTATGTTATTCATCAAAATATCGTAACCAGATATTTGTACGTAATGTATATTTCTATTACAGACAATGTTCCAATTAGACATCATTGAAAAATCAGTTAAATAAAAATATACGGCCGATTTCCTGTAGGCTGTTGTATATGTATTGGTCTCCCTATGCAGCATATTATCTGAATTGCATATATTATGATAGTGCTGAATAATGATATGCACACATTGTGTAAATAAAAAAACTTTTTAACTTTGAATAATCCTGCCTATGCAACTAGAAAAAATCTAAACAACATTTTGCTCCCACCAATTTAAAGTTTAAAGAAACATTCACTGTTTAAACAATAAACTTATAGTAAATTGCTTACTCACAAAACTGTATACAGTAATTGATGTTATTGCTGACATGAATGTTGTGTTATATAGAAATTATGCATATCTTACTTGCAATGTTTGTTCAGGTAAACGTTACAAGAAACAAGCTGTTCCACTCAAGTTCATTCAAAATAGAAGACAATGCAACGAAGACCATGATCCAAGAGATGATAGAACTGCTTGAAGCTAAAGACTTGGCTGATGAGACTACAGCAAAAACAGCTGTAAAATGCCTCAAAATGGTGAGCAATCAAACAAATGTTTTCAATACAACATTTTATGAAGAATGATATTAATTGATTTTGTGGTGTCCCTGTTGTCAAGGGTGTGTGTGTGTTTGTACACGTGTGCGCGCGTACCTTAATGCATGGGTGCATGCATGCGTGTGTTCAAGATATATTGTCTGCATATGTGTTTATATTGTTTGCAACCCAAACATAAGCGTTTCCAAAGTGCATGAATTGTTTATTAAACGAAGAGCCTTTGTGTGTGCCATGCGCTATCCCCCATTAGCTCTCACATCTCAGAACCGATGAATACATTTGTGAAAATGTTCATCAAGTTGAAAGAATAAAATATTAAAAAAAATCCTATTTCACAACTACAGTTTTATTCACATCGACACTTCGATCACCATTGGTGGTCTTCAGCAGGAACAATATCTTCACTGCTCGCCAGATGGTGAAGCAAGCAGACTGTCGCCAACGTTACTGTGTCTGTAGCGTCTCAGTTCATAGTTGGTGCAATCTTTCTAATCCAGATGGCTTATTTAATCAACACACATTCATGTCTGTCTCTTTATCCACCAGACATAACTGTGTGACAGAATGGGAGAGAGCGAAAGTGGTGGATAGACAGACAGACAGACAGACAGGTGTGCACGTTGGATTAAAGAAGCTATCTGGATTAGACAGATTGCACCAAATATGAACAGAGACGTTGAAGAACTATTTTTTTCTTCTTCAAAGTTTGCATAGACGTTTGTTATGGTAGTGTAAATTTGAATTTTTACTTACTTTTGTGTTAATATAAGTTCAATGTTGAATACTTTTCATATATTATTATCATGTAAAAGTATATCGTTATTTGAATTTTTATTTCATAGTTGGCCTCAGAGCCAATCAGTGTCTCTACCCTAATTTGGGGTAATGCCACCCGGATGTTCAAAAATGCAGCCCCACATTTTCCCCAGGCGAAGTTGAGGGGCTTAAAAGTGCTGCCACCTCACGGAGTCTGGGTAACCGAGGCTAGTGATTACGGTGAAGAATTTAGGCAGCGACTATGAGTCACCAAAACACATTTCAATGATGTATGTATAGACACTGCACGGATAGACATTCACGCACAGCCATTGGATATTTTTTGTTTTTAAATATTGTGCTCTCCAAATTTTTACCACCCAGACGAATTTTGAAAAAAGTCAGAATCTATTAATCATTCATGGGAGCACTATAGATCACAGGCAACATGTAATAATAATAATTGTAAAACTTCTATAGCACCTATATCCTTAAAAATTCAAGCACAGAGGTGCTACAAACAAAATCATTTGGTTTCTCGGTAATCATAAACGGGGACCAGAAAAGTGGAACCATGGAAAATGTATTGTGGAAAACCTATTTCAAATAAATATATTTAGCGTTTTTTTTTTAACGAAAGGTGTCTATAGTTTCAGAAGATTTAATCGGAGTATGGAGTTGATTCCGAGTTTCAGCCCAATGAATGTAAAACTGGCAGAGATGTGGGTCCACAGAGAAACACCACTTTGTAACGTTTTTTTAAAATGGCCATTTCATACATTTGCGGACAGTTTATCATCTCTATGGTATGCTGTATGGCTTGGAATTGTTACCTAATATGGTAAGCATGGAGCTAGTGTCAAAATGGTGACAAGGAAATCATTATTGTTGAAGTTTATTTGCACGCATCATTGAGCTATTTATCACAGTTTGCTGTGACTTATGAAAAAGTAACAAACTCACTTGCAGCTTGACAGCACGGAGTTGACCATCGATACAGAAGTCGCTGTGTGGAAAGAGGTCATTGCCGACCCTGAAGGCAATGAACATAATCGACAGGTAAGTTGTGGATGAAGGCAACATGTTTATTTGCGCTATGTTAATTTGTCTTTTTGGCTAGCATTTGTAAGTGCTGCTTCTTATAACCAGTTCAGGTCAAACAAATACAATAAGGTAATCAGTGTTCTTCGAGTATTAACTAGCTACAACGAGAGATTTAACTAGCTACAACCAGTCACTGTGGTATAGTGTGAGTGGTTATTAATAGTTTATCACCTGAAATGTAAATAAAGTAAGACTGCTATTGCATTGCTGATATTGAACAAATAAATGTTATATAGGTTTACCACACAATGAAATAGTATTAGTTAGATCATCAGTTATTAACCGTTTTGACTACAAAGCCCCCATGTTCAGTACAAAAATTCGGGCACCCATACACAAGAAATTACATTACTAGCTGTTTTCGCTACAATTATGTCAACATTTGTAACTTTATATGCGTTAATTAAACATTAAAATCAAACGTGGTTGACATTTGTATTGACAAAAATGTTTCATTCTCACAATAATCTCATTATGAGATTCAGTCACTCACTTTGAGGAGTGCTGCTGAAGGCTACCAATAAAATATGACAATGTACAGAAAGATCTTTGACAAACTGACACTGTGGATAAAAAACGATATTGTGTCCAGAGGGATGCAATATAATTTTGAGGCCAGCCCTGAATGAAGCCAGGCATACGATACGAATGTAGGACTCCTAAGGTCACCGTCGGCCGTCGCCGAGCCCGAGCCTGAGCCCGAGCCCGAGGCGCAGCCATCTGGCCGGTGACCTCGAACGAGCAGTTCCGCTGTATTCGTTGACAATGCAACAGGGTATTTTGGGTCCCTCTGTTGGTTTTAACGAAATTTCTCATCCCGCTGTCTTCATTGACTATTCAGCGTGGTGTTGTAACTCTGCGATCAACACATACATTTCCTGGTTGAGCTGAGTTACGTGCAGTTATTTGGACCGTTGCTCTGCGGAACTCCTTCCACGTCACGTAAGTTTATTTCTTTTTGCGACATAATCATGCTGTTGTAGTATGCCTTCCTCGTCGTATAATCATACTCGCGTGATTTGACACCCCGGTCGGTGTTTGTTACCATTGTTCTCTTTCCTTATGCGAGTCACTTTAGCTACGGTTGCGTCGGTACAAGAGATGTTGATTGCCAGTAGTCTAAGTGCCGGTGAGGTGTCATTTAGGGGACGCTAACATATCCTCACGTCCCTTGTAGGTACGATATGTGTACCCAATTATTCTCCCTCTTGCCCTGGGTACGATAACAGCTTTTGAATGTCGGGCTGTGTACGTTTCCCCTCCCGGCCGGGGGACCGCTTGGCATGTTGACGCTGCCCAGCCGCCGGCGGGTTAGCGGGTCCGCCCCTATTTGACGACGGGTTGATTACTGCTTGGAACTTCGCTGCGGGGGCCTGCCTTAAAGATATGGCTTAATTACTCTTGGCGGGTGCTAAAGTCTGAGATACGTGCAGTTAACAGCGCTTGTCGCGATTGACGACACGCGCCTTCTTGACTATTCATAGATGTCACATCCGGGTAGTTAGTCGGCACAACTACGTACGGCGTAAAGGCAACATGGCCTGCAGCTACGCTAATCCTTCGGTTACTCTATGTGAAGGAGACGTCCCAGGTGCTAGTTTTGTCCGATTACTTTCTGATGAGACTGCCAAGACGATTATCTCTGCTGTTACTTTGACTGGCAGTGTTGAACAATGTTACAAGTAATAATCACAGTATCAGATTACAGAAGTATTCATTATTTTCAACACAACCATGTGGATTAAGTGGCAGAGTGGGTAACTTTACTGCATTGTACCTTTTCAGATACCTATTGTTATATGTCCTAATACTTATACTACAGAAGGTCATGTATTTTATACATCTGTTTTTCCTTGCGTACTTAGATTAATTAAGATGATTATCAGACGCACACTCACAACGGGTGAGCGCCATCCAATCCGTTCTATTAAACGGTGTCGAGTGCAGAGTCCCGCTGTCTACCTTGACTAGCCACCACGGCTTTTTGGCTTCTGCGATATCAGCTTAACGTTTTGGCTGGATCTGAGATACGTGGTGCTAATTGGACACAGGTCTACGGACCTTCTCGACGGCGCGTGAGTTTTCTTTCTTCGTGCGACATATTCTACGTGTAGTGGTATGTCACACACGTTATCTTCTTGTGCACATATTTGACGCCTGATTGGTGTTTGTTGCGCTCACTCTCTGCGTTTATGCGGCTCACCTTGGCGTGCTGTGCCTGGGGGGGGGGGGGTAGGCTCCACTGTTCCAGTGGAGGGTGGGGTTGTTTTTCCCCCTTTACGGTTTCTGTCAATGTATACATTCGCTTAACGCATGTGTTTCTGTCGATACACTATTATGCAATATATTGTATCAGTATACATGCAAGCAGCTGATTGTACGATAGGCTTTTTGTTGTACTTGGATGCTTATCATTTACCATAACACTGTATGTCTTTCAAGGTACAATCAGCCGGGCGCACACGTCAAGTTAGCGCCAGGCAATCCAGTTGTAAATAAAAGATCTAGATTGCCATATTACCATTACAAGGTATTTTGTGTCTTATTGATCTACCGTAAACAGAGCCACGCCCAGCTGTAGTTTATTAGGGAATATTAGGGCACACCTACGAACGGGAAGGGCGCAGGCACGCAAAATGGAAAATATGTTGAATGTGTGTGTTGGCGATTGACGATTATCACTCTCATATTTTCATAGCCGTTGTGGTGAATCCATCAAGTATAGTATACAAGATACAAAGCGAACGACCATTGCCATCGGCAATCATAAAATATGCTTTAGACATCAAGTTTCTTTCATATTTCTTTGCAGCGATAAAAAGTCAACAGTGTTCATTAAAAGTTCATTTCTTATATTACAGCTTGTTTGAACTGTATCCGAAACACGTGCAACTGTACACAGTTATTTAGGTCAGGCTACTGGAAAACCAAAGTTCCTCCGCCACATCAAAGGTTATTAGTAACCGCTGAATTTGCAGTCGCTATGTGACTCATGAATCCGACAAAGGAGTTGCAAGACTGTCAGACCTAACACACTTGAGTGTTCTGTTTAACAATCTGGACAAATAACGTGACGTTAGAAGGATCCTGTTTTTTGTCTCAAACGATACATTTCCTGGGGCCCGTGCCAATTTTAATATATTTTTCATTGTCAAATATTTACACTGGTTCACCATTTTAAAGATGGTATATTTCACTTAAAATCGAAATACATCTCTGAAGGGCGGGACACACTTAGATAGATGGGTTGAACGCTCGAAAAGCCAAAGAGCTTCCTTGTCCACTTGCCATCTAGGTGGCAATCTTATTAATTGTTGTAACTCTTGTAAACACAATAATGTATCAGGTTTTTGCGCAGATAATACCCAAATTTTGCATACTTATGCAAGACATAGGTATCAGAGGGACTACTTCTATGAATTGATCACGTTTTGATATGATACATCTTGAATGTGTATGGCATACATTATCATTTTAGTAAATTGAATGTATACAAATCTTACAAAAGATTAGACATTTCAGGATGTACAACCAGTGTTACAAATTGAAATAATTGTAATATTTATATTGTTCACTATTACAGAACATCTTTAAATTTGTCACGTCGTTTGATGATCTGGGAGAACACCTTCGATCAGACATTGATACACTGAGAAAGAGGATGGATTATATGGAAAGCACGATCAAAGATGTGGAAGGTAAGATGGATTGGCTAACAGGTATGGCATGTAACCACATAACATTTATTTTCCTGGAATCGATCATTGTACCTTTGTTACTTGTAAGTATTGAATGGCTCATATATTATGAATCAACACGTCAAGAAATTTTCCATATATATATATATATATATATATATATATGGAAAATTTATATTTTTGATTGAATCAACTTGAAGACAGCCTTTGGTAAGATAAGCAAGAATCATAATTTTGAGCGTCTTCACTAAACTAGTTATCGCCATGCGCATTTTATTCCAAAGTAGGTCTGACTTAGTTAGTTTTGTGTAATTTAGGACTTCGTAGAATCAAACAGTATCCATATTTCGTAGGTTAATATCTCTTGTACTATTTACCTTGTGTCAGTGATAGTTTGTGAATAATTTGTTCAACAAATCACTCACGAGAGGGTGTTTGTAACTTCACAGTGACGAAAATAGACATATCTCATAACCCACGTCTGATTGTCTTCATTACAAATTTTTCAATACTAATCAGTGCATATGAAAAGATGGCAAATTATTTTAGTTCTTAGCAATTTACCAACTTCCGAGCCAAAACATATTAATGAAGCGTAATGTGGATTATTACAATACTTTCTATATTTTAACAAGATTTAACAAGAATTAACAAGATTTCTATGTAGAGAATCAACTCTAGATGGCAGGTGGACAAGGAAGCCATTTGGCTTATCGAGAGTCCAACCTCTCTATCTAAATGTACCCCGCCCTTCTCAGGTATATGTCGATTTTATTTTTAAACATATTAACACTACTAGCACCTACACTGATAATATGTTCCATTCATTTATTGTTCTTAGTGAAAATGAGAATGTTCTAATAGCTAGTCTACACTGCTTCTTTGATAATGTAATTCCATGTCCTCTAGTCCTTCTCTCTTCCTTAATAGAGACAAAATATTTCTGTCAATATTTTCATGCCCATTCAACATTTTAAATGCTTCTATATAATCTCCTCTCAGTCTCCTGGTTGTTAATCTACATTCTCTGACACGCTTTTCATAACTAATATTCCTGTGTTTTTGTATCATTTTGGTTGCTCTTCTTTGTACTCTTTCTAGTATATCAATATCCTTCTTGCGATATGACCGCCATGCCTGTATGCAATATTCTAAATGAGGCCTAACTATTGTTTTGAACAGCGGTATTATTACTTCTTTTTCCTTGTACACTATATTTTGCCGAATTAATCCAATAAGTTGGTTTCCCTTCGCAGCTGCTCTGATACCTTTATATCAGCACTAATAGTTTACCCTAAGTCATTTCCTTTTACGGTAGTATTTAGTACGGTATCACCCATTGTAAATTATGCGTCTTTATTCCCATGTCCTGTGAGGAGGCATTTACACTTCCCAAAATTAAACAACATTTGCCACTTCTCAGACCATTCTGTCAACTTATTCAGATCATCTTGTAATTGCTGTCTATTTGCATCACTTTTAATTTTTCTAAACACTTTTGTATCGTCTGTAAACTTCAACACCTTGCTTGTTATATCAACATCCAAATCATTGATAGACATTTAGAATAAAATAGGTCCCAATACTGATCCCTGCGGTACTTCATTCAAAACCGATTTCCAGTTTGAAACCTCCCCATCGACTATTACTCTTTGTCTTCTATCAATAAGCCATTTTCTATACAGTTAATCATACCGTTTCCTATGCCATGGGCCTTTAGGTTTAAGTAGCAATCTTTGATGTGGCACTTTGTCAAAGGCTTTTTAAAATCTAAGTATATTATAACTACTGGTGATCCCTCATCTACCGACTTTGTGTATCTTCAAACAAACATAACATATTAGTTAAGCATGACCTCGGTTTTAGAAACCCATGTTGAGATGGGTTTAGCAAGTTATTTTTAACAAGAAAATCAACCAGGTGATCTTCAGTTAGTCTTTTTAATAGTTTGCAAATCACCGATGTTAAACTCACTGGTCTATTGTTCTCTGACGTGTTTCTTGATCCTTTTTTTAAATAATGCTATCATGTTTGCTTTTTTCCATTCTAACGGAACTACACCCTCCGCTAATGACAAATTGAATACTGTTGCAAGCGGGATGCAATTTGTTCTACAATTTTCCAGTAGTATTTTCGGATGAATCCCATCCACTCCAGGTGATTTATTATCCTTGATATCCCTTATTTTCTTAACTACCATTTCTGGGGTTACAATTAGTTTTCATAAATAGTCTAACTCTCTCCCTGCGAATTTAGTTTCTGGTACTGGTAAACATCGAACTAAAGTACTCATTAAGTTTTCTGCCATTAAGAATCCCTCTGTTATTATGTTTCCATCACTACCTTCTAGAGGACCAACGTAATTATGAACTTTCTGTTTACTTCGAACATATGCATAAAACCTCTCGCTGTCATGTTTGATATTAAAAGTAAATTTTTGTAATTTCAGTTGTATCTTGGTTAAGTGCTTCTGTATAAATGGCATAGTCCTCTTCACTTCCAGCATGTCTATATGTCTTCCACATCATTTGGGTAATGTTAATGTTAACTGGCCTGAATTATTACGGCCTTTTAAAACCGTTTTATTCACCTTATATCGATATGTATGTGTTCGCAATGTGATTCTACATCACTTCCGGTATAAAGAAGTTAGATTTTTATTTTTTTATTTGTGTTTTAGAACAATTTAAACATGCCGAGTCAAAAAACCAACGCGATGTCACAGCTGCGATGGGAGACACCTACAGCTCGTGTCATATTTGCGGCGGTGACATCGCGTTGTTTACTTTGACTCAGCGTGTTTAAATTGTTCTAAAACACAAATAATTTTTTTATCTGACTTCTTTGTACCGGAAGTGATGTAGAATCACATTGCGAACACATACACATCAATATAAGGCGAAAAAAACGGTTTTGAAAGGCCGTAAAAATGTAGGCCAGTTGAGTATAAGATTACCCCTCATTTGCTTGTAGTTGATTTTTCTAATGGCTTCTTTCGATAAATGTTTCTTTGACCGTTTCCCCTGTTTTTTCAAGGGGACAAATTTGTCGACAATGCAGTCAATTTCACTCTTTAAGATAATCCAGCATTCTGTTGCTGTCTTATTCTCCAGTGTGTTATTCCAGTCTATCTTTGCTAAATATTTCTTCATGTCCTTGTATCTTCCTTTGTGAAAAATTTTCATGTAACATATTTTTTTTAATTCCATTCTCGTTTCACTTTGATGATAAAATATATGTGGTTGTGATCACTACACCCCAGTGGATCACATATCTTGACATTATCTACAAATTCCTTCTGTGAGCTCAAAATTATGTCCAACACATTCTCGCCCCTGGTTGGTTCTAACACATGTTGAGTCAGGAAACTATCTTGTACTAAATTTAAAGACTTGATGCTCACTCCCTGTTCTCTGTAGAGATTTCCACTGGTGGAATTCTCACATAATTATACAGCACCATTTACTCACTTATACTTACTCATTTATAGCGTTTTGTACTTCCTTATTCTCATCTATGCTTATGTTTGACTTTGATAAACTAACCCAACACTTAATGTTAAGTTTCCTGTAACCATGTTACACCAGACAGCTTCTTCACATTCCTCTTCTTTTTCTAATTTTATTTCGTAAGCCTAGATGGATTCTTTAATATATAAAATAACGCCATCTTCTCTTCTTCCTATTTTATCTTTCCTATACATGACATATCCTGTCATTCCTAATTTGACATATGATATATCGGTGGTTGCCCAAGATTCAGTTATACCTATTATGTGAGAGTCAATATCTTCTACCATAAAGTTAAGTTCATTTATTTTGTTTATTATGCTCCCTACATTTAAACAAACACATTTATTACCAAATTGTATAGAGTTTTTCTGTTCTTTGCTGGTTTATTTAATGCTGTCCTTATCGGTGCCTCTAGTATTTGGCTTCTCTGTGAATGCCCACCTCCTGCGAATCTAGTTTAAATAGTTGCAACCTTTTCCACTGTCCATAGTTCGAAGCATTGTCTCAGAGAATACTGCTGCCCCTTGTCGCTTAGATGGAGGCCATCTCTCGCGTACATGTCTTCTTTCCCAACAAAGTATCCCAATAAATCTATGAACTCAGTCCTTCTTCTTCACACATCTATTTTAATAGGGTGTTGATTGCTATCCTCTTGCAGTTTCTATATGTTGCTCCTCTTCCTCCCATTACTGGCAAGATTCCTGAGAGAATAATCTGTTCAACTCTTGTCTTCTTCAGTTTCCCTACCAATTGTTTGTATCTCTGCCCTATTCTAGTTGTCCCCTCCCTATCTGCATTGTTCGTCCCTACATGTACTAATATAGACCGTCCTTGGCTATGCCCCAATGTGTTCTCTACCCTTTCAGTAACATGCTCTCTGCTAGCCCCCAGAAGACAAACAACATCTTCTCCCTTGTCTGTCTTTCACAAAATGGAGTCGCCCATAAATACCATTTCTGTTCTCAATGCTCCCTCAATCACAGCTTCAGTAGCTCCTCCATTTTGCATCTACCTGGTCTTTGAATTTCCCACTGCCGCCTTCTCGGTTGTTCCTTTTTTCTCTGCCTCTTTTTTTCCTTTTCTTCCTGTCACCATCCCTGCTATTGACTTCCCTTTCGACACATCTACCCTCACTTTCTTTTATTCCCTTCATCTTTCCTCCTGTCACACGAACGTCTCTCCTCTCTTGTCCCATTGTCCCCTGTTGTTCTCCCTATGGACTAGCTTATATGTAAGCTAGTCCATATCACTCAGTTAACTACACACTATCAATATCCTTTCATGCTTTATTTAAATAGGTAATTTTCTTGTGTGTCCCAAATTTATCAATAACTGACTCATGATTCATGAAAGGCTTTGATGCATTGGTTGTGATATCAAATGCATTAGTTTTCAGTTGCACATTTCATGTAGTTATGCATACCACTGTGAATTATCAGGGCACTATGATATGTATGAATGCCTTAATTATGAATCTATGCATTACTCAAACATGCTATGTAATAATATATATTTTACATTAACCAAATTCAAACACCATTTGTGTGTGTGGCAAAATTAAAGAAATGTGTTACACGTTTGTGGAATGTCAATTGCGTTCACATGGTATGACTCCATAACACTATAATGCAAAGCATGCTACTACAGCATTAATACTGAAAAAAATATGTTTCTTGTCGTTAATATAAATAAGCAACTAGACAAATACATACAATTTATTAACCCAATAACAGATGACACAACTCAATGGTTATTGATCAAATCACTTGCCCCAATAAGATTCCATCTTCCACGACAACGAAGATTTTATTAGATAGAATCTTCCAGTTTGATACCTGCATTTTGAATATTACAAACATTGATGTTTAGTTTATATTAGTTACTTTAAATGCATAACATCAACACGTAGCCAACTGTTCATATTTATGTGCTGGACAAATACAGTGCAATTATCTATATGCAACGTACTTATTAAACTGAGATGGCATCAAACAAATCAATAACAATATTTTACGTCTATAAAATACATTTGATTTATTAACTGTAAATACAACAAATGTTAGTTTGAGTTTGACAACATTTAAGCCTATCTATTTGATAGATCCAGTTTGCAAAAAAGAAAAATAATTTGCCCATATATCTGACAAATGTTATGCAATTCTCGTTGTCTTCTATCAATAAACAATTTTTCTATGCAAATGAGTAGTAGTTGTTGGGGGAGGAATGAAACTGAAAATCTGTTTGAGTTGAGCACCACAGAATCAGTATTAGTTAATATTAATATTACTTAATATAATTATATCAATGAGTTTGATGAATATATGACAAGCAAGTTGCTGAAATTTGCAGATGATGCACAAGTCTTTAAAAGAACAAAAACTTATGAAGATAGATAACATTTACAAGGTCATGTTAATAAGTTGATCGAATGGTCTGAGTGAGAAATGGTAAATGTTGTTTAATTTGTGGAAGTGTAAATGCCTCCATATAGGTCGTGGGAACGAAGGTGTACACCATACAATGGGGGGTACTCTACTATGTAATACTGTAAATGACAGGGACTAAGGGTAAACTGTTAGTGTTGATATGAATGTCTCAGAGAATTGCGGAATTGCAGCATCGAAGCCAAATCACGTTATTTGATTAATTGAGCAAAACATAGTGTACAAGGAAAACGAACTAATAATACTGCTGCTGCATAAAACAATACCTAGGCCTCATTTAGAATATTGTATACAAACATGGACGCCATATCTCAAGAAAAATACTTAATGTTAGCAACCGTACGCAGAAGAGCAGCCAAAATGTTGCAAAAAACTGAGGGTATTAGTTATGAAATGCGTCTAAGACAATGTGGTTTAACAACATTAGAGACCAGGAGATTGAGAGGAGAAGAGATATAAGTGCATAAAATATTGAATGGTTACTACAAAAATATTGACAGAAATAGTTGTTTTCTCTGCTAACGAAGACAGAAGAACCATCGGACGCGAAGTTACATTAGCAAAGCAGCAGTGCTGATTAGATATCAGAAAGTTATCATTTTCATAAAGTACAGTAAATGAATGGAACATATTACCTGATGATTGTGTGGGTGCTAGTAGTGTTAGCATGTTTAAAATTACTAATTGACATACACTGCAGAAAGGTGGGATACTCTTCGATAGATTAGGCTGGACTCCCGATAAGCCAAAATACTTCCTTGTCAACCAGCCATTTACGCTAAATACATTTTGTCTGTAATTATTGAAGACGAAGTGACACAGCTGGCGGACAAAACCTCGATACAATTCAGTGCACTGTGGAACCGTAACAAAGAAATACAAAACGAATTCCACCAAGAGCTCAGGGAGCTTCAAAGAAGGTTTCAACCGAGTCTGGCAACTGCTTCATCTCTTGAGAGAGAAGAGAATACTGATGAGTCACAAGGTGAGATTTACAAGAATTGTCACACTAACAATCTGATTATAATGTCTATGAGAACAATTAAAAATTACTATTTCAATAATTATATTATCTATTGTTTATCAATTTACATATATTATCTTGCTAAATAAATTTAGTGTGGCTTGTTGTAGATTAAAAACTGTCTGGGTTGTTTCATCTTATTTCGCATGTCTGTCTGCACTATCGATATTATATTTACCGATATCATATCTGTGTAATAAACTGTGTTCATTTTGTCTCTCAGCGCATCACGAGATTCCTGCCATTGAAGGTGGTGATGAGGTTCCCGCCATTGAAGGTGGCGATGAGGTTCCCGCCATTGAAGGTGGTGATGAGGTATAGTTGAACATATCTGATTACTGGAACAATAATACTAACCTAAAGGAATATTTTCAACTTTCTTTTATTATATTATTGTTTTAAAGACACACAGCTTAATTTTTAAACGTTTAATTATGTTATTCATAAAAATAATATTACATTGAATTATCTGTAATTATATGCTTAACACCATCTCTGAGTATTCTATTAATGTAGATATTCGTTTTAGAATAAGTTATTGCACATTTCAAACATCATAACTGCATACAGAACAAACAAAAGACACTCCTGGCTTGGCTACATCGATTCGCCACTCATTCTATCCTAGACATTTTTTGCGGGTAAACCAATAGGCACTATGAACACGGGTATCAGACCCACGAAGAAAAGGGGCCCACGAAAACACCCGAATATTTTGTTACTGTATACTCCCCAAACCCTAATTATTGTTAAAACTGAATGTTGCCCAAACTGACCATGGCATATTTCAGCCCATATGTATCAAATCGGGGCCCAACTATATTTTTGACATAATAATAACATTTGCCTAAATGCTACACCTCAATGCGTTAGTTCCATTATTCAACATCATCGTAGGCGGTTTGGCAGTTTGGCGGGCTTATATAATGTCTGGATTTAACATTGAATTGCATGTGAAGGATTGAATAAAGGTGTATATTGACACTATACATATTCTTCGTCATTAGTTCAGCATATATATGCGACGCGTAGCTACCAGGCTGAATTCACGGCATGCTGTTCTCTCTCATTTCTCTCTCCATTCTCTCTCACCTCTTTACCCTCACTCTACCCTCTCTCCTCTCTATTTTCTCTCTCTCTCTCTCTCACTCACTATCTCCCATTCTTCTTCGTGCTCTCACAATATCTTCCTCCAGCAAGTCGCTGATGTCCTGCTCTCATCTTCTCCGTGTTCCTCCTCCTCTTCATCCCTTTTCCTTTTCTTTTCCTTCTTAGGCTGTTTTCTCTAATGAATCGTGTCTTTTGATGTGCCCAAATATATCAGTTTCATTTCTTTGACTCAGCGCACAAACTGACTGTTCTTTATTTCAAATTAATATAGGTTACGTATCGGTAGTCGTTATACAAGAAGTATATCCATTAGCAAATGTCACACACTAGGTTACAAATGGTACACTGACACCGGTAATGCGATTATTTCTGTTTTGTGCGTAATCGGTCCCTCTCTTCTGCAGCCTAGCACAGAGCATATGAAGCAAGCTTTCAGGGATAGCCAACCTTTCATCAGGTAAGCATTCATATTGGTATTTACGTCAGAAAGAGTAAGTTCTTTGTTCACGTACACTAGTTATTTTCAACAACGTTAATTGGTATTATTATTGCTGTATACATGCGTTATCATAAAAGGTAACCGCTATAACACACGTCTTTGGTTTAAGCAGAATTTGTTTTCGAAATAGAAAATTATAATGATACTTCCTGTACCCTGGAACCTAACGATAAGGTTTGACTAGTGCATGCCTAACAACCGAAGGTTGCAACTAGCATTATATCAGTGTATTTGTATATCATATATGAATACGATATTATATTATGTAGAATTCATAGTTATATGCCACATTAATACGAGCAAACCTAATATTTGAATACCAATGTAGTTTAAGCCCAAGACAAGTGTAGAATTCATAATTTTATACCATATTAAGACGAGCAAACATAAACTTTGAATCCGATTGCAAACTAAACTCAATGTTTTCGGACTGCCGCATTGACAGATTTTAACTGGACACTGTAAATTCTCAACCCTCCGGACGATTTTCAAAAAGATCTAAATCGACAACCCAATCTTGGGAATTCACTAATTTCCAACACCAAAATTTGCTTTATCAACCCAATAAAGCAAAACTAACGGAGATGTGGGATATAATGCAATATGTGTATTGTTTACTTGAAATAAGAAAATGTCATGTATGGTGGTTAAAAGTTAAGACATGAGAAAACTACTTTCAGGCCGTGGCTGAGGTGTGATTGGATGTTGTGAGTAGTAATGTAATTATAGGTCGTTTCATGCTCGGAGCGTAGCAGGAAGGTCAAAGGTCAAATGTCCCAAAGCTCCTCTCCGGTTAGGTGGTGAACTTTGTGGAGAGATAGTGTATTAGTACTGCCAAAACTGGTGTATCTTATATTTATACTATGTCAAGAAGGTCCTCTATAAAACGCCCCTGGTTGATAGGTAGTGTACTACTAGTAGTATGTTCACTACAAAAACACAAACAGCTAAGATAATTAAATTATGTAATTGCGCATGTGTAATGTTATATGTTTTTTTGTCTTCCTGCCAATATCAAATCCCCATGTAGACCAGTTACACATATCATTGCGCAACCCAACTAGACAAGTGTAAGCACGTTTGCTCGTATTTTCCTCTCTGTTGATTGTATCAAAGCAATTATGTAATACACTGTAACTATGATGTTCTGGTCCTAAATCACTGTGGGATACTATGCAGATCCCTGAAATACTCTGCCCATCGTTTGATATTTCCTCTGTTGTCCTAAGTATGGTGCCGTCCTTTCCTTTGACAAAGTATAACCGTAGTAATTAGCTTTGAGTCAGTTGGGCTCTAGATCACACCAGTCGAGTGGTTGCTTTTTCATCTACAACTACATCCACGCACACACATACACACACCGATACACACACATACTAAAATTTACGTGTATACACACACGCACACGCACATGCCCACGCACACGCACACGCACAAATATGTTCAAAAAGGTTCTTTATGGTGCATTTTGTTGTATGTAGGAGTACTTATTGAAATAAACTTATTTGTATTATCATCAAAGCATCGTTGCTATAACAAAATGTCATGAGAACGAATGGTTGTCGCATGTGTTTCAGATATGACATTGTAGTCATCGAGCAAGATAAGGAGAAGGTGATGGAGCTGCAGAAAGGTCACGGTGATTGGGATCCAAGAATGACATGGGTGAGTCGGTCACATTTAATTCACAGCCTGGACAATATGTTTTTAACAGCACTTTGTGTGGTTGGTTATCTGATATGGAAATGTCTAAAATAAAACAAAACTGTATCATATGTCACTATATGTTGATATAAAAATGTAGTGTGATTGATCATATTTTTGGTGAGTGCATTTTGCAACAAGGGATTGCTACGATTGCGGTAGATGGAGTTTCTTTCGTTCTCTGTGTGTAGAGTAGTGTTGAAGAATGGTTCAAATGAATAGATGGGTTCAAATGGTTAACATGAGTAGTGCTGGAGATTATTTATGGCCAATGTCAATCAAATGTAATACTACCGTAAAAGAAATGGACTTATGATTAACTATTAGTGCTGATATGAAGGTATCAGAGCAGTGTGGAATTGCAGCAGCGAAGGGAAACCAAATTCTTGGATTAATTAGGTGAAATGTAGTGTACAAGGAGAAATAACTAATAATACTGATGCATAAAACAATACTTAGCCCTCATCTATAATATTGTATACAAGCATGGAGGGCGTATCGCAAAAAGGATATTGATGTGCTAGAAAGAGTACAAAGGAGAGCAAACAAAATTATATCAAAACTCAGGAATATTAGTTATGAAATGCATGTGAAAGAATGTGTTCTAACAACACTAGAAACCAGTAGGCCCTAGATTGAAAGGAGATCAGATAGAAGTGTTTACAATATTGAATGGGTATGAAAATATTAGAGGCCAGAGTTACATTAGCAAAGAAGCAGTGCAATCTACGTATTAACAAATTCAATTATTTATAATGAACAGTAATTGAATGGAACTGATTGTCAGCTGATTGTGTAGATGCTAGTAGTGCTAATATGTTTAGAAATAAAATTGACATATACCTCAGAAGTGCGGGATATGCATAGATAGAGAGGTTGGACTCTCGATAAGCCAAAGGGCTTCCTTGTTCACCTGCCATCTAGAGTTGATTCTCTAGGTGGCAATCTTGTTAAATGTATGTGCATATCCAGACACGCAATACAAACACAAACACAAACCTACATGCATGCACTTAAGTGTTAAAACTTGCACGTTCGAGCTTGATTATTCATATACATATCATAACTCTTACAATGAAGAATTAGTCAGGGTCCTCGTGTATCTAAAACTGGATCCCGTGAGAATCACTTGCCAAAAGCGATTTTTTTTGTTTGAATGTTATCATTAGGGTATCAGTAAAAGGAAAAAGTTTGGTGGCAATTATTTTACTTTTGGGGCATAACGTGGCGACGGCCATTTTCCAAAATGGCTGCCAAATTCAATATCCCCCTATCTTAATAAATACGGCATGCAGAGCAATAATTGTGGTATGCGAGAGTATATTTTAGGGGTCCCCGATTTCAAATATGCAATTATTTGGCTCCTCCGGCATTTATTTCCGCCATTTTTAAAGATGGCGGTCGTCATTACAAATGTCCCCATGTCTCAAACACTGCGTCACCTAGAGCAATTCTATTGACGTTGTTGGATAGCTTGGTGGATAGCGATACAAAATATATTATTTGTCACCTTCAATAACGTAACAATTCGTGCCATTTTTAAAGACGGCGTCTGGCAAAGCCCATAATGTCCGTATTTAAGAAATACGGTATTTAGATCCATATATCACCACATCTTAAGTGCTTCGTGTCGTCGAAGGGTGTAGCTGATGTACAGTGAAGACCTGTTTGACCCACTCTTTTGACATTAGTCATAAGTTTGAGACGAATTCAACGCCGTATATGATATGTTACCTATTATCGCTCGGTATGCATGACATCATAAATTATTATGGCAAGACCATTAATCGATGTGTCATCGGTATTTAGCCAAATGCCAATATAAGTTTGAATGTCATGTATGTTTGGAAAGTGTCATCACCAGAACACATTATAGATGGAAAGATGCATGTGAAAAACGTGTTTATATGTTAAAGCCTGCGTCACTCCGGCCAGGACTACCATAGATCTATATAGATTATCAGTTACTGAGGAGTCTATTATATACCAAAACACAAGTATATTACCCTAGCTATTATTATTTCAAACTTGTTTGTTTCTTGTCTTGCCATATTTAGATGATTGAAAATAAACATAGCCATGGACAAAATACATAATAACTTAAGATACTTCATCTTCGGATTTTCAAGTCTACTCCTGCCTCTCTTTAACTTGATGTATTATTTGCATATTGGGCAAGACAGTCGAGCCACTTTATGGTGGGGAGACTAGCAGAGCTCAACAATGACACTGTTAACAAAATAGTATAGATTATGATCATCGGACCTGATTGCATTCAAGTATCACAATACGCATGCATGTTATAAACGATAAACTGGTATACGCAATCTCCGGCCTATTTAGGAGGAACACAGAAATATCTAAGGGTACAAAAAAGACGCCTGTCCTCGTCTTATAATCTCCGCACACGACTTAACAACATTAATTTGTTTCATCTTTGCTGCAGTACTTTTTACGCTAATATATGATGAAAAGCACATGTCATGGGCACTCGAGTTATCGAGTCAATGTGACTCGATAACTACGACAGAACTTAATTGTGTCATTATAGTTATCTAACATACGTGTCTTAAAATATCGGTTGTATAACGCAGGATCATAATTATCTGCTAAACTGCACACGAAATTCTAAATTTCAGTAACTGTCAAGCCATATTTGATCAATGGATCTAAATAAGACAAAGCTTCCACGAACACACACATACACATACACACACACATGTATATATATATATATATATATATTTATATATATATATATATATATATATATATATATATATATATATATATATAGAGAGAGAGAGAGAGAGAGAGAGAGAGAGAGAGAGAGAGAGAGAGAGAGTGAAGGAAGAGTTCATACTTTGTAAGCACGAAAGTGGTGTGAACTTTCTGGATGCAATGAGATGACGTATTTGCTAGATGCGCAGACTTAAGTACGTCTGAAAGTGTATTTGCTCATCTTGCTGACATTATATATATATATATATATATATATATATATATATATATATATATATATATATATATATATATATATATATATATATATACATACATGTCAGCAAATACACTTTCAGACGTACTTAAGTCTGCGCATCTAGCAAATACGTCATCTCATTGCATCCAGAAAGTTCACACCACTTTCGTGCTTACAAAGTATGAACTCATCCCTCACTCTTTCTTTTTAATCGAACCCTATTACTCCCACGTATGGTACAATCAATGTAGTACGGATAAACATGGATTCTGGTCTATAAGAGCTTGTGCTGCATGTGTAAGGATTATGGATTGCTTCTCGTACTTCGTTTATGTCAAGAGTTACCTCGTGTTCCTCCAAAATTAATATGAGATTCTGTATATCCGTGTATCGTTTATAATATGCAAACGCGTTGTGATACTTGAATGAACAGTCAAGTCCGAGAATCCCTAATACTGTGTTAACAATGTCATCTTTGAGCTCAGCTACGTCACTGACACGTTTTCTGCTAGTCTCCCCACCATACAGTGGCTCGACTGTCTTGCCCAATATGCAAATAATACATCAAGTTAAAGAGAGGCAGGAGCAGACTTGAAAATCCGAAGATGAAGTATCTTAAGTTATTATGTATTTTTGTCCATGGCTTTGTTTATTTTCAATCATCTGAAATATGGCAAGACAAAAAACAAACAAGTTTGAAATAATAATAGCTAGGGTAATATACTTGTGTTTTGGTATATAATAGAAATGTCTTCAATCAATGAGACAACTTTGGGGCAAACACCTCATTAATACTTTTCACTTGGGATAATCTTGACAGTGGGGATATATCTCGTAGGCAATTACCACCTGTTTTAAAATATCATTTGACTCCTCAGTAACTGATAATTTATATAGATCTATGGTAGTCCTGGCCTGAGTGACGCAGGCTTTAACATATAAACACGTTTTTCACATGCATCTTTCCATCTATAATGTGTTCTGGTGATGACACTTTTCAAATATACATGAAATTCAAACTTATATTGGCATTTGGCTAAATACCGATGACACATCGATTAATGGTCTTGCCATAATATTTTATGATCTCATGCATACCGAGCGATAATAGGTAACATATCATATACGGCGTTGAATTCGTCTCAAACTTATAACTAATGTCAACAGTGGGTCAAACAGGTCTTCACTGTACATCAGCTACACCCTTCGACGACACGAAGCACTTAAGATGTGATATATGGATCTAAATATCGTATTTCTTAAATACGGACATAATGGGCTTTGCCAGACGCCATCTTTAAAATGGCGCGAATTGTTATTGAAGGTGACAAATAATATATTTGATATCGCTATCCACCAAGCTATCCAACAACGTCAATAGAATTGCTCTAGGTGACGCAGTGTTTGAGACATGGGGACATTTGTATTGACGACCGCCATCTTTAAACATGGCGGAAATAAATGCCGGAGTAGCCAAATAATTGTATATTTGAAATCGGGGTCCCCTAAAATATACACTCGCATACCACAATTATTGCTCTGCATGCCGTATTTATTAAGATAGGGGGATTTTGAATTTGGCAGCCATTTTGGAAAATGGGCGTCGCCACGTTATGACCCAAAAGTAAAATTGCCACCAAACGTTTTCCTTTTACTGATACCCTAATGATAACATTTAAACAAAAAAATCGCTTTTGGCAAGCGATTCTCACGGGATGACACCAGGACCCTGACTAAATATGTAATTATGTTTACATAAGACATGGTCTTTTATTCCAGGTTCTCGGGCTGAACGGCGTCATTGGCAATGTTAAGGAGAACGGTGATGTGTTAGTGGAATGCAGCAGTGACAGAAAGTAAGTGTGTGACAGAGAATAATCCATTGAGTTTATGCTAATATCGTATAATGTTTAAGATGTGTACCATTACTTACCAGGCACTTTCTTCTAAGCAGCCATCGTATTTACATACTTTACTTACTCCTATAAGAAAACCTATTCAACTTCGGTCATCTACTTCTGATTTACTCTTTGTACCAAAGGTCAATACTAATATGGGGACCAGGGCTTTTGGTGTGGGTGCGCCTACTCTATGGAATATGCTTCCTTCTAGCGTGAAATCAGTTGAAAATATTGCTAAATTCCGTCGTCATTTAAAAACATATCTGTATAATCTGGCCTATCCACCATAGCTCCCTGGCGCATCAATCAATCTGATGACAACTTGATTTGTTTAACGACTATGAGATCGATTAATCCTTTTTGTTTTGATGTGCCTCTGAGCTTGGTTTCTAAGGATATAGGCGCAATATAAGTTAACTAATTATTATTATTATTATTATATGAACTATGGACAAATACTAGTATTATAAAAGTGTGGTTTCAAGTCCTTGGAAGCTTTACCCTTCATCACCTCACATGCCTGTTTACCGTTCACATATGTTGGCGGTATCAGATGACCATTTCTACAAATGAGTGACTCAAATAATGTTGAGTGAAACAATTTATCAAACTTCGAAATGGCACCGGCGTTATTAAAATCCTGATTCTCTTAATTGTATGTCCGATGCTGTAGCTGCTATATTACTTCATTTACTACACCTGTTCACCTGAAGACATATACTAACATCACACGAAACCTCTATGTTACACTATATGTGTTTATGGAGTATTGTTGGGGTGCATTTGTTCGTCAGTCGCTTTTTGAAACTACACCTTGTTTTAAAATGAATAATATATTATTGATTATTGTGTATTTGTTTCAGATTTTGGTTTCATCCAGAATTGCTGAAGGTCGTTGACACGTCTCAGACGCCAATTGAAGTTGGAGACAACGTCGTAGTGACCGACTCCATTAGGAAGCTCAGGTCGTTGCAGGATGACAAACATGGAGGGTGGAATGCGGGAATGGGAAAGGTACACAAGTGTTATGTTATCAATATTTACACAGTCATTGCCATTCCAGTACTAGTATGTCGTCAAATGTAAAATGTATACCTCCTAACTCTGTCAGTTGGTAATCCATATTTGACATAAGCTACATATCATATTGTTAGATATTGCTAAATTGGTTTTCATATAACCTTGAAAATGGTATCAGTTAATATGCGTGTTCTATAGATAAATTAATACCAATATTGTTCAAGAGTAAGCGTTTGGTTATTTGTAGACCGTGGGATCTACAGGAACTGTTGTTGGTATTTTGTCAAATGGCTGTGCGAGGGTGTTTGTTTCTGGACGCCGATGGGTATACAACGTGAATGCACTGCAACATGTCTCCAGATCATGTATGTTGGTTTTTGTAAACGGATGTTAATAGAGTTTGTCACATCGTTTTCATGCATTGAAAAAAACAATATTTCAGATTGGTATGCCAGTGAAAGAAAATGCGTACTGTGTGACCTTACATAACAAGTAAGCCAACGGCATTTACATCAAGTTCCTCTGTCACGTGAATTTGTGTATGTGACAGAGGAACTTGATGTAAATTAACCAAGGATCACAAGTAATAAATGGTTATGAAAAACATTGAATAAAAATGCAATAATATTACTCTTAGCTAAGGGTATTATGTCAGTTGTTTTTAATATAGTAGGATGTAATTATCGCCCATATTTTTATAATCGTAATTATATTGTAAGATGTGAATGCTGTTAATGTCGTGCAAGAACATTAACGTTAATGCATTGCATATCTTCTTTCTACAATACCTTCGTCCAGTTTCACCACGCATATATATATATATATATATATATATATATATATATATATATATATATATATAAGAACATCCTTAACACTATGATGATTGACTTAGTAAATGCTGTGATTTTTCAATAGGCGAGTGTAGGAATTTATGCAAATCTATGCATGCTAAGTAATTACATAATGCTTTAAACATGTTTTTAGTTACTCATCCATTTTTGTTTTGATTAGTGTAAAAGAACAGAAGCAACATAGAAGTCGCTTCGCTTTAATATTGTATCTGGAACTGAGTGATGATCATTTTAATAGGTTACTGCAATTTTTGCTTAATACAAAATATTTGGACTGCCTGCATACCCTCAATCCTTTGCAACAGTCTCCTGCTTTACTATTTCTGAAGTATTATGTATGTTGTTGTGCATGTTTGCGTGCATACATGTCTATAAAACGCTAACATTATATATTAATAAAAAAATTATAGTAAAGAAACTTAGCCAAGCTGATTGTATGTGTTTCTCAGGGAGTCCAGGCTCGAACATCACTCCAGCAGACGAATCACCAAGTGGGGCATGCGACGCAGACATGGTAACAAAATTGTGTTATCTATTATGGTTATATGTGTATGCAGTATATTCTATACTTAAAGTAGTAGAAATTGTAAGTGTGATTTAATATGCGAAGTGGAATTATTAGCCATAGTTCGAACGTAATACAAATAACTTAGCACTGTCATGATATCAAGTTACGGCAGTGTTGGTTAACACCCTTAGTAACAATTGTAATAAATACGTGCACCAATGAATGCAATTCAATGAATGAGCAGTTCAATTGTAGCCTGTTCATGTGCATTGTAAATTGAAATTATGTAGCACCATGTAACTTACATGTATTCTACCATGTTTTCTGTCTATGTACGTGTT
This sequence comes from Oasisia sp. SBJ-2009, assembly GCA_964017155.1. Taxonomy (NCBI): domain Eukaryota; kingdom Metazoa; phylum Annelida; class Polychaeta; order Sabellida; family Siboglinidae; genus Oasisia; species Oasisia sp. SBJ-2009. The sequence continues at coordinate 7,332,581 of OZ024854.1, forward strand.
ATCGAAACTGCCACCCGCTGACATTTTAACAACAAGAAATGAATCATCAAACACATAGGATCATATATAATGCTAGTCCAAATTTAGTGCACTTGAACAATGTAACAATTGTAGAGTTTTTGTGGATAAACACAGGTTTGTGTTTAGTGAATGTCAGAAAAGTTCTATAAATTTGCTAATAATACATTAAAAGGTTGTTGTCAGATTCTGTGAAATATTTATGACATATTACTAACTTCGATTACATATACGGATGTTCCATATTTCATGTGTTCTTGTTATCGTGAACTGTTTATATACTGCATGCAATGCTGCTCAAATGTGTACTAAAGATTTATGGTTCACGGTTCTTTGTTGTTCTAATGTAGTTTTACTCTCGGTTTAATCATACTTCTAATATATACAGGTGTACGTTAAATTATTTGATGTAAAATAGCATAATAGGTGTATGTTCTAGGTTTAATATGAGTTCCTGATATGATATAAAAATCGTTTATGAAAAGGCGTTAGATATATCGATGTCAGTATTCGTTGTATCTAATTACAGGAGGACGAATTGTTTTATGAACGCACTGATCTCTCATCGTCACTGCAAACATCTACTTCTCATGAACACCGGACTTGGATTTTCTGTAAAGGAGATAAAGTTCGGGTTGAGTCGAATGAAGATGTTGTCATTAAACTACAAGAGAACACTGTAGGCTGGAACGACGACTTGAAACATGTAAATAGTCATTTGTTTTATGTCTACGTTCAGTGTAGCATCTGTAGTCGTAAACATGTAATTTCAAAACGGTGCCATCATAACGGATTGGAAACTAAACAATATCCTGATCATACCAGTGATTATTAACTTGTATTGGAAACAAATAACCCATTATAAGTTTAGCATATATTTTATCATAATCGTTTGGTGCATGTGAGTGTATTGTCATGTGAACATACTTGTACGACGACCCAACATTGCAGTGCAAGCCAATGTTTCATTGTAACTGCAAAGAAAACACAAGGTAATAAAGCTAATCTGAGCTTATCTTCATCATCATCATCTTTGTGCAGCCGTAGTGTCCCATGGTTGGGCGAAGGGGTCAGCATGCTCCTTCCACATCTGCCTATCTTGCGCTATCCTCTGCCAGATGGTACCCTTCCAGTAGTCGTCTAGTTTGTCTCTACAACGTTTCGCCGGTCTTCCTCTAGGACGTTTCCTTTTGTAGGGTTTCCTGGTTTTGATACGCAGTGTCCATCGCTTACCTCCTGTCCTGCTACCGTTACCTCGTATCATGTTTGTTTTTCTGTCCCGGTATGTGACGTTTAACATACTCCCTTCCATTTTCGTTTGTGCGGCTGCTAGCTTTTCAGATCACTACCCTAATTTCATCTTCATCAACAAAAACTCAGATGACCAGATATATGCACACAAACTGATGAAACGAAGGAATTTTAACAAGTCAAATATTGACAACTTTAATAATTCCCTATTCACAACAAAGTGGGATGACTTGGTAAATAGTGAATGTCCAAATGAGGCATACACCTAATAATGTTATTAACAAATTTATCAGTTTACTTGATGAACACGTTCCTCAGCGGATATCAAAACCAAATAAATATAAACACAAAAAACACCCATGGATCACACAAGCCATACTCAAATCCATATGTACTCGGGATCATTTGAGTAAAAAACGCATTCACTCTAAAGCGACACCAGATTTTAATTTTAATAATATTGACCAACAATACAAACAATACAGAAACTTATTGAACAGGGTTATTCGTAACGCCAAATCTCAATACTGGAACACTAAATTTACAGAATCTAAAAATAACATAAAGCAAACATTAAAAACATACTTCATGTCCCGAAAAAGCAAAATTTACCCTCATCATTCCAAATCGACAACAACGTGTAATGACCCAATGAAAATATCCAATGCATTTAGCAATTATTTTGCTAATATTGGCCCAAAGTTAGCAGATAAAATAAAAACCACAAATAACTATACCGATTATATGCAGAATCAGTTGCCAAGTAGTCTTGTCATGGAAGAAACCACCTGTACAGAAATAATTAACATCATTCAAAATATCAAATCAAAGCCAAGTACTGGATTTGATAATATATTTACTAAACTGATGAAGTTCTGTGGAAACCATTGCCTTACCTATGGCGGAATTTTTTAATTCTATGATGCGTTCGGGTATATTTCCTGATGATCTAAAAATTGCTAAAGTGATACCTCTTTATAAATCAGGAGATTCCAGTTTGTTTACAAACTACAGGCCCATCTCACCATTACCTGCATTCTCCAACGTGTTCGAAAGATTGATATATAATCGTCTCCATAGCTTTCTTGAAAAGTACAATATTCTGTTTACATTCCAATATGCTTTTCGTAAACAAAGTTCAACTGAACATGCAACTCTGGAACTAATAGATACCGTAGTAAATGCGTTAAATGACAAACATTATGCTCTTGCTGCGTTTATTGACTTAAGCAAAGCCTTTGACACATTAGATCATAACATTTTGCTTGATAAACTATGGCACTATGGTATTAGAGGGGTCCCAGACAAACTTTTAAAAAGCTACCTTGAACATAGAAAGCAATTTGTTATAAACAAAGATACAATGTCTGATTATCAAAGTACAAAATGTGGAGTCCCACAAGGATCCATTCTAGGACCACTACTATTTTTGATTTATATAAATGATATGTCTTTATCATCACTTACAGGTCAATTCATACTGTTTGCTGATGATACAAGCCTAGTCTTTAAAAGCAATGATCTCAGTAGTCTCACAACTAATGTTAATTCTGAACTCACAAATATTTCTCATTGAATAATTGCCAACAAACTTTCACTGAACATAGGCAAAACTAAATACATGTTATTTCAAAACACTCAAAATCAGATACTAAGCCATGAGGAAATTATTCTACATGGTAATAAAATAGAAAAATTTGATCACTTCAAATTTTAGGTATGTGGATTGATAGAAACCTTAACTGGAAGAAAAATGCAAATGAAAAATGCAAGAAAATTGCCCAGTTATTAGCAATAATTCATAAAATCAAGCCACATCTACAGTCGTGCACATTAAAACAAATATATAATGCCTTGATTCAACCCCATTTATCATTTGGTCTACTTGCTTGGTATAGTAACATTCGTGGCAATTTAACTAACATAAGCAGACTATTTATACTTCATCAAGAAGCTGTTCGATTAATCGATAAAAGCACATTTATAGCACACACTGATCCCATCTTTAAAATGTTCAATATTCTTAAATTAGAAGACCTATTTATAATTCAAGGATATCAGCTATATGATTAAATAATGAAAAAACAATGTCCAAAATACCTTTTAACATCTGTCAAGAAAAACAATGATCTTCACAGCCACATAACCAATAATATTCATATATGTTTCATAAGAACATAAATAAAAAAACAGGGATGGTTTTATTAACTTCATACCATGCTATTGCACCTGTATAAAGTACTGCACCTATCACTAAATAAAGGGCACAATCTAAAACAAATTATCACAAAGTCACATTCAGATATTTGCCTATTAAGGAATTGTTATTCTTGCTTGATGAACAGTATTAATTAATAATTGTATATTTTCTCACGTCAACTTTTATTAAACTAGATTATGTATAGTAATAAACTGTTTTTTTAGTATAAGTAGTATCATTAGATTAGTATTACTGTTTTCTTAGTATTAGCATTATTATTATCTTGTTATTAATTAAATTATTATTATGTACACCATGTACTATTAGAGGTAGACAGTATTTTGTAATTTTAAAGGGCGTCCAGTTGCATCAACTATTTTAGTTATTACTGGCGTCCTGGCATTCATTATTATCACGTTCTGTGTCTGTTGTATTGTGTTGTATATTTGCCAAATAAAAGTTCAAGTTCAAGCTTGTTCTTTGCTTGAGTGGTGACTGCACATGTTTCCACGCCGGAAGTACGCATGAGTTGTAAACTTGTCTCTTCAAGCATGTTCCAATGTTACCCTTGAAGATTTCGCAGTGCTTGGCGAATGCTGTACACCCGGCCGAAATTCTTCTTTGAATCTCCTTGTCTAGGTTTTTCTACATGGTACTGTATCTCTGCCCCAGGTAGATATAGCTTTCAACGTTCACGGTCTGAGTGTTTAACAAGATTTAACAAGATTGCCACCTAGATAATCAACTCTAGATGGCAGGTGGACAAGGAAGCCCTTTGGCTTATCGAGAGTCCAACCTATCTATCTAAATGTACCCCGCCCTTCTCAGGTACACGTCGATTTTATTTATAAACATATTAACACTATTAGCACCTACACAATCAGCTGATAATATGTTCCATTCATTTACAGTTCCTTGTGAAAATGAGAATTTTCTAACATCTAGTCTACACTGCTTCGTTGCTAATGCAATTCCATGTCCTCTAGTCCTTATCTCTAATAGACGCATTTCATAACTAATATTCCTGAGTTTTTGTATCATCTTGGTTGCTCTCCTTTGTACTCTTTCTAGTATATCAATATCCTTCTTGTGATATGGCCTCCATGCCTGTGTGCAATATTCTAAATGAGGCCTTACTATTGTTTTGTACAGCGGTATTATTAGTTCTTTGATCTTGTACACTATATTTCGCCTAATTAATCCAAGAATTTGGTTTTCCTTCGCTGCTGCAATTCCACACTGCTCTGATACCTTCAAGACAAGCCTCGGTGAGATTCCAGCTATGGGTGAGATGAATAGAGCAATCGCCGGCCTGAAAGATGGCAAAGCACCTGGAGGAGATGAAATTCCTGCAGAAGTATGGAAGCACGGAGGAGACAATCAGTTCAGCAGACTGCACCAACTAATCACCGATGGCTAGGAGGTGGGTTCTGTACCACAACCATGGAAGGATGCCAGCATTGTAACCATCGACAAGAAAGGTGATCGAACAGACTGTGGGACCTTTAGAGGAACCTCTCATCTTTCCATAGCTGGCAAGATCTTCGCCAGGATCCTCCTCAACAGACTACCAACATAACACCAGAGGTAGTTCCATAGACACAATATGGCTTCAGAGGTAACCGGAGCACCCCGGATATGATATTTTTGTCTCCAACAACTACAAAAAGTGCATTGAGCAGGACCGACCGCAGTACATGGTATTTGTCGACTTCAGTAAGGTGTTCGATACAGTTGGGAGGACCGGGCAATTGCAGCTACTGAGGAAGTATGGCTGCCCAGAGAAGTTCACAACAATGATCGAGACACTACATACCGGAATGATGGCATATGTTAGTGTTGGAGGGGAAGTCTAAGAATCGCTTAGTGTCACAAATGGGGTCAAGCAAGATTGTGTACTGGCCCCCACGCTCTTCTCCATCTTCCTAGCTTGCTTGACGAGGCTTTCCGACATATGGGGGACGGCGTCTACATCCAGACAGAGTGCTGACCTATTCAACGTCGCACATTTCAGAGCAATACTACTCGGATACTGATGAGAGAGCTGCTATTCGCAGATAACAGTGCACTGGTTGCACACTCTGCTGAAGACATGCATAAAATAGTGGATGCTTTTTCCAATCCTCAAAGAAGTTTGGCCTGAAGATTAACATCAAAAAGACCGAGGTGCTGTACCAACCAAACTCTACAAGAACCCGAGAGGAGTATATCATGGTTGATGGAAACAAGCTGAACTCTGTTCTGGAATTCACCTACCTAGGAAGCACTATATCAAGTGATCGATGCATTGACAATGAAATACAGAGGAGGGTGGCCCAGGCAAGTGCATCTTTCGGTCAACTACGCCAGAGACACTGGAACAACCACCATGTGTTCAACGGGTTAAAGGCAAGATCTACCATGCAATCGTGCTGTCCACCCTCCAATATGGAACTGAGGCTTGGACAGTGTACAGACGACAGGTAAAAAAGCTGCGTGCCTTCATTATGCGACATCTGCGTTCGATCATGAGGATAACCTGGATGGACTAAGTGACAGACAAGGAAATACTCGAACAGACAGCGCTGCCATCTATGGAAGATCTTCTGATCAGAAAGAATCTCCGGTGGACTGGACACCTCATGAGGATGTCACCAGAGAGGCTACCAAAGCAGATTCTCTATTCTCAGCTGTATTTTGGTCACAAAGAAAGATAGGACGCCTTCGTCTCTGGTTCAAGGATGCCCTCAAGAGAAACGTGAAGCTGAGAGACATAAAAATCGACTCGTGGACATTACTCTCACAGCAGAGAGATGCACGGAGAGCAACAGTCAAGTTATGGATGCAGTTTTTTTCGCTTTGCGACCGACAGCATGATGTTGCTGTTTCCATAGGGTTTGTTCTTTTCTCTATTTGAGCATTGAAGTCTCCCATCACTATTGTGTAGTGGTTTGGTTTCCCTAAAGTCTCATCGACGTCGTTGTAGAAGTTATTGATGTCTTCGTCGGAGTATGATGTTGTGGCTGCATACTTGCACTATCTTTAATTTGTAGCACTTTGTTATGTACAGAACAAGTTCTGCTACTCTGGGGCTGATGATGTTTACTTTCACTATATGGTCTTTCCATTTCCTGTTTATGAGAAAGCCTACTCCTTCTTGGCCATTGTTTGTTTTAGAATGGTATTGCAGGTGGCCGCTTTGTAACGTAATGACACATTCCTCTGGACTTCTCACTTCGGAGATCCCTATTACATCCCATCCCAAGTTCTTCTTAGAGTTTTGTATGTGTTCATCTCTCAGTAGAGTTCTGATGTTGTAGGTCGCTATCTTTAGTCTACTTACACTCTTTCTCTTTTTGACCCAGATATTCTTAGCATCCCTGCATATAGTCCTAATTCACCAGAGCCACCTCTTGGGCATGGACCTTTTCGGTGCCGCTGGGGACTGGGGGCCATGGCTTTGTAGTGATTTGCATGCTGGTGCGGTTGGCCTACCCTTCCACGCTGCCCAGTGTGGGTTGGAAGGGGCAGGCGATATAGGGGAACGCCCAAGTTTAGACACGGTGGATGTGTCAGTAACGAAGCATTGACTTGCCGGCACAGTGATTCGAACCCCGGTCCCTCTAGTCGGGTGTTCGGCACTCTAACCACTCGGCCACCCGCCCATATTATCTAATCTTTTCTGATACCATTTAACACATCATGTAATGGAATTGCATTAATTATGTTTTAAGTCAACTTAATTACATGTTTCCATTCATAACCCAAGAAATGCTGCGTCAACAGTTTGCCAACGTGTTGGGCCATGCCTGATCTGTCATTTGATATTTGTGTTTAATGATTCCTACATGTACCTGTTGCACCACTGCACATTTTCCTGCAAACCTATGCGTTGTGCTTAGGCATATTTCCGAAGTGACTTCACGTTAATTCACTTCTGGGATTCTACGTACACCACCTGACCAAGTAATTACTATACTGTGTTTAGTAATACTTTACCTATCCTAATATTAAATGTTTTACTCTGTTTTAGCATCTAGGCAAAACCGGTGTCGTGCAAAGTGAACAAAGTAACATTGTCGAAGTGACATTCCCAAACGGTGACACGTGAGTGATTGTATTAAGTTTCTGATTAATGCCAGTAACGTACACACAAAAACACGATACACGACATATACATTGTAGTTGTGGTGACTTTAATCTGAAGTACAATACAGTAAATCATCTATTGCTGAGTATGTGTTTGTGGGTGTATATGTGTGGTTGTGAGTGTGAGCTCATGCTCTTACGTAATATGTGCTGCTGGACCGTTTTATGTAAATGAGAACTATGCTACAGCAGAGTATTTTGAATGGTTCTTATTGATTACAACGATGTTGCGAAATGAACTATGTTCTGAATATGATAACCCTTTATTAAATGCATATCAATATGATACACGCATTTTCAGTGAGTAATGTACAAATAATTGTGTTGGCTTAATGGATAACTTCATACAAACATATCATATGAAATGTCACTTTTATGTGTGCACTTACACTATCTAGTAAATGTTTCCATTCTGAAATGCTTCATTTTTTATTGTAAGTTATTACATATAACTGGTTGACATTCATCTGTATTGAAAAACAGTTGGGTGTCAAGAAATATAATGACTCTTATTGCCTTGACATTATATTTAATATGGTATGTAGATATGAAACACTGAAATATCTTGTCAACTGAATAGGCTTGTACTGAATTACAGGTGGCATATCAACAAAGAGTTACTGGAGAGTTGCGGGGAGGAAGATGACGAAGACCAACCATTCAAGAAGTAGGTTCCATTCTAGTATGTTGCAACGTTTGTGGTAATGTGAACATGTAGATTACAAATATTTTTCAAATCCATTTGCTTTATTTTAACGTCAACTTGTCGACTATTTATTCCAAAAACCTTTACAATACAGGTATTACTGCTATGAAATGCCATGGATGTTTCAAAAGATTACATATTTCATAGTATACGACGTCAATATAATGAATATAAATACAGATCCTTTGAATGCATATACAAATATAATAAAAAAAATCTTACGTAAAGCAATGTCAGAATGATTGTTCATGCCATGTTGCAGGCATGATATTGTCTCAATTGAGAGTGACAAGGGCCGAGTCAAGAGACTTGAAAAAGGTCATGGTGGATGGGCACCACATATGGCTCCGGTAAGTCTGTCAACACATGCAAGCAAACAAACAGACAAACACTCGCACGCACATACACAACACATACACAGACACACACAACACACTCGCACACTCACACTCACACTCACACTCACACTCACACTCACACTCACACACACACACACACACACACACACACACACACACACACACACACACACACACACACACACGCACACACGCAGAAACTAGGACATATAAAGAAAGAAGAACTGATTCATCACGAAAGCTAAATCATATGTAGACATATAATATGAATGTAAATAAACAGACGTATCAAATACAAGACCAGGGTTGTGGGTGAACTTGTAGATCAGGTTTTTTAATGTTTACAAAACATGGCATCACATACATAATTATACAGTAATCAAAATATTACATAAAACCGTGATCTCCCAAGACCTACAAGTCGGCTACACTAACTAACTACATTTACACAAAACAATATCTAATACAATGACGTCAGCGGCATAGGCAATTCCTATGACTTCTTGGGGGGGGGGTCATTCGTAGACTGCGGTGACACTGTGTGAGGGACGTTACGCAGTGATGCACAGTGGTGACACCCGTGAGTGATTGTTTCGATAGCCTTGTTGAGGTACAGTGCGTACATATATCGGTGCATTACTTGTTTCAGTTGGTGGGTGGACGGGTGATATAACTGGATGTGTAGGGCAGTGATCAAGCCTTCGAGAACAGACCGGGGAACGATGATACAGTCTCGTGCGTGGTTGAACGGGTCGTTACGGCGTACTACTAATAGGCCATCCTGTGCGACGGCTGCAACATTGAGATAGCGTTTAACATTTTTGGCGTTTGCTATCTTTTTTGATGGTCGTGTTCCTTGCCGTAGATGTGCATGTGGGCGACGCATGTCTGGACATTCGCTTTGGATAGCGAGCTACTACTGATCTGCTACAAAATGGAAGCGCAGTCTTCACGGATGTTATGTCTGCAGTGGTTATACGCTGGACGACAGAGTCTTCCATCCGTTTGATGAACGTGCAGATTTGACAGCGCTGATCAGTGCACGTGGGTGCGTTACGACTTGCGAAGTCGGATGGAACGCTAGCAGAACCAGACAAATGTCGGACTGACGCTTGGTATCTGCTGACGACGGACAGGAATGTCTATACGCGTGGGCTGACTGAGAATTCGTGGCGACACAGCTTCTCGTGTGCTTGTACGCATAGCTTTCTGTCGGCAAGGTCCGAATCCTTGTGATTTGACTGTACAATGCATGGGCTGAAATGTTTGATTGCTGAAGCAATAGGCACTGCTTCTATTTCACATGGTAACCATGTCACTCGTCGACCGCCTAGTTTGGCGCTGAAGAAGCCGGCAAGTTTCAGCTTGCCTTTCTGCATGGCATACATTGTAGCTCCTATGCCACTCTTTAACTGATCCATCAGTTACAATCCACACCTCAACTTCCGGTCGTGGCAGAGCGATTGTTCTGTTTGAGTGTAGTTTGTCCTGTGCGCGTTTCTGCCCGTCTACGCGATCGTTAGACTGACGGCCGGCTGTCGAGCTATCCAGTGGAGCAAATAGTGACGAGCAATCGGGGAGACACGTGCTAACATCTTATACACTCCGCGATGAACGAGCGTATTGATTTCACTGTTGAGGGTCTGTCGCATCTGGCCAATGTGGCGATGCGATGTGGACTGGCTTGAATTGTGCCTAGGTGCCACACCCAACCAAGTATCACAGTGCTTGATGGGCAGATGGTCGTTTTTTTGCAGCGGATAAACGGAGACCGCTGTTGGCCAGGCACTGCAGTAGTCTTCTGTAGTTTCGTTGGAGTTCCGTCTACGCCTTCTTCAAGCAGATCTCCTAATACGCGACATCGGAGTTCTTCTACAGCGGTCTTGGAAGCCGGCATACCCATCGCACAACGGGCATATACTCGTACCCCGCGGAAAAGGGTAACAACGCCGCAATACCTCATGGAGTTGTGCGACAGCGGAATCTGGTAGAAGGCGTTGGACAGATCGGTGGATATTATGTGTTTCCACTGAGCGATTTTACATAGGGTGCTGTCTACATCAGGCATAAGAGCGGGCTGTGGCTTCCTGTACCGGCCAACATCTGTGAATGCTGTCACTAGTCTGAAGCTCTCATTGCGTTTCTTAACTAGAATCGATGGGTTGAGATACTCGACGGTGATAGGGACATCCTTGGGCCGAACGAACACTCCCATAGATTCCAGTTCGTCAAACTTGTTTTGTAGCTCAGCAAGTTGGTTAAATGCATACTGCGGTAGGTGTCCTTTTCGTTGTAGAGGTTCGACAGGCCCAATGTTGACGACGGCCTCGAAGGGCCTAACGTTTACATTGTACCCGCGGTAGTTCGCGTCGAATACATATTCTTGCACAATGGAGCGAAACGAAGATCTCTCATCGGGTGATAGCATACCGTCTGGGTCGATTTGAACTGATGAGGAGTGTCCAGCTGACTCGGCATCAACACCGCGCGAACATACGCTGTCACAGACGGCAGGTCCGGTAGGAAGTACATCGGGTATAAATATCATTGCGTGGTTCAAGTGCGAATGTAGCATCGGAGCAACATACGTCTTTAGGTAAAGTCACTTCAACAAATTCGCCCGGCCAGATTGTCGTGGTGGTGGGTGGGGCTCGTAACACGTGAGCGTGTCTAACAGCGTGTCTGTTCAACGATGAATGTGTTGATCCGTATGTGTAGGTGGTGCCGCTGGACAATGTGATGAGGTGTTTGGCAGGTCGTACGGTAATGTCATTTGTCTCCATGAAGGGTGTGCCAGCAAGGATTTCGACGTCGAGGTTCTCAATGGCCATCCCGTTGAACGTGAATGTGTTGTTGTCACGTGTCAGTGCGATACTATTTTGGCCAACAGTGAGTAATGGTGACGATCCGTCGGCTTGGTGAGCTGACTGTGACGATTTTTCTATCACGCAACCCAACTTGTGTGCTGTAGAATGGCGGATCATGTTCCCAGTTGCTCCGCTATCGATGGTTACATGGGTTGTTTGGTGATGGCAAAACACGTCTAAATAAGGAGACTGTCGAACCTTCTTCTGCCACCTCGCGTCTTCCGCCATGAAATCGGTGAAATTTGTGTCCAATGACAGAGGACATACAGTAGGTTCTGTCGCCAGTTTTCAAATGTGTTGACAGTTTCTTGTTTTGCTAGGCACCACTGTTTCGGTGCTCGATGGCTGGCCATATTTCAGCTTTGAATGACAATTAGTCAGTGGGGAAACTGCTGACTAATTGTCATTCAAAGCTCTATCAGTGCGACTGACCAGTTGTGTTGTTTATGTTTCGCGTGGGAATTTACGAACGCTGCCATCACGCCACATAGTCATATTAAGTAATCATCAGGTCGCTTCGGAAATTCGATGAATTAGACACCACTATAGCATTAAGCAAACAGATTTATTGGGAGTAATTATCAACACGCTAAACCAACCGTAACATGGCGGACACACGAGGAGTGAAGAAGGGTATTCTTAGACAGTCCACCAGACGGCATAGTAAAGTGCAGCCACACACATAGTAGCGGAGGACAGCAAATGGTCAAATAGACCTATGTGGTTAAGTCAAGTGTAGAATACAAACATAGCACATAGTGCTATGACAGGTCAGGCGTCAGAGAGTGACAAAGGTCGATTTATCTCATGAAACTATGATATTGCTGAACAATTTAATAATGATGTATAATGCAGCTAAATATGTTTTTTTAGCATAAAATCATGTCACGTGCAATGAGCGGCTCAGTCCAATTACAAAATATGCTAAAGATATCTTAGCTAGTCAGTGGACAGGAATTGGCAAACATTGTTGATGGCTATGCACCTACAAGTGTTTATTCAAACAAAAACATTTTAACCACAATTACCAAATTCATGCCAGACATTTCGTCCAATATATAATTATTTTAAGTTATTTGGGCTGATAGCTAAAATTGGCTCATCTTGCCTATTTCTTCAATTTTGTATATATGTTTAGTCATTTTCTGAATACGCTTTTTAAGATATATGCCTTGTTAATAACCCCCCCCCCCATAATTGTTGTGGGCACACCCCGAAAACAACACCATATATGTATTGTTTGCATTCATCATCACATTTATCCTCTTGCTATCCAACAAGGATTAGTTGCTGCAAGCAAGGTTAGACAACCGTTCTGCCACATAGCCACTTTCCCAATCTTATCAAATTCAGAATCGCTTCTGCCACCCAGTTAATTGCTTTCCAAAGTCAAATAAGATTGTGTTTAACACCCGATATGTCAACACAAACTTATGTTTCAGGTTCTGGGCACGAGAGGGTATGTGTTTAAAGTTGACAGTGACGGCGACGTTCATGTGAAGTGCATCAACGAATCCAGGTGAGTCCCAACGCCAAGCTTTATACTCTATTTTGTGGTGTGCGGGTATTCGTTTGCTATTATTTCTGTGCATAATGCAAGGCAGCCTGTGTTTGTATTCAAAATATCATATAGATAATGCTGCAGTAGTAATGTATATAATAAATATATATGTGTGTGTGTGTGTGTGTGTGTGTGTGTGTGAGTGAGCGAGCGAGCGAGCGTGCGTGCGTGCGTGCGTGCCTGTGTGTGTGTGTATCAGCACACAGAGTATGTAGTGTGGTAATGTTGCGGGTAGTTTGTTGTTTATTCTGCATACGTGTCCTGCTTACTCCCTGCTAATGAGTGAAAAAGAGCCTTATGTGAGATAAATTTATTATAGGGCAAGTTTGCGGTAGTACAAAAAAAATCCACACAATATCGTATGATCATACAACTGTAAACATGTTGTTGAAATAATCGTTGGAAAATGAATGGTATGTAATACATTTAAAGGCTATACATTAGAATACACTTAACATAAACAATTCTAAGATAAATTAAAAAAGGAGAATATAATTAAACTGCCTGTTATAATGAATAAGACCCTTACACTGAATGTTGGATACAACACCACCCAACACTAATAAATTACGGATGCAGAGTACCTTGTTAATTTTTTTTTTAAATTCACTTTATTTTATGTTGTATTTCCAGTAATTGCACTTGCAATGTAACTGATTTGGTCCCGGGGGGCGTGCGCTGTTGTGGCTCGTGTTCATGTTACCATTATGGTAGTACACCAACGAATTTTGTTATTGTTTTAGGTTTTGCTTCCATCCCAAGCTTTTGAAGGTCGTGGACACGTCGAAGACGGAAATCAAAATTGGTGACTTTGTGTGGGTGATCAAGTCTTACTCAAAGATCAGAGTCCTACAAGATGACCGTCATGGAGGATGGACAGAGGAAATGCGAGAGGTTAAGTTTTATGCTTTTATGCTGTTGACACATGTACTTTCCAACAAGCTTAATAATACACACGCACGCACGCACGCACGCACGCACGCACGCACACACACACACACACACACACACATATAGTTTCAGTCAAAGGACAAAGACAAATATGATAAGTTTTTACAGGAAATTTACATAATATAATCTTAAACTTAATTTCTATGATTTCATTTCGCAAGTCACACTGCATATTTGTTATTCAACTATATTTGTCAGATATACGAGTCATGTTGCATTCAGTCGAGGCCAATAGGTTAGAACCACCCATAAAATAATATTTGTTTCGTTTCCCGGTCAGTATCATATGCTGTGAAAGTCAGTTGAATGTCAAAATTGACCTCTTAGTGTAAAATAAAATGACACTTGTACGAAATCATACTTTAGGCGATACATAACTGGATCGTATTTCAATATTTCGCACAATTATTCGAGGCAAAGCAGTAATCAGCATGATATATATTATTGAAACATGCCCATACTACACATAGTGTACAGTGCAAACATCATGATTAATATTGACATTCAGATTTCTCTCAAGGAAATTCTTGCATTAAGTAATTACATGTGAAAGTCAAAGTGGGTATGTGACAAGGAATTGTGTGTGTGTGTGCGTGCGTGCGTGCGTGCGTGCGTGTGTGTGTGCGCATGCGTGCGTGTGTGTGTAGTGTGTGAGAAGTATACATATTGATAAACACTTAACATGGAAAAAACATATTAATATAATCAGTTCTAAGATATCTAGAGCAATTTTTGCAATTAACAGACTGAAACATTTCTTGCCACACAATGCTTTAAAAACTCTCTATTATACTTTAATTCAAAGTCATTTAACTTATGGTGTACAAGCTTGGGGAAATGGAAGCACAGTAATAAAGTTGCAAACCTTACAAAAACGTGCCTTACGAATAATTAACAACAAAAGATATAGAAGTCACACCGATCCTATTTTTAAATCTGAAAATATACTTAAAATCACTGATATACACAAGTTGCATGTCTCATTATTTATGTTTGACTATTACCATAAAACACTGCCTAAATCCTTCGAACATTATATACCAACATATAATCTAGCCACAAACACCAGAATTACCAGACAACATAACCAAATACGTACAGGAAAGCCCAGAACAAATTTTTCTTCTAAGTTACCTTTACATCATTTTACAAAACTATGGAATAACCTTGAATATACTATTCAAAACCTCAAATCCCGACATAAATTCAAATATGTGATATCTAAACAATATCTATCTAGCTACCTTAACCAAGTGCTTTGCCTAAATCCCAGATGTGTAGAGTGTAACTAAAATCGTTTATTCAAAAAGACAAACTGTTTGGATTTACAAAGGTTTTTTTATTTTCCCAGTCCGTTGTCAAGTCAGTTGTAAAATAAATCATATCGTCAAATTAATTATATTGAGAACAACGATTTAATATTTTTTCTTGTATACGTATAAATGTGTCTGTATTTTTTAAGTTTATGTTTTGGGGTCACAGGAAGACGGCACATTATGTGCCATGTGACCACCACGTAACAACACTTTTTGTTTTTGTTTTGATTGCTAATGTATATGTATCCTTGTTGTTACGAAATAAAATTTGATTTGATTTGATTTGATTTTTGTGTGAGTTGTATTTGATACCAAAATGTGTATTTTGACCCAACCCAACCCTACTATATTATATATATATATATATATATATATATATATATATATATATATATATATATATATATATATATATATATATATATATATATATTGGAATCAAATACAAACACAACTCACACACGCATGCATGCACGCACGCACACACACACACAACTGTGACCTTTATCGACCTTCAGTATATTGACTTTGACCTGAAAAGGTATTAAATACATTTATTGTGCATACCCAAATACCCCTAAACAGAGGTATTACACACAGTTTAAGACAAATTGTTCTAAACTAATATTTGTTAAGATATAATCAGTGGCCATCTTGGATGTATGCAGATTACCGGAGTTGCTCTAAGTTGCCGTTTGGGTAGTCAAGCTGACTTTGTTCTGGGACCCGGTGAATCCAAATCAAACAAAACGTTATACAATAGAACATTTCTAGGTTCGCTAATGAACACATGTCAAATGGACAAGTTCATAAATGTATCACTATTTTACGTGCTTTCGAAACCTCGGTGCGTTGAACGGTCTTTTCCTCTCAATGCTTTTCTCTGACATTTTAGCACAGCTGGTTTTTCACGGAATCTCATCTTTTTAGCCCATATGCTATTTCTAGCAACCCTAAGCCTCATGAGCAACAGCATAGCGGGTTTCGATGAAGTGTCAGCCGAATTGTTGAAACGTATCAAGGAGGGGGTTTTAGACTAGTTATCACACCTTGTCAGTCTGATTATGTGTGTCGTGGAGGTCTATGGTGATTAGAAAGGAGGAATCGTTGTGATATTACCAAAAAGGGTGCGTGAGCAACTGGCTGACGAGGAATAATGTCGATGTGAGTACCAGGAAAGGTGTTTTTGCAACGTGGTGCTCAGCAGACGAAAGACAGCAGTTGATGAACAACGTCGGGAGGCACAGGTTGGGTTTTTGAAAAAAGAAGAAGAAGGTCTTGCACATTGCAAAACGCCATTGAGCAAAGCATATAATCTCAGATGTGTATCGTAGTCAACTTTATTGACTTTATGAAGGCTTTCTTCAGTGTCCACATACAGTCGTTATGGCAAATCTTGAAGTTGTATGGCATTCCAAACAGACTAATAGTCATTTACAAATTGCTTCACTGAATCAGGATCAACGATGTTTGTCTTTACTCTGAATCTAAATCGATATCAAAGGACGTACATGTACGAATGAGGATAGGCAAGGCATCAGCAGTGTTCCAAAGAGTACGCCCAGAATGGTTCAGAAATATCATCAGAAAAGACTACGTCTCTACATGTCAGTCGTAATACCAACATAAAATAGACGTGTTCCCCTGGCGATGACTTCGCTTCAAATTGAGCATTCCATAAAGAGAACACAAGGCCAATGAAGACCTGATCAGGAGATACATGAGATGGGCATGACATCGATAATTCCGGACAAGAAAGGCTTGAAGAACACATTCGCCAAATGATCGAATAACTCATGGCGCAATTCTGTCGGTGTCTGAAGGACAGGGCCTAGTAGTGAGGGCTCGTAATGTAATACATTTTCACATCTGGACAAAAGCATGAAATTTGGCACAGATGACCTCCATGCCATACTATTTCAGAATTTGGATGGAAGCAACCTGAAATTTTGATGCTTCCACCAGTTTTTGCAATATTTAAAATGGCTGCCATCGAAAATATAAAACTTGCTTTTCTATAGAAATATATTGTTTATGGCTCCAAGAATGGTTTATTTTAGTATGATTTACCTACTTTGGAGCATTTTTGTCGAAGCGAGTACGACGTTTCGACCCGTCGTCTACGGGCCTTGATCACATACTGGTGTCACGTGTGTTGCCTCAGATTTCGGCGGGATGATTTGATTGTAGATGGCAGGCAGATGGTATCCCTGATCTCTGTTCATGTTAGGGGCTCTCTGTTTGATGTATATGGCCTCCTTCACTTTTCTCTTGTGCCAGTTGGATTCACGGGTCAGTACTTTTGTGTTCTTCATGGACACTGAGTGTCCTGTGGCCCGGCAATGATCTCCTACTCCTGTTGGTTTGTCCAGGTTCGTGTGTTCTTTGAATCTCTTGCTTAGTTTCACCTATGTATGTGTGGCTGCTGTCGATGTCACACGTGATGTTGTAGATGGTTCCACATTAGTGTTTTTGGGTGTTTTGTCTTTGGGGTGTACTATCATCGAGCGGAGGGTGTTCGCCGGCTGGTGGTACATGTGTATGTTGTGTGACTTATAAATCCAGCCAAGCTGTTCTGATAGTCCTGCCACGTATGGTGGTCCCAACATAGATCTTCGTGGGTTGTTGTTCGTGTTAGATGGTCTTTTTGCACTGGATGGGGGAGGTGCAAGTGCCCACTCTGGGTATCCGTTGGCTCTCAGGGCGTTGTGGACATGTGCCAGTTCTGATTTCTTGTCTTCAGCTGTGGTGACATACTGCTGTGTCCTGTTGGTGAGAGTGCGTACCACTGATCGTTTGTGTGTTAGAGGGTGATGTGACTTGAAGTTGAGGTACTGGTCCGTGTGCGTCGGCTTCCGGTAGATGGTTATCTTCGTGGATCCATCATCTAGAATATGGGTGCATAGATCCAGGAAGGGAAGCTTGCTGTCCTTCTCAGGTTCGATAGTGAATTTGATGTGTGGATCAATGCCGTTTATGTGTTCAGTGAACTCTTCCACGTCGTATTCGTGGAATACGGTGAATGTGTCGTCCACATATCGTAGCCACAGATCTGAGGCTACACACGTGACACCAGTACGTGATCAAGGCCCGTAGACGACGGGTCGAAACGTCGTACTCGTTTCGACAAAAAATTGCTTTTCCATATTTCATGAACAGCTTCACATAAAACATTAACATTAGGCTTAATGTATACATAACCGGGTATTATAATTTCAAATATGGTATATTTGGACTTATCCGACATTCACATCCGCCATTTTTAAAGATGGCGGCCATATTCACTAATGTTGCTATATCTGATAAGGTATGATACGTGGAGTCGTTATTTTGGCATCAGTGTATATATAAGTGGATAGCGATTTAAAATGTATCAAACATTTCACATATGACCTTAATTTGACCTTCACAACCGCCATTTAATAAAATGGCGGCTGTAAAATCGAATTGTTTATATATCTTTAAAACGAGATATTTGGAGGGATGCTATACGGACACTTTTTCAATATATACATATATTGGGGTAGACATAATATTGCTATATCTGATCAAATATGGCACCTAGAGTCTTGACTTTGGTATCAATGTATAGATACCTGGATAGCGATTTCAAATTCGTCAAACATCTTACACCTGACCTTAATGTGACCTTCACAACCGCCATTTAATAAAATGGCGCAGGTAAAATTGAATTGCTTACATATTTATTAAACAATTTATTTGGAGGGATGTTATATGGACAGTTTTGTCAAAATATACGTATGTTGGGGTAGCTATTTTAAATATTTTACTTGTTGACCTTGACCGACATTTATATTCGCCATTTTCCAAGATGGTGGCCCTCAAAGCTGATGTCGCTATATCCTGTGAACCACCTAGAATCGATATCAAAGCTACATGTACAGCGCAAGTGGTGCCGACTCTGTCATGGAATATGATGTAGGCAATGCATATCACATTATGATAATTATAAAGTTAAAACATAAATATGTTGTGGTAGAAAACATGAAGTTTAATTTAAATCGGTGAAAAGAATATCCTTCAGATCATGACGTAGGGCGTAACATCAGTCACATGTGTCCGTATTTGTAGCATCGCATAGCTTACACTCCATCGTTATTGATGCACCCGCCTTCACAGTTACACAGAATAGTGCACTTGATTCCTGCTCTGGCACATTTGGTGTTTCCTCTGCACGCCTTTCCACATCCACAGTGGTGGAGGAGAGCACACGCTTTGCTGGCGTTGTCTAGAACAGTCCGGAATGGCACCCAGAGTTTCGTGTTCACGTCTTGCATCCAACCCCATGCTGAAGCATCCGGGACATCTTGGTGTCGCTGCCTTGCTTGTCTCCAGATGTAACCTGCCTGGTACAGAACTCGCTTTGCATGTTGAAGCAGCGCCTCCTGTGTGGGGGGATGTGGACGAGCGTCCTAATACCATGGGTGAAGAGTTGACGTCTCACATCATTCACCCTCGAACAGCCACTGCTCTTGCTGTACATGACAACAGTCCAGCGTTCAAGGCGTGCCATGTGGATGGAGTCGAGTGTCAAGAGCGTAGGATCGTCGGAAAGAGTGAGTAGTGTTTCCGTAAGGTCAGGGTATGCCTGCCATGCTGCCCAGGCTATCTTCTTCCCGATACCAAGGAACGATGATGTCGTATCACACCCCGTGAACGAATGGAACAGTGGACATGACAGCGACTTCTCAGGACCAAATGTTTGGGTGATTTCATGAACTGGGATGTGTTGGAAGGCTTTTCCAGTTCCAAAGCCTATCCACAACTCCATCACACCCAGACTGCCAAAATGTCCAAGAGCAATGATGACAACATCACTGTCGACTGTGCGGATGAAAGCTTTCGAAAGACCTTGTTGTGCGGAGTGAGAAAAATGCAGAAATATCCTGCTATCAGCCTCCTGGTGATTGCATGGCATGATCGTGTCGAAGTCAGCCGCCGACTGTCTGTTGGAGGTATTCACCAATACATGATCGTCATATGTGGAGCAAACCACAACATCGGTGAACTGAGATGACGCTTCGATGGCAGCTTTTGAAAGGAACCTAAACAGCTGCACCTTGTTTCTTGAATTTGCTAGAAACTTGTTCCAGTCACGAGTTACAGGTGTAGAGCCTTCGACGATGGTTGTCACGCCGGTGTTGCCTCGTTTTGTCTGAGGTTGTGATCAGGGTAGATGTCCCAAATGATGTCGAGTCGCGATGTCGAATTTGTGAGAGAGTTGGTAATGAATGGCATGAAGTGACGCACAACATATTGCTGGTAGTTACGTCCGTAGGTTGGGCGAACCATGTGAACCACAGCTGGGCCATCCAAAACCTTCACCGTAACATCATCAGGAGGTGCATCAGACTTTGTGCCGGATCTGAGCTTTCCCTGGTCAGACAATGACGGTGGCTCTTTCTGGTTGTCATACTTGAAGAAGTTGTCCAACTCGAAATCTGGCCGGGACTGCAGTGACAGGAAAAGAGTGGACACGAGTGAGATGTCTTTTCTCAGTGCAATGACTTTGCTATTGTTCTTTGTATCATCTGTACGTCTTGCGAACGTCTGGAGAGCTGACCTCTTGATGGTATCTGTGATGGCAACACGACGTTCCTCAGACGGCCACCAACGAAGGCGCCATGGAGATCCTTGCCTCTGTTGTACGCATTGCAGAGTGTCTGCGCAATTGCAGATGGCATGACCTCTCGAGTATGGAGCGTGACCAAATCCGGACCATTGTGTGGTAAGAACGGGTTTCTCGGTCGCAGAACACCTAACTGAGAGGACATCCTTGGCGAATCTCATTTGCAGGCTGTGACCCTCTTCGTGATGACCAAGATGATGTGCAGTGGCACCGCTATCAGCAGCATCCTCGAAGGTAGCGACTGCTTGCAACTTTGCTTGTTCGTCCATTGTATATGGCATATCAAAGAGATTGGCAACTCCTGATGCACTTTTGTAGAGCTTGGTTGTTAGCTCGTGGCTGTGGTCTTTGGGGATGAGTGAAATCTTCTTCTCGCTCTTCTGCACGACAAAGTTGCCTTTGCGGAACTCTTCTAAGACATGTGGGTGCTTCTTCTCAAGTTCAACCATATCCTTCACGTGAATTGGCAGCCACCACGAATAATGTGTCTGGTCAAAGATGAACAGCCATCCACAGAGTTCATCAATAACCTGCACATACAAGTCAAAATCACCTTCTCTTAGAGAGCGAACAAAGTGGCATTGCAGCATCTGTAGATCCATCACCAAAGACCAGAACGCGAACTGCTTGGATGACATCCTCAATGCAGCATCCCAATTCTCTTTCTGACATGGACCGGCTGATGCTTGATGGGCCTCGAAAGCTTCGAGTTTCAAGATACTACCAGCAAGCAAGAACACCCGATGAACACATCTCGTCCGCTTGAGATGGTGGTCTGGGGCTGGCGAGGATACTGCTTCTTAACGACCAGATGTCAGGACTCCGGCCTCACTGATGATGTACGAAAATTCAGACCCATCCGTCAGTTTTCCTTCAACCGCCCCAATCACAAACTCTATGTGAAGAGCTCCCAACATCATGACGTACTTGTCTTCGCCCAAGTCTTCTTTCCACTTCAATTGGATCTGTTTTCCGATGGCTTCACAGGATATAGCGACATTAGCTTTGAGGGCCACCACTTTGGAAAATGGCGAATGTAAATGTCGGTCAAGGTCAAAAAGTAAAATATTTAAAATAGCTACCCCAACATTCGTATATATTGACAACACTGTTCATATAACATCCCTCCAAATAAATTGTTTAAACAATATGTAAGCAATTCGATTTTACATGCGCCATTTTATTAAATGGCGGTTGTGAAGGTCACATTGAAGTGAAATGTAAAAGTTTGACAAATTTGAAATCGCTATCCAGGTACCTATACATTGATACCAAAATCAAGACTCTAGGTGCCATATTTGATAAGATATAGCAACATTAGTTAATACGGCCGCCATCTTTAAAAATGGCGGATGTGAATGTCGTATTTAAAATATCTACCCCAATATATGTATATATTGAAAAAGTGTCCGTATAGCATCCCTCCAAATATCTCGTCCTAAAGATATATAAACAATTCAATTTTACAGTCGCCATTTTATTAAATGGCGGTTGTGAATGTCAAATTAAGGTCAGATGTGAAATGCTTGATAAATTTGAAATCGCTATCCACTTATCTATACACTGATGCCAAAGTAACGACTAAGTATCATACCTTATCAGATATTCCAACATTAGTGAATATGGCCGCCATCTTTAAAAATGGCAGATGTGAATGTCGGATAAGTCCAAATATACCATATTTGAAATTATATTAGCCGGATATGTATAAATTAAGCCTAATGTTAATGTTCTATGTGAAAATGTTCATGAAATATGGAAAGGCAAGTTTTTTATTTTCGATGGCATCCATTTTGAATATTGCAAAAAGTGGTGGAAGCATCAACATCTCAGGTTGCTTCCATCAAAATTCTGAAATAGTATGGTATCAAGTTCATCTGTGCCAAATTTCATGCTTTTGTCCAGCAGTGAAAATGTATGGCCTTTTCTGACATTAAGAGCCCTCACTATAGGCCAATTCAATTAACTGTAATTCGCACTCCAATTCATTGCTATTCCTTTTATTCAATTCCAATTAAATGTCTTATATTTCAATTTTTTCAATTCATATTCCAATTGTATATATAATCACATTAAAAGTTAACCCTAAGTCTTTTTCTTTTACAGTAGTATTTTGTACAGTATCACTCATTGTATATTGTGCGTCTTCATTCCCATGTCCTATTTGGAGGCACTTACACTTCCCAAAATTAAACAGCATTTGCCACTTCTCAGACCATTTAGTCAATTTATTCAGATCATCTTTTAATTGCTGTCTATCACTTTACTGTAATTGCTGTATCACTTTACATTTTTCTAAACACTTTTGTATCGTCCGCAAACTTCAACACCTTGCTTGTTATTCTCCCTTCGAATTTAATCTCTGGTACTGGTAATGCACTAATATATTCCCTGGTAAACACCGAACTAAACCACTCATTTAGGTTTTCTGCCATTAAACATCTCTCTGTTATTATGTTTCTATCATTACCTTCTAAAGGACCGACCTTATTATGAACATTCTGTATACATCGAACATACGCATACAAACTCTTGTTGTCACGTTTTATATTAAAATATAGTTTTTGTTCATAGCTTCTCTTTGAATTTATAATTTCAGCAGTAGCTTGGTTAAGTGCTTATTTATAAATGGCATAGTCTTCTTCACTTCCAGTATGTCTATATGTCTTCCACATCATTTGCTTGTAATTGATTTTTATAATGGCTTCCTTCGATTGGTGTTTCTTCTTTGACCGTTTCCCCTGTTTTTTCAAAGGGATAAATTTATCAACAATGCAATAAATGTCACACTTTAACATATTCAAGCATTCTGTTGCTGTCTTATTCTCCAGTATGTTATTCCAGTCTATCTTTGCTAAATATTTCCTCATGTCCTTGTATCTTCCTTTGTGAAACGTTTTCCTGTAACATATTTTTTTCGATTCCGTTCTCCTTTGTCGTTGATGATGAAATATATCTGGATGTGATCACTTCACCCCAGTGGCTCACATATTTTGTCATTATCAACAAATTCCTTCTGAGAGGTCAAAACTAGGTCCAACATATTCACGCCTATTTTATAGCATTTTTGTACTTTCTCATTCCCGTCTATGCTCATGTTTTGACTTCGATACACTAACCCAACATTTAATGTTGAGTTTCCTGTAACTATGTTACACCAGACAGCTTCTTCACATTCTGCTTCATTTTCCAATTTTATTTTGTAAGCCTAGATGGATTCTTTAATATATAAAATAATGCCACCTCCCCTTCTTCCTATTCTATCTTTCCTAAACATGACATATCCTATCATTCCTATTTCGGCATCTGATATATCGGTGGTGGCTCAAGATTCAGTTATACCTGTTATGTTATGTGAGAGTCAATATCTTCTACCATAATGTTAAGTTCATTTCTTTTGTTTACTATGCTCCTTGCATTTAAACAAACACATTTATAACCAAATTTTGTAGCGTTTTCCAGACTGTTCTTTGCTGATTTCTTTTTGCTGTTCTTATCTTTGCCTGCAGTATTTGGCTTTTCTGTGCACCCCCCTGTGAATCTAGTTTAACTATAGTTGCAAGCTGTGCCACTGTCCATAGATCGAAGCAATTTCTCAGAGAATACTGCCGCGCCCCTTCTGCTTAGATGAAGGCCATATCTCACTTGCATGTCTTCTTTCCCAACAAAGTATCCCAATAAATCTATGAACTCAGTCCTTCTTCTTCACACGTCTGTTTTAATAGAGCGTTGATTGCCATCCTCTTGCAGTTTCTATATGTTGCTCCTCTTCCTCCCATTCCTGGCAAGATTCCTGAGAGAATAATCTGTTCAACTCTTGTCTTCTTCAGTCTCCTACCATCTGTCTGTATCTCTGCACAATTCTAAATGTCCCCTCCCTGTCTGCATTTTTCGTCCCTACATGTACTAATATAGATCCTCCCTGGCTACGGCCCAATGTTTTCTTTACCCTTTACCACACATGCTTGATCCTAGCCCCCGAAAGACAAACAACAACATCTTCTCCCTTGCTTTATGTGTTGTCTGACTTTCACAAAATGGAGTCTCACATAAATATCCTTTCTGTTCACAATGCCCCCTCAATCACTGCCTCAGAGTAGCTCTTCCGTTTTTCATCTACCTGGTCGTTGCATTTCCCCCCGCCGCCTTCTCGGTTGTTCCTTTTTTCCCTGCCTCTTCTTCCTGTTGCCATCCCTGTTATTGACTTCTCTTTCGACGCATCTACTCTCACTTTCTCTCTTCCCTTCGTCTTTCCTCATGTCACATGAACGTCTCTCCTCTCTTGTCCCATTGTCCCACCATCCTTCTCTACTGTCTCTTTCTCCCCGTCACCTTCCTGCATGTCATGTTTTCTGTTGTTCTTTCTCCATCTGTTTTCTCTGCACTCGCCTTCCCTCCTCTCAATCTCCTTTCCTCATCTTTCTTGTCACTGCATTGCTGCTACCGACCTCTCTCCCTGTCGTCGCTCTCTGTTCCATTTGTCTCTTTGATCATTCTCATCTCCATCCCCTTCACAATACCGGTGAGCCTATCTAACTCTGCTGTAAGACATTCAAGTTCCCTACACCCCTTGCACTGGAAAGTAAAATCTTTCTCCACAGCCTCTGCCCATGACGTTATACATCCAGATAAAGCAAAATCTATAAAGCTGTGGAAATGGTCACACACCAAGTGCCTCCTTGCCTTCACTTACCACTTACTGCCATATTATGATGGTACTCAAAATGGTCTCAGTTGGTATACCAAGTTAGTCTTTAGAAAGACTTTTTAATGTGGACAGTAACTGCAGCTCACTTTGTGTTATACACAACTGACACGTGTAATCTTTACTGGTACCGTTCCTTAGCGGACACGTTGGACACTACCTACATAAACAAACTAGGTTTTTCTACTAAAAACTTGCTTGTTTTTTAATAACAATGATACTTGATCAGATATTATCTTACGTATGTAGCTGTTATGCTTATTACTTTATATGTTATACAGTCTGTCAACTAATCAGATTTGCTCAATCTTGTTTACAAACTTGTCGAAGGCTAGATTACCCACTATACTAATCTGCTCAACAATGCTGTTAACTAACAACCTTTTATCAAACCTTTATGAATAATCTTCACATAACAATAAGACTGTAGCTGTTATGCTGATTTCTTTATATGTTAAATATTCTGTCAAATAATCTATTGAAGGGGGTAATAGAAAGAGACAAATGCCGATTAAGAACTGTCGCAAGAGATTACATAAATGAAAATAACCTGCAATGAGACTAGAGCGATTGCCAAAAACTTGATAGCTCGATGTTCTAAGCGGAACAGGAATAATTCCCTATGATAACATGTGTTCTCGTCGAATATGCCGAAGAGAGCCATATTTTATATTGGGACTGCTTTGCAAATCATGAACACTTTTATAAAAGGATTTTTACGATGATGCTGCGCAAACGCTTTGTTATGACGGAAGCTAATAATCAAATTCGAATATAATAATGGTTTGTTAATATGCATGTTCTATTTAGTAAAAAACAATCCAATAGTACTGAATGGAACGCCACAAAAATTACATGTAATAAAATTGTTTATTTATCGAAGATTCGAAGATATATGCTTTGTCCATCCGGATCTTACCATTATTAATCCAGTAAAAATACATGTGAATATATCGCCATTGCCAGTGAATAAACGACACAAGTGCTTTTGTCCACCAATGGCCTAGCCCCTCAATCTAAGTAGATAGGTGTTTAAACATATGTTCGTGATAGACTGCTGACATTACGTGTGTTATTATAGTTATAAATGTGTTGTCTATATCAAGTTTATTTGATTATATCTTGCAGACATTAGATGAAATTGGCACAGTGCTGGATGTTCTTCCAAATGGATGTGCAAGAGTGGTAACGTCTAAAAAATCATGGATCTACAACGTTGAAGCCTTGCGTCATATCGCCAGATCTGGTAATAAATTGTTTGTGCATAGGCACACACACAGACAAACACAAATACACAAACACATACACCGATATGAATTAATGTAATAGCACGGTTTGTTTCGATCATAACACAAAAGGTTTCTTTTTCAAAGAATTTTGTAATGATATGTAGCCAATAGTGTAAAAGACAGAAGACGAATTTCCCCAAATAATCAGGCATAGTTGTAAGCCACATACAATTGTTTGGGTTACTAATTCTTTATGTGTGAAATATGAGAATAAAGCATTGCTACTGCATATGTTTCATTAAATAATTCCTCCACTTGCTGAATGATAGAGTTGCGCAAATTCAAAAATGGGAACTCGTTTCCCACTTGCTATAACGGTGTTCCTCTATATCCAGTGTGACGCTGTTTTAAACGGCTTGTCAAATATGCTGTTAACACACACACACACACACACACACACACACACACACACACACACACACACACACACACACACACACACACACACACACACACACACACACACACACTCTTGATATGCATAAATGGATTCCTTGTTTAAAAATAACCCGGGTCTTATTGCTGTGGATGCTAATGAAAAAACTGTTATGTTCTAATTTCCATAAGACATTGGTCCAACTTCGAACACATCAACATTGGATGAGGCATCAGGCAGTGACTCAGACTCAGACCCGGGGAAGGCACTATTAACATTGCTACGACATGCCGTGGATACTAGTGACGACGACGACGACGATGACGTCGATGACGCCGATGTTGCGGTATGAAGAGCCAAGGCAGTCGTAGCGATATATATATATATATATACATACATATATATATATATATATATATATATATATATATATATATATATATGTGTGTGTGTATATATATGTATATATATATATTTGTATATATATATATATATATATTTGTATATATATATATTTATAATATTTATATATATATATATATATATATATATATATATATATATATATATATATATATACATATATTTATACATATAAATAAACTAAGCTGCCGTGCGATTGTGTGGAAATGTCGTTATACTGGAATTCCCATAAATTGTTTCCCTGTCTTCAAATTGCGGCTCTTCTCACAGGTGAAACAGTCATGATTGTCAGTACACTAGTTCAACTCGGCAAAATCATGCACTTGTCGTATTGGATTTACTTCCACAATGTTTAATGATGGCGGCAACCACGACCAATGTTCCTATATTTCCTTAAATATGTCCCTGTGACATCGAGCGAACTGTATCTATCAACAAATTAGAACAAATGCATTTCGTCCGGAGGACCCGCATTATTGTGGGTTAGTTGATTGCCTGAAATAATCAATCTGTCAAGGTGAGATGGTAAAAAGGGCACCGTGGCGGCAACATTCCCGCAGTTGTGTGGTTTGCATTTCAGTAAGATAAGCTGGTGCCAAGAATGTATCCATCAAAGTGTGGAAGATGCAACTCCTTCCATCGAAATACGTTTCGTATGTGATACACCTCCAGCAGGAAGACTGTCGCACAGTAGGCCAACCATAACACTCAATGCCGTGTCCATTGGTAAAACAAAGCACGATATACGACACTCTCTGAAGAATGTGAAGTGGATTACTATGGTAGGCAATATGAAAATCACGTGAAAATGACGCTACCGACTTCTGTGTTCATCTTAGAAGGATGCTAACATATTGAGGAGAATGAAGAGGAGACCCAGCTGTTCATTTAAAACCAAATGCCGCGATACGCATGTGTCGGTGCCATTGCTGATATTAGTAAATATGGTCTTGAACGACACAAACATGAAAACCCGGTTAATCTATGCATCACTGCCTCAACCAACGCTCACCCATTCACAGTACTCATGTATAGTCCTGGCTCTGCCATATAGGCCCGTAAAAATGTCAAGGTAAACGCAGTTTTTCTTTAGATTTGTATTCTACATACCATGCCTTTCAACAATCCAGGAGGTGCTTTTTGAAAATCCGTGGCATAAGGTCACTGGAGCGTGAAATCCAAAATGGCCGCCGCTGACCAGGCTTTTATCTATAACTTTGGATCTAGAAGGGCTAGACAGCCAAACTTGGTATCAATTCCGCCTAAAATTGACATTCCCGACACGCTTGACCTATCCATTTTACGATTTGACGCCACATTTGATGATAAATCCAACGTGGCCGCTCATCCACGACGACTGTCGACTGCAGAAACACAATAAGCCGTAACTTTCGATCGAAATGAGCTAGAAACTGGATTTTTATGTCCCTCTCGATAATTGTTATTATTCCCAATCAAATACATATTATTTCATGACCTTTCAGGTTGACCATATAGGTCAAAGGTCAAGTTAATGGGTACAAATCAACATATTAAAAGCATATCTGTCACAAAACGGGATATAACTGGTATATACATGAGCCAGAGGTCGCATCTCAGTTGCTGTCACCATAGCTCTGCTGAGATAAAGTCAAATTAATGAGATTATATTAACTTTTAGAGGTTGTATACGCTCTGTCAAGGTCAAATGTGCCTAAACATATGCATAAATCGTGTCCTCCTTTTAATATAGAAAACCAAGAATTGAAAGTGATGGTCAATTCATGATATCTGACATCGGTCACACTGTTTATTTTAACATATTATGACAAACAAAAACTGTTGTAACCTGTCAAGTAATTTATAACATTAAGCACCTGTAATGTACTATATATCTAGCTAGCATGTATACACGTACAACAAACTTTCCATCCCACTTTTAGCTAACAACGATTCTGACAGTTTGGAACTTGTGATTTGTGGCAATAAATGACACACATCACCACACATTTCCTGCACGAGCGCTGCACATTACCACATTTGCACATGGATAGCATATTAGTAGATAGGGAGCTATGACGTGTCAACGGTTTGAGTGTGCCTCCGTCACTTTCCCACCCACTCTGACAAATCTTTAGGCGCCTTCCTTCACTGGCTATAACCCCTTGAAAAACAATATAATACTCTGGTGATGTGTGTACGCACAACACCCGATGCGGGGGCATTTTGGTTATGACATTGGGGACAGAGACACTGGTGTGGACCTGAAGATGCAATTGATAAACACTTCTTTGCCTATGGGTTACATCTTGCACCCGCCTAACCCAGCAAAAGGTACTCTTCCACTTGCGCGTTCACCGTTTCCGGTAGCTCTGTTCTATCGTCAAACTCAGATATACATTGGGATTACAATGCATCACTGCATGCTTGGTGCCAATTCTGCTGGTGACATAATACTTTCCAGTGAATGCGTGAACCTTCTCCAGAACAAGGCCGCGATGCTCGCCCACAAGGCCGCGATGCTCGCCCACTCGCGATATAGGGGAAGGCACTCTCTCTCTTCTCACTTGTCCCAAACTTGACCTAGAGGTTTTTCAGATTATCACGGACTAGCGTATGGGTGAAATGCAGTAGGCGCATGTCTATGTCTGTATCATTTAACATAACGACTAAACGTTGGCACCCATGTTGGACTGGCCAGATGGCATGAGGCACGATCCTTTCATCTGCATCTTTCAATACTTTTGCAGGCTCTGGAAAATCACTATTGGCTGTCGACTCTGTACTATGGAGGGGAGCTGGAACTTGTTCTTGGTTTACTACCATGACACTCAACACAATCAATACTACAGAAAGACTGACCAACCACTATTTTCTGAATAAGTTGCAGCAACTGATCCTTTTTCTCTCCGATGATACCCAACATTTCTCGATCTGCGTTGTGGACTCATCAGGGATAGAGCTCTCCTGAGACTATATTGCTAACACCATGATTCATCAATGTAGGTATCACAAATAACCTGAAGGGCTTCACAAGAAGAAAATACAACTATCCGACTGACAGGACTTTATTTACAACTCGACCGAAATGGTCGAAGCATGATTGGTTGGCGTACTGCCAAACCATTGGCATAAATTCCGGCAGGGTCACTGTTTCAACCCTTCATGAGATAGGTCTCCAGTAGTTGTATTATTGTGTATCGTCAGACACTACAAAACTACGTTATAATTATATTCAATCCCAACACTAACATCATCCCTCGGCTCGGCAGATCCACACAGTTTAGGTATGGTGGTGTAGGATGCTCTTTTGGATTTGGTGTCAATTATCGACAGTATCACACTTCGGCAGGTTACACCTGTGTATTGTTACTGCAAGCTTCTTTGTCTTCAAAACCAGCTCTCTCGTCTGTATCTTTTCTCCATTCTCGAACACATCCATTACTTCAGCATTGATTAAAATGTTCGGTAGCGAAGTTATGCAATTTGACGCCAGAGGCTTTGATAATAAAGGGATTTACTACAGCTCGCACAAAGTCAAGAAGACGGGAGACGTTGCCATCAAAAATAACGGCCGTGATGCTCCTGAGTTCCTGGTATATGATGGTCTTATGATGCTCCATTGTCCGCTCATCTGTGAGCTTACGGCAGTTGTTCTGTATGATCAGGATCTCATGGGAGATCAGCTCAAACTCCGCTACAACTGCGAACACTAGTGTCTGGCTCTTTGATGCCCGCTGGATGGACTGCTCCAACTTAATATCTAATTCGACGTCGTTGAAGCTGTCACACATATAGGGTTCTGAGGCTTCCGCCTCTAACAACTAAGTTTTTCTAACGTAGAACGACCCCTAGCAATTGACTCCTGAATAACTACCGCAACATATTTACATGCAGGATACATGTATATTAGCCACCACCATCTCTCCTGATCTGAAATGGTGATATACATGAATAGGTTGAACATATTCTTGATGTTTATGTTGAATGCAGCCATATCAAACTTAGCTTGATACTCAATCGGGAAAGTGTTGTACTTGATAAGCAAGGGCTGTATGAGTGAAAAGACATGTGGAACGTGCTACTTCGGTATTCTTCCCGCCCATAAGCACCTGCAGGTGTATTAGATCATCAACCTCTCATCTGAAAATATCAGTCACCTTGAAAATCATCAGCATGATTGGCATTGATGTTTAGTAGTGACTTCCGGTGAGAATTGAAATGAAGACTCCCTTGACGAAGAGCTCTGCTTTGAATATGGCATCGTCCAGGTCACTACCTCTGATGAAGCAACCAATGCATCGTGGTAGAATCTTCGCATAGTGAAACACTCCAAACATGCCATAGATGTCCACCACCAATGTGACTGACTCAGAATATCTGCAACCGTGTGAAACACGCCATCATCTCACAAAACGGGCATCACCGTCTGAGACAGCTGCATGCGGGCATTATGACCTTTCTCGCAATGGTATAATCTGTCACAGGGTTTGGGCTGGCTTGCGGGAACCCCCCACACATCAAAAGAACATATGCAATGGTGATAAATGCCATCACATGGACGTAAGCCTCCATGGGGCACATAAGGAAGACAAATACAAATCATCAAGTAAATCAACTGCGCAGTATTGCGGGCTTCATGAAGGGGTGAGCGACCTTTTGACCTTGACGTAGCGCTTACAACCTTTAACAGTTAACATAATCTCATCAATTTGACTTTATCTCAGCAGAAATATGATGGTAGCAACTGAGATACGACATCTGGCTCATGTATATACCAGTTATATCCTGTTTTGTGACCAGATATGCTTTTAAAATGTTAATTTTAACCCATTAACTTGACCTTTGACCTATATGGTCAACCTGAAAGGTAATGAAATAATATGTATTTGATTGGGAATAATCACAATCATCGAGACGGACATAAAAATCCAGTTTCTAGCTCATTTCGATCGAGAGTTACGGCTTATTGTGTTTCTGCAGTCGACAGTCGTCGTGGATGAGCGGCCATGTTGGATTTATCATCAAATATGGCGTCAAATCGTAAAATGGATAGGTCAGGCGTGTCGGGAATGTCATTTTTAGGCGGAATTGATACCAAGTTTGGCTATCTAGCCCTTCTAGATCCAAAGTTATAGATGAAAACCTGGTCAGCGGCGGCCATTTTGGATTTCACGCTCCAGTGACCTTATGCCACGGATTTTCAAAAAGCACCTTCTGGATTGTTGAAAGACATGGTATGTAGAATACAAATCTAAAGAAAAACTGCGTTTACCTCGAAATTTTTACGGGCCTATATGGCAGAGCCTGGACTAGTATGTTCAATAGCTGGTTAAGCCACAAAGAAGATGTCTCTGCTTGTACCACTAAGCACAATATAAAACGGAAAACATCATTACCGATCTAGCTAGACGTGTTTTACCATAAACAAATTCGCAAGTGTGTTGATGTCGCATGATAGGTTACGCAATAGTTTCACTGAATTGTGCAACAAAGTTTGTCGTCAATAGGGGATGAAGAAAGCTGTGTATAAACTCAAAGGCGAGGTCGTCACTTCAGAGCAAGAGATGATATCCACCACAATCCGAATTGTACAAGTTCACATAACTCGTTCCATGGAGCAGGAATATCCCTAATCTTGTAGCTGTTTCATACTACATAGAAGCAGTTATATTGCAATATTAGTACACCGCAATAACGACGAATTGTTTCAGAGGTTTGCCAAAGGCGACCGAGTCCGAATTGATGACGATACGACGAAAGCCATTCGTCTACAAAAACGACATGGTGGCTGGATCAAGCCAATGAAGAAGGTATCTGTTTGTTTTGCTTAAAACGTACACAAAATGATGTAATTTGTACAGATACAGGTAATTGAACTGGTTAGATCAAGCACGCAAATGCTGTCTTATAAGAACAATCATGTTTAATTTTACATATTTGCATAGGCATAAGTTATTCATAGTTACATAGTACATATACCTTTCAAATACATGACAATAATGGAAAGGTCATATGGCTATATCAGAGCACGTTGCGAATATAGCACTTGCGAAATAGGTGTTATTGTAATTAATTAGTTTTTTTTTAAATTTGATGAGGAATGTATAACAGCGTACGTGTATTTGGTATTGTAATAGTTATAACTGATTATGTTTTTTTGGTTTTATTAGATTGACAGGCGAACAAAATACGCTTTCCGTTGTCATTTATTCTCCAAATGGAAAACACCTATAGCGTTAAGCCGAGTTTGACTTTTAAACGTTGCATTTTCCCAATGGAGTTTTTGGTCTGACATAAACACTGATTCAGTGTGAATGTCACATAAAATATAACATGTTTTTGGTCTGACATAAGCACTGATTCAGTGTGAATGTCACATAAAATATAACATGCATGTACGCATGACTGTTAATAAATGTAACGTTTAATTAAAGTAAAATACCAATCTATTAAACTTACAATGACCTAATTGTTATAACATTCCTTGCATAATATTAGATGTTTGGCTACGCAATGGGAGTGGGTGCATAAGCAAAGACAGTTGTGGCATGACCTTTCTCCCCAGAGAGGTGAACTATAATTGTGCATAGTCCCTCTACCTTGCACCACTAGATGTTGTTGACAACGAAGTCATGTTCACGGTTGTCTGAACAGGACATGGTGTAAATCAGATTATCTGACGGAGCTAGTCTAAAATAGGTTTGTTTCTTGCAGTGCAGTGGTGTCAACTCACCCCTTAGCCAATTATCGCTCGGGTCTTCTTGCTTACCTCCTCATCATATATTCGCTCTTCAGACTGTGCCAGGTGTCATTTATGTATAGCTGAGAGCTGCCCAATTTGCAGTGAGCGGATAATTGCCATGATGCTATGTCTGCGTGAGGTTATTCCCATCTCCTACGTTTGTTGTACTAGAGTAAAAAAAGACATAGTGTCCTGCGGTTGAAAGAATGAAGCCGGTAAATTCTGGGGAGTAATTACAATGTTCCTGATTAAGTCATATTACTCGATGTTCGGAGATTTACACCCATCTTTTGACGCAATCTCCTACACGCAGGCATGACTGATAAGACAAGGAACAGGTGGGTTGCTTGGGATGTCGCAATGTTAAAAGGGAATACATGAATCGCGTAGGTATCCCAAACAAAGGCGATCACCAGTCAAATAAGCCTGGTGCGTCAATGTGACGAGTATCCGTCATTTACCTCTTGTAAGTTAAAATGGGGCACTTCTTATTGGAGTGGCTACTATACTGACAGACACACTTGGTTTATCTTTTCGCTGAAGACAGCCTGCGGCTGTAGCTGAAAGCATACGGTGACAAGCATGACTACCAGCTACCACATTGGACGTGTCACAAACATAGCGCTGCGGAACAGCATCACCAAATTACACTTATGCTCAGTATTACCGTCTCCTTGATGGATCTTTCATTTTGCAGTTGGTGTTGTGATGATGAATGACCGAGTATCCTCCAAAGTATCAGTGCTTTTCAATTTGTTTAATGTTGGGGTTAATGCCTACATGTAAATGTGATATGTGTGACAGTAGTTACAGTTTTTATCTTACATACACGTTTCTTTACACACAGTACCTAGGCAAAGTTGGCGTTGTGAAGCGTACAGTAAGCAACAGGGTCGAGGTGAAATTTCCGGATGGCCAAGAGTGAGTGTATTTTACAAAGCCTAATACAATTTCATGCCATCCATTGCCAACGTTAATCAGAACATGTACACTTCGGTAAAGCATTATTCAAATTAAATGTGTGTTTGATGGTGAGGGTGGCCACAACCTATCTGCGTATCTTAGTAATATATTAAGCAATGTTAGTGGTTATATAAATAACATATACAATGTGCCTTTTGGCCGTACCATATTAATAAAGTGAAGTGTTGTGTATGTGTATTGTTATTATTTTCATATTCTCGAATGGATACGTATTGGAAATAAAATACCTCTTGCTTGAACAGACATTATAATACATGCTAATATATACCTTCATGTCGACAAAGCCAATTAAAACAAATACAGTGATTTAGAAATTCCACAATATGTGCTATGACACAGAACGTTTTCTACTACGCATAATTATCCCGCACTTTCTAAATGCTCATTTGTGACGTCAGATATGAAACATACTGGCAGGCACTTTCTTCGGATTCACCATATGTTTCCAAGGATAACCTATGGGTGGAAGGGAACGTCTGAATAAATGTGCAGGATTCCGACGTAATACAAATACTAGTCACCATTGGGAACAAACATGTATCTTACGATAAGAATCAAAGTAAGATGAAAAATTGAAGCCCTGTGTTCTGTGGAGGCCTGGATGAACTTCGAGATCGCCGCCAACATCGGTTCGTCTTACGTTAATTGTACATATTGCAGCCTATGAAGATAATCCACACCAGGGCATATATACTGCACATTACAAAAGAGATAGCGTGTATAAAATTGAAGAAAGTACTGTTGAGTAATGTATTAATATATTGGCACATGCATTCGTTCGGCGTGTTTGCTTTTACAATCGCAAGGACACCGGTTCGAACCTGACACAGAACTATTCATCTTTTTTGTAACTTTTCTAAATGTTTACAACATAATAAATATAAACTGAATCATTTTTGAAGTATAGTGCTGGCATTTGTTTTATTTTTGTAGTAATTACATACCTGCGATGATGATTCTATTATTTATTTAATATGAAGTTAGTTCTGCTACAAATTACTTGTTATTGCATATGCGCGAAAGTGTATATCTTGGGCATTATGCCTATATATAATATGTAATGTGCATATATATATATATATATATATATATATATATATATATATATATATATATATATATATATATATATATATATATGCATAATAAATTATATACAATTTAATTAATTATATTCTATTAATGTTATTCATAATTTAATGTGTAGGTGGTTCTTCAATCCTGCCCTACTTAAAGAAGAACCTGAGGAAGAACCAGAAGACCAAGGGAAAGAGTGCGCTGGATCATTCAAGAGGTGTACACTTCTTTTTCTATCAGATGTGGTTCCAGTAACGTTAGTTTGAAATGTTCACCAGATGCGCAATTGGGATTATCCAGATCCAGATACGCACACTACTGAATTGCTCAATTGTGGAATCATTTAAACTTACCAGTATAGCTAAAGACAACTGCTTAAGTTTGGGTTGCCAGAATCAAATGAAAGCAAGTAGCCTTGATGTATTACATGCGCATGTAACATTTACATTCACGAACCCATTTTGAGACAATCACATTCTTGTTTTGCATTATATCTTACATATGTAAGTAATTGCAAGTTTAGCATCTTATGCAAGTACTTCTCTAAAAATCAAGTATGTACAGATGTTCTTGAGTATATATGTCAATTAATTAAAACCAAACACCGACGTCTTATTCCAGTTGATTTTGTGGCTATACTAATTACTTTTATATTCAATATTTTGTTCCCTCATCTTATGTACTGCTGATTCATAATGGATTTACGCTATTAACAAACAATACCTTTAGAAATTGATGACGGTGCAATATGTGGGTGATCAATTTAGAATAATTACTGTTCTTTTTTGTAAATCAAACATATACAAACACGCTCAATTGTCTTTAATATGATGTTGTTATGGCAAATGTAATTTTATTTCAAGATAGTTATAAGCCCTAAACAGGTTTGCATTATACAAAAACGTAACACATAGAAACAAATGTATAATTATAATAATAATAATAACTCTGGATGTGATAATAAAGGATCATTGCTACAACAAAATATCACGACAATGAGTGGTATTTGTTTTATTTTAAACACAACAGTAAAATATAATTAAATGCATAAATGCAATTTCAAAAGTAATAACAATAATAATGCTGGTTGTGTATCCAAAGGTTCATTGCTAAAACAAAACATCATGAGAATGAGTGGTTATCGAATATGTTTCAGATGTGACATTGTTTTTATCGAGAAAGACAAGGAGAAGGTGATGGAGCTACAGAAAGGTCACGGTGATTGGGAACAAAGCATGACATGGGTGAGTCAGTCATATTGTATTCACAGTTATCGCTGGATAACATCGGCTTCAACAGCAATCTGTACGCTTGGCCTACCACATGAATTGATCACACCTGCATATGGTGGCACTGTTACTAGCTTTCTGCACATTGAAAACCAATTATTATACCTTAGTGTTCGAACCATCTACACACCGACATCGGTGGCCCAAACGTTGTTGCTGAGCGCTTTACTTACCACTTCGCCTGCAAAGTCGACTTGATCCGTGGTTCCATAAGCTTATGTTGACAAAGCATAGCCACGTTTAGTTCCTTCGCTGCTCTTTGCATTCAGGTCAGCTACGGTCGAAGAAATAACAAAAAGATTGATCGCAACTGGCATGATAGAGTCGTCCAAGGTTGATCCACTGCTCTCCGTTATTCTGAAGGGGAATACATCTGTCATGGCTCCGATTCTCGTGAAATTGATCAATCTGTCTTATGCGTGTTTCATTTTTCCCTTCTCCCTGAAGCACCCGGTCGTCATATGCATCGGATATTCGTTTTAGAGCACCAGCCGCCCATATTTCGTGTTCAAAACGACATGGCCTAATCTATTTATGTTCGTCGAGGAGTTCTTCTCGTCACACACCAACGGTATGCTTGACGAGACACATGCGTGGCTCTCATCATATTTATGTGGCCGTATATATGTCGTGATGTGTCTGGCGTCAATATAAAGAGTTCCGCGGGTGCAGAGGCTGAAAATCTGAACCAGCCGCCCATCCTACCGCACTTATTTTGTTTTCGCATCCTATCCCATAGCACGCCCGGAACACACTATGTACAGGCCTCTTCCTGCCCCGCCCCGCCCCGCTGCGCCTGTATATTGTGTCATATCCCCGCACACATTCAAACTTAACCCGCACCGCAAAATATATTTCCGCCCCGCTCACGGCCTTATATATATATATATATATATATATATATATATATATATATATATATATATATATATATATATATATATATATATATATTCGATCTCGGATTTACAGCGAACAAATACAAAAACTATGGACTAAGACATTGATGCCGATCGACTGATGAGAAAATTCAACATAGGAAGTGGCGACATGTGCTATTAACCATACAACTGGTAAGAAACTGCCACCGAACACTTGCATTTGTCTACGATACTACGTCGATAGTCACATTATCGCCCACTGCACCACGCCACCACGACCATGCCGTCCCAGAAAAACAAACATAAATCGAGTGAAAGAAGGGAAGACCGCGATGAGATCCCAAAGGCTATGTACCCACAATAACTGGTCGACAAACTCGATTACCTGACGAAACGAGTCTCTGCGCTAACAGAAAGTCAGAGAGCGCGATGAAAAAATAAAAAAACTTGAAAGAAACGTGGCAACACTGGAGCTTGAATCTGACAAGGTAGAACAATACTCGCGGCGCTCAAACCTCAGGTTCAGTGGAATCCCCGAAACAGGCAACGAAGCCGAAGACACGACAGAGAAAATCCTCCAAATCATCAATAATGACATGGAAGTGCCAGTGTCGAGAGACCAAGTTGAACGGAGCCATCGCCTTGGACCCAAGGTGGGCAGACATTGGAAAGCCAGGCAAGGAAACACCATAATACGATTCAACAGAGAGAGCGTGAGAGACAGGGTATACAAGGCAAGGTTCAACCTGAAAACCAGAAACAAAGATGGACACATGAGGGTCTTCGTAAATGAAGATCTGACTGCAACACATGGGGCACTTGCATATCGCACAAGGACATTGAAAAAAGAAGGACGTATCATGGACTGCTGGACAGTTGCAGGAAGATCATGGTAAAAAACAAAAATGGACTCGTAGTAAATATTACTACAGATGCGGAACTGAGTGCTTATGGATGGACAAGTGTGAACTGTGTAAATCAGGTCAACCGCATAAATATCTTTCTATATCACATGGTGAAGTATTTCCATTTCAGGAAATTAGTGACAATGAACTTGTATATGAAAATTCTTCTATTGAAGAAACTTATGAAACTTATAAATTAATGGATATATGTTCAAAATTTAATTTAAATTCTTTAAATTACTCAGACTGTAATCCTCACAATTTTGGAAATGACATAGACCCAGACAAAAATGTCTACAATAACATATCAAAATGTAAGTATTATACTGACTTACAATTAAATGAGGAAATTGGTGGAGTAAATGGATTGTCGTTTATACATTTTAATGCCAGAAGTCTAAAAACAAATTTTCACAAGATTAAAGATTACATTTTAGAACTAAACATAAACTTTGATATAATTGCTATAACTGAAACATGGATAGAACCAAACTTAATTAGTGACATTAGTATAAACAATTATGATGCATTTCATATCACAAGGGGTACCCGAAGAGGGGGTGGTGTTGCTATATACACAAACAAGACATTATCAGGTGCACTGGCATAAAGTAAATCGTTTGTAATAGAACATATTCTTGAATGTGTTACTGTAGAACTAACCATAACAAATCATACAAATGTTGTAGTTAGTTGTATTTACAGAACACCAGGATCACCTATAGATACATTTTGTGAAAACTTAGAACTTAACTTACGTTAAATCTATTAAATCAATATTTGTGTGTGGTGACTTTAACATAGATTTATTAAAACACGAGACACATAATAATACTAAAGATTTTCTAGACACAATGTATAGTTTAGGTCTTTATTCGCTAATTGATAAACCTACCAGGATCACAGATAACTCAACTACACTAATAGATAACATATTCACAAATGAATTACGCTTCAGCCTAACTAGTGGTATCATGTTCAATGACATTAGTGATCATTTACCAATATTTGCACTCTGTGAGTATAACATAAGCAGGTATAATGTAAAGGAATTTCAATTTATCAGAAAGATGATTGAGGATACAATGGAATCATTTTCAAATGAACTGAGTCAACAAACCTGGGAAAATGTCTTAAAAACTGATGATGTTAATCAAGCATATGACTCTTTTCTACACATATTTATGGATATATTTAACAAACACTGTCCAATAAAAAAAGTTCCTCAAAAAAGCTTTTTTGTTTAAAAGTTTAAAACGTGCTTGTACAAAGAAAAATAGGTTATATAAAGCATTCTTTGTACTGAGATCTGCAGAAGCAGAACAAAAACACAAAACATCCAAAAATAAATTAACATATATATTAAGAAGTACAGAAAAAATTATTATAGCTCATTGTTAGAAAAGCAAAAAGCAAATGTTAAAAGAGACCTGGAAAATACTAAATGAAGTAATTAATAAACATAAAAATAAGCCAACATATCCAGAATACTTTATATAAAAAAACACTAGAAAATTTCAAAGAAAGATGATATTGCAAATGGATTTAATAACTTCTTTACAAATGTTGGCCCCCAACTTAGCAAAAAATATCCCCTTACCTAAAAACGATACAACTATTTATGATTACTTAGAAGAAAACATTGAACA
The DNA here is from genome assembly GCA_964017155.1 of Oasisia sp. SBJ-2009. Classification (NCBI taxonomy): domain Eukaryota; kingdom Metazoa; phylum Annelida; class Polychaeta; order Sabellida; family Siboglinidae; genus Oasisia; species Oasisia sp. SBJ-2009. Next base: position 7,373,890 of record OZ024854.1, read on the forward strand.
TACTATGTTTCTAGATTCTGTTGATGACCTAGAAATTATCAGAACTGTTCAAAATTGTAAAAACAAAATATCAACTGATTTCAGTGACATTAGCATGAGCCTGCTTAAGAAAGTAATTTCTAAAATAGTTAAACCATTTGCTCATATATGTAATGTTTCATTTCAAACAGGTGTTTTTCCAAACACAATGAAGATAGCTAAAGTTATTCAACTATATATGTCTGGAGAAAAAACGTTTTTACAAATTACAGGCCAATATCTTTATTACCACAATTCTCAAAAATTCTGGAGAAACTATATAACAAAAGATTGGACGAGTTCCTTAATAAATGTAACATACTCAGTCCAAGTCAGTATGGGTTTAGATCTAGCATGTCAACAACTGAGGCTCTGTTAGATTTGGTAGAAGAAATTACAAGTTCATTAGAAAAAAAAAATACACTGTTGGAGTATTTATTGACCTAAAAAAGGCCTTTGATACTGTTGATTATGATATACTGTGTAAAAAACTGCATTTCTATGGTATGCGTGGTGTCGCACAGGAATGGATTAAGAGTTATTAAGAAAATAGAAAACAGTTTGTCAGTTTTAATAACTGTCGTTCAGAAATACTAAATGTGTCGTGTGGTGTCCCCTAGCGTTCCATTTTGGGAGCGGAATTATTTATCATGTATATTAATGACACAAGTGTTCAAGTATATTCTATTTGCTGATGATACAAATCTATTATGTTGTGATAAATACATAAATAAACTTATTCGGATGATAAATGGTGGTTTAGAACAACTGCAGACGTGGTTTTCTGTTAATAGATTGTCTCTTAATATATCAAAAACAAATTACATGATCTTTGGTAATCGCAGAATAACTGCAGATATTTGTGTTAGAATAAATAAGGAGAAAATCAATAGAGTAAATTCCACAACATTTTTTGGTGTAGTAATTGATTGCAAATTAAACTGGATTAGTCACATTTTATCAGTAAGATCTAAATTGTCAAAATGCTGTGCTATTATGCATAGAGCCAGTTCTTTGATTAACAAACATGGTATGCATATTTTGTACTATTCTCTTGTCATGCCTTGTATTATGTATTGTGCAGAAGTATGGGGTAACACATATGTTACAAATACTCGTTGTTTAGTTTTATTACAGAAAAGAGTTACAAGATTAATTTGTGGTGCAAAAAGACTTGATCACACAAATGTACTCTTTCACAATGTACATATTCTTAAATTACCAGATCTAGTAAAGCTAAAAACTGCTATAATTATGTTTAAGGCATATCGTTATATATTACCAATGAATGTGCAATTTGTTTTCTTCAAAATACATGAATCACGATATTCATCCAGGCATAAATGCAAGTTCAAGCAAATCTATGTAAGTACTAACCTAAAAAGTATGTGTATTTCTGTTACTGGAGTTAAACTTTGGAAATCCCTCGATAATTCACTGATTAGTTGTATAAATGTTCATCATTTCAAAAAGTGTTATACAAATAGACTGTTGAATAGTTATGTGTTAGAGTCCTAGACCATTTTTGCTAACATAATTTAGATAACAAAATTAAATATTCAGTTTGTTATTGTTATTAATGGTTTTATGTTTCGTCAGCAAATGTAAAATGTCTTTTTTTATTAAATGTTGTATGGTTACACATATAAATAGTGTTGTCGCACCTTCTATTGCACTGTTCAGATGCTTTATGTATGAAATTAAGAAATTATAAGGGTAAACATGATAAGTATTGTACTTCTTTTACCCTTTTTTTCAACAATGGTATTGCATGCACTGTATTTATAATGTAGTACACTGCAGTAGTTGTTGTCGAAATCAATTTCAATTCAATATATATATATATATATATATATATATATATATATATATATATATATATATATATATATATATGTATAGATATATGGCTGAACTGTTACAAGATACACATATATATATATATATACATATATATATATATATATATATAAAAGACGGACTTATCTATACTAGGTTCTTGGGCTGAACGGCGTCATTGACAAAATTAAGGAGAACGGTGATGTGCTGGTGGAATGCAGTGGTTATCGGAAGTAAGTGTATGCACCACATTTCTTGCAACAGTTCATATCAAGTGTAGTCAGGCTTTGATTTTTTTTACTGGAGTCGCTATGTCCAATACGTCGTGTTTTATCTACAAACTCATCAGGTATCAACGATTCAAAATTATTTGTCCGTTTAAGACATCATACTAAACACGGAAATGTTTCTTCAATTACACAATAAAATGCCAGTAATAAGATTAGTGATGCGGTTGATAAGAGACATGAAAATTGAGAGGATAGGTAAGATCGTATAATATTTGTCTGGCTTTCATTTTTGATGCTGCATTTTGTATACTGGACATGTGTTTTTGTTCGTTACCAATCACTTTCCTAGCTGTGTTGACAACACGAACAAGTTTTATTTTATTCTTGCCACTGACATTGCCATACCATTTAATTGTGTTAAAAGATAGAACGCTCTCTGTTAAACCCGTGTATACAAGTTGAAGAATGTGCTGGCTAACATCGAAACCTTTAAGCTTTCTCCGCAGGAAAAGTTGTTGTTGGTTTCTCTTGTAAACATAATCAGTATGATCACAGAATGACAAACTTTCATCAAGGGAAGTACCTAGATATTTGAAGCTCTTTACTATTTATACTTCTTGATTACCTATTAATATCGGTTTAGGTGTCCGATATATAATAATAATAAAGACTTTGTATGCGCCAATATCCTCGAAGATCAAGCTCAGTGTCTCTCCTTTGACAGGAATCCGTTTGACCCCCTAGGATTAAACGTGTTTATCTTGGAGTACAATTGTAGCCATATACCGCATTAGGTACATAAACTTGCATCTGTTGATTGATTTGAAATGAATACCACCAGTATGTTGTCATCATTTTGAAACACATATGAGCCACACATGCAGAATTGTTGGTTAGTTATTAATCAAGGTACATACAAATCAAAGACTCGAAAAGTTTGTCAAATTTCTAAACTTTTGAAAGCAGATAAACTGAATAAATGTGTATGTTAACATATGTGAAATTGTCAATGAAAGTATATGTAATACTACAAAACAATTCGGATTCACAAATTCTTGTAAAAATCGAAACGAAGAATCAAACGACAGTCGTGATTAATTATGCAGTATTACGAAGTACACATATAAGCATGATTTGCATATCCTATTTTTAAATTAAATAATGAATCCTAATTTGTATGCTGACACACAGGTTGAAGCACAGTAGGAGTCCGTCGGATTACCACATATTTCCCATTCACATGTATGTCTGCTAGTACAAAGATTAACATCTCACATACCTATTATGTTACAGTGCACTATATTTGTGGTGCATGTGTTCCTAAATTACTTTTGGAACTACGCATTGATTCGAATGAATGTGTAATGTGTATAATTATGTTTCAGATTTTGGTTCAATCAGACATTGCTCACCATCGTCGATACGTCTCAGATGCCAATTGAGGTTGGCGACTTTGTGGTGGTGACTGACTCCATCAAGAAGCTCAAGACTCTGCAGGATGAGACACATGGAGGGTGGAATGATGAAATGCGAAAGGTATAAACATGATTTTCTTTTATCAATAAGCACAAATGTTGCTATTTCAATAGCGGTTAGATTTGTAATTGCCTAATCTAAACATTGTTATACATTTCGTTGATATCTTGTATATGTATCCTAAGTCGTGCATGTTATAATATATATTTAGCTCGACTTATTCTGTAGAACAAACACAATAGATAACTGAATGCTGATGTTGCTCATGGGTAAGCGTTTTGTTGTTGTCATAGACCCGTGGATGTACAGGCACTGTCGTTGATACTTGGGCTAATGGCTGTGCGACGGTGTTTACTTCTGGACGCCGATGGATATACAATGTGAATGCACTACGACATGTCTCCAGATCAGGTATGTTGAATATTTGATCAAAACTCATTCATAAATCACAACTAGTTTGTAACTAATTATCTGAACCATTGTGTTGCTTTGTAGAAAATACGCATTAAATGCCAGTAACATCTTTCACCCGCGAGTCTCTTCTCTTGAATAATATTGTCCAACTTTAGAGACGTGGCGCCATTTTAATTTGATGGTTTTCGTATTATAATTACCAGATAAATAGTACCTTGTATGCATTTGTATGGATACTAATATTAAATTGTTCAATAATCACATAAATATCATTCAAAACAATTTGTATTACATATAGATCATAGATGTTAATTGTACACTAGTTTGGTGATTACGAGTTAACTTTGACGGTACTATGTATTGAATGAAAAGGTTGAAGGGAGGAAAGTGCATGTATTTAAAAGCTAAAGGGAATAGAAACAAGGCATAGACTAAATTTCTTGTTCCATACATACACGAAGATGAAGTAGGTAGGCCTTTGTAACATTTGACAATATTAAATAAATAAATACAAATATATTTGTAGTAAAACTTTGTTTTTTTTAAACCTGTCAACATACCCATTCCCAGGGAAATCTGAAAGTTAAGTAGCATGGCGATCTCGTGGTATCGTAGCGTCAGAGGTGACACATGCTGTTATCACGCGGACCCTGTCTACGTATTCAGAGCATGTTATTAAAGCTAGTATGCTGTCTTGATACGAGCTTTATAATAAATTAATGTGCGATATGCCGATGTACAATAAACACTAGTCATTACAGGGAATAATTATTTATCTTACGGTTAGAAACAAATCAAATGTTGTTAACAAATTTGTAGCCAGATTTTTCGCGGAGGCCATATTGAGCGTCTTCAGCTCATTTTTCTGAGTACTTTTGTCGTCTACAGCCCACATAAAATAATCCACACAAGGACACACACATCACAACTATTTAACTTCAGATAGAAATGTTGTGTAATGCATTACTATTACTTGTATGCCGATGTATAAAGGAGGAGTTGTAAATTTAACTTAACATTTTAAATCCCATAATAGAATCGCGGTCCACTTAGCTTAGTTGCTAAATGTTCTTTTTGGTTTACACTTTTATTATTCCGCAAAATTAAAATTATAAACGAATGTTATTAAAACAACGAATAACGTATTGCTATTAATATTTTGTGATTTCTATAGTAATTATTTATTCGCGACGAAAATGAAAATATAATAATTATAAACAACGATGTTATATATTTCTACATTTGAAATTTTGTCTGTTGACGCCAATTGTGATTTGTCTTGATAAATGAAATTTAGAAATATACATCATTGTTATATACAGTTACCACATGTCCATTTTCGTGGCGTATAAGTAATTACTAAAACAAATAAATCAAAAACAAGCAATTGTCTACATCATTGCTTTATGAATCGATTTATAATTGTCATTTTGTGAAAAAGTTAAACAAAAAAGTGACAAAAGGAGATCAATGTTGTTTTAGTCGGGTTCGAGCTTGTGTCATTTCCGATTATGAAAGCAAATGATCCTAACGAACTTGTCTATCAAGTGAGCTACGGCTACAACCAGGATTCCCCGACTTAAAATGTTATATTAAATGTACAACTTCTTCACACATCGACATACTAATGATTACGTATGGATTACACAGTGTATAAGGGTGTATAATTGTGGTTGTATATGTGTAGCATTACTATTGTAATACAGTGGTACAGGTTCACAAACGGCTAGAGCGGCCGCTATAACTTTCTGGTTAGTGTAGCCTTCCTGACAGGGAGTAGGAGGAACGCGTCCTCTGTCAGGCCAGACTTTAACCGCTTGCCTGCGGCTGACCAGGCAGATGGACAGTGACGTAGACAGAGGCCGGTCACCTATATAGTTCACAGTTCACAGACAGGTCTAAGTGTAGCGTGTGGAGGGAACCACTAGGTATGTTGACTAATCACAAATGTCGTGAATATAACTAGTTTAGTTTGACTAATGTTATCGCTATTAGTTGTATTTGTATTAGTCTTTGTAAGCGATATATTGATATATCATGCGTGTCTGGAGTGCTTGTAAACGGTATATTAATATATCATGTTTTTTATAACTATTTCTTATATTAGTCTATATATGTAGATGAATGATGTTGAGAGAACTGAAATAATATGCGTGCGTCCGTGTACTAGGTCAATATAATTATATGGTTCGGTAACTCCATGTAACTTTAGTTATTGTTTGTTACACCACTTATAAGTGTCAATTATGCCTATTACACAACAAATAAACAGTCTCACATCGTCTGTGTGTTGAGTCTGTGTTCAACAACACGATCCCTTATATATTTCTTACGTTAAATACAGATTATATGTTTGTAATGTATGTGTTCTGGTGTGGATCATGTCACGGGAACTGCAGTTGATACAATTACTATGAAAATGAACTGAAGACGACGGCGATCTCGAAGGCTTGAATTTTTCAACGAAATCTGATTCTCGCGGAATCTTAAGATGAATTATGTTCCCTGTGATGACCAATGTTTGTAGGACATCGGAATATCGCACAATAATTATTGTTTACGCTCGTTTCGACCCAAAGGTTATCTTTGAAAACATACTACGAATGCAAACAAAAGGTCCGCCTGATTCCTGTGTGTGTCCTCTCTAGCGATACAACTGGACATCCAGAAAGCGCGGCAAGATACTCGTATTCCAAACATTCCAGTGTCATAGGACAAAATGTGGAATTTTTTTCATTGATTTGTTTAACTGTTTTCGGCTTTCTAGGCGTGGAGCTGTATAACAGCATGTACTTTAATATTGATTAAAGCAATGCTTTATTTTTTCCTTTATGTCTTGCCTGATATAACAACGGCTGTGTCCTAGAAATCTACCGCATTTTACGAGAAGTAATATCCCACATTTCTATGTCAATGAAACAAAAGATTGCTTGTGGTCGTATAAACCATAGAGTTAATTGCAATTAGGTCAAATGGCTTAATAAAGAATATTAACCAAATTGATAATGTGTGTTTCCTAGGGAATCCAGCATCAAATACAATATCAGCAGATGAAACACCAAGTGGTACCTGCTGTGCAGAAACGGTAAAAAAGCTTACTCCCATTACGGTCATATATCAATGTAAAGCATTGTATACTTTAAATATTCAAAAATTGTATTTGTGTGTGTGTGTGTGTGTGTGTGTGTGTGTGTGTGTGTTTGTGTGTGTGCGTGTGTGTGCTGCTTGAAGTATTGCTCTAAACGTTTCCTATGACCCTCTATGGATGGTCCGAAAACTGGGCAAATGTTCTTTCAAAACCTGTTCAGTAACCTTTTCTCTATTTTGATATAGATTCATCTTATGGTAGTGCACATTAAATATATATTTGAATAAGGAATATAAAGGGCATCTCAGGACCTCTCCAAGAGCTAGGGTTCATGTGACATGTTTCTGTGTCGACTTCCATTTGTTGACAGAATGCTAGAGAGGCCCCCTATGATACTGTGTATACACTGACTGACATGCCCACATCTCTCATTGGAGCTGACTATTTCTTGCCTATTATTGTTTTTTTTATTTTATATTATTGAAATACTGTTGATTTGTCGGTAATAATTCTGCAACATACCTCAAATATAACGTATTCCTGTTTGGTTAACAAAACACACTAATAATATTATGTTATAATTATCAGTATGATCATTGGTGTAAGATATCATAATATGTATGTTTATAAAGTTTAACTAAGACTTCCTGACACGACGTTATCGTTTAGAAAAAGATACATCAAGGTTTATATCATCAGACTGTGTGTGTGTGTCTCTCTCTCTATCATTAAAGGAAGAAGAGTTGCATGAAAGCACCGATATCCCACAGCCACCAAACACAACTACTTCTCCAGATAACCTGTGGTGGATTTTCTGTGAAGGGGAGAAAGTTCGGGTTGATTCGGATGAGTCTGTTGCCAAGAAATTACAAGATGAAAGTGTAGGCTGGCACGACAACATGAGACACGTAAATAATCGGTTTTTGTTACATTTTTGTTCAGTGCAGCACCCGGAACAGTACCATACTGGAACAATAAATGCAATTTAACTTTTGTGTGACTCAGACCTTATGTAGTAATCTGACCATTCAACTCATCCTGAAGCATTATTGAAATTTACAGTATAATTCACAGGCTCAATGCAATACCGAGTGAATATGTACGGGTTTGATCCCATGCAGTGTTTCCCCTGAGTAAAATGATGGGCGATGTGGTAGTATGGGCCGAGCGAGCACCAAAGATATAATGTGACACTGTGGATCCGGGTGCATGGCAACCCAAAACTATTTTAAAACCGACTTTCTTTCAAAATGGTGCATTCTGAAGGGTGGTTTAGTCTATATGCTAGGACACAGAAAGGAAACAAATGCATACCTACAAGTCATGTTTATAGCACGAAATAGATGCAAGGTGGATATTTTGGCATATTTTGAGTGAGATGTCAAAGTGAGATTTAACCAATATGTGAAATAGTGCAGGAATAGGTTGCCACATGCACAACTGCTACACTAATCATGTGTTTTAGGCTGATGACTTACGTGTCATTACACCCAGTCCTAGTGGTCTTCAGAGTTTTCTGAACATTTATGCAAAGTTTGGTTTTGAAAATGACATAGTATATAAACCTAACAAGTCGTTATGTATGGTTTTCAAACCACGAGGATTTCATCTGAAATGTCCAGATATCTATATGAACTTGAGAGCAAACTTGTATATGGTAACCACGCATAATATTTAGGTGTAGTAGCATGCAATGACCTGGAAGACGATGAAGATATCTTGATACATTTGCGTAATTTGTATGGCATATCAAATAGCATTATCACAACAATGCATTACTGTTCCATTGTTGTTAAACTACATCTGTTTCATATATATTGTTGTACAATTTAGTGTTCCCAACTCTGGGTAGACATTAACAAGGGCACTTATTTTAAAGATAAAGTTGCCTTTGGTAAATTGTTCATGTTTGTAGACAATGCTGTCAACTCTTTTAATGTTATTATGCGTAAGAATATTTATGGTTTTAAAAACGTATATTCTCCATATATAACCATTGATAACAGTTATGCATCCAATGGCCAAATCCCTGTGCACTGTATATCAGTGAGATATATATCATGTTTTTGACATAATTATATTTACTAATATATTTGTAACTTAAACAACTTATTAATGTATTGATCGTAACAACATTTGGTGTGTATTTTTGTACATGTATTAGTTGCATATGTATCAGTTGTACAATCAGTTGCACTGATTATTTGTTGATATACTACGCCTTTATATTATGGAACCTATAACTTTATGAAATCTTTGTCTGCATATATTTATGCCATATTTGCTTTATTAAGGTGTGTATGTACCACCTATGGGTTTTACGTGAAGTAAGTGTATTGGTATTCATAAAAAACAGCGATATAGGCCACCTCGCTCATCACTTAGCAGGGAAACCAATGCACGATATGTTCTTTGATAATTGTGTGTGATAGTTCTGATGTTATGTACGTACTGCACCACTTCACATTTTCGTATCAACCTATTAATTGTGTTTATGCATATTTATGATGTGACGTCACATTGATTCCCTTCTAAGATCTTACGTTTGATAACTGGATTCATTATAATAACGTGTTGAACAACGCTTTTCCTTTCTTGTAAGTATTAATACATCAAATACTAAGATAGGTAAAACGCAATTGCTTTATTTCCAGTACCTAGGCAGTACAGGTGTGGTGAAAAGTGAACAAAATAACCTCGTTGAAGTGGAATTCCCAGACGGTGAAAGGTGATTGACCTTACTAGAGTATCTAGGTAGTTGCATTGTGACATACTAACGACCAAACCTTGTTGATGGGAACTGCTTTGAGAAATTATGTTCTGCGTATATAATATTGAAAACAATATTTAACGAAACGTCACTTTAGGGTAAGAATTGTACTGTCTAGTAATAAATATTTGCATTCTGCAATGCTTTCTTTTATTGTAACCTATTAAATATAGCTGTTTCGGACATTCCCATATATCTAACAACAGTTACTGGTTTAAAGGTATAATGACTTACACATGCACATTTAAGGTATGGTAAGTAGTGATATCTTTGTTTTGTTCCCCTAATAATAATTAAACTGTTGTATGCATATATGTATTTACGCATGAAACGTTAACATACTTTTGTTATTTGTATATGCATTTACTGATACTGGATTACAGATGGTTTATCAACAAAGAGTTACTGGAGAGATGCGAGGAAGCAGATGACGAAGACCGATCCTTCAAGGAGTAGGTTCCATTTCAATATGCTGCAGCTTGTGTGCTATTGTAAAAATTACAGAGGGTTTTTACAAATCCATTTGTTAAGACTTAACGTCTTATGCTTGATTACTTAATCTATTGATTTCAGAGTATACGTAACGTATCGTTAGTGCAAATATAGAAACAAATCAATCAAATGCAGATGCCTTACGTAAACAACTTGTATACTTACGTACTCCGATAAATCCATTATCACAACATATATTATCCCATTTCTCAGGAATGATACTGTATCCATTGAGAGTGACGTTGTCAAAGTCAAGAGTCTTCAAAACGGTCGGTGTGGATGGGTAGAAGGTATGGAAACGGTGAGTGTGTCAACATACGCAAAGCAAAGCTAGCAAATTCTCTCTCTCTCTCTCTCTCTCACACACACACACACACACACACACACACACACACACACACACACACACACACACACACATACACACACAAACACACACACACACACAACACACACACACACACACACAAACACACACACACACACACACACACACACACACACACATGCAAACATAAAAATATGCGAACTTGTGCACGGATGCATGCGTTCAGACACAAAGGAAGCAAATAGTCAGAAGCCTGTTTTCAGAATGGCTTTGGAAGTCAGTGGCATACTGCTGCAACTGCCATTGGTGCTTATGCATATTCAAGTATTGAAGCAAACAATTTGCAGCCATAATCAACAACACCATGTCATGCCAATAATACATAAGTTCCGGAGATATCCTTTTATCAATTAGAACAAACATGAATTTAATAAAATGGCCATCATACATTGCATGACGGATTTGATTACTTAATATCGACATGTGTGTTTTTCGGGTACCTAGCGTTAAATACGCAACAAACCAAAATTATCTTTGGTGCACATCATAACCGTGACGTAAATTTGGTGTTACCAAACATGCCATTAGTCGAAGAGCCAGGGGTCATTTATTTGCTTGAAATGACCAGGTGTCTGGTGGATATTTCTGAATAACCCTATCTATATTTGAGCTGTTCAAAATACAGCTTCCCGATTGGTGCACTGACATACTATAGGTTAACGAATGTCCTTGTGTGGGACACATATAGAGTGCTGCCAAACTATAGCAATTGTGATATTATGCAAACGATATTTCGACACGCTTTTCAACAAGGTGATAATTAATATTGTGCTCACCTGCACGTCCCTTTTATGGTGCCATCCCCCTTAACATGCAGATATTACTATATTTCCAACATCAAATGAAGTTGTATTTGGCCCCATTTATATAAACAATAAGGTTAATTTCAGGTTCTGGGCACGAGAGGGTGTGTAATCAGAACAGACAGCGCCGGAGATGTCTACGTGGAGTGCGCCAACAAATTAATGTGAGTTAAAAGCCAAGCTTTATATTATGTTGTGTGGTATGTATGTTTATTTGTTTGTTTGTGTTATGTGTATATGTATAGCTACATGAGTTTGTATACTAATATGTATAATATATATATATATATGTATATATATATATATGTGTGTGTGTGCATATATACATATATATATATATATATATATATATATATATATATATATATATATATATATATATATATATATATATATATATTGCATTCGAATGCAAATGTGAACCTTTGGTGTTCACATACGAATGCGAAACATCGATGGTCGCATTGGAATGAACATTCGAAAGCGACTATTTAGTCATTGCATCAAAATGGAAATGTGTTTGTTTGTGATATGTGTATTGATTATTGGCATGTGTAATGCAATTATATTTAAAAACTACTTTTAAATAATACTACACAAATTACAAACACGATATTTATTTTCAAAATCTCACAGCAACAACATAGTTATAAAATATATGTTGATATCCACTTGATCCAATTTTCATGAAAACATTTTGTGATGCATTTCCCAGTAAAGCAACATAGTACATCTCCATTATGTAACACATGCTCAGATAATCCTTCCTTCTGTGACTCAACTAACCAATCACGACTCTCTTACGCCACAATGATTTTGTTTAATACATCAACGAAACATTTCTTGCCAGTGCTTAGATCAAAATACGTAAGAGTGCTGCTAGAGCAGATTAGCAGGATAGATGAATTGTGTTTATGATCTATAGGGACACGGTAGAGAGTGGCCCACTGCCCATTAGTCCTGGACCTGCCCTATAGGCCCGTAGACATTTCGGAGGTATCGAAGTTTGACTGTTGATTTGGGTAACATATACATATGGCTTTAATATTCTACTAGGTGGAAATTTCAGAAAATGGGCATAACGTGGCGACGGCCATTTTTCAAAATGGCTGCCAAATTCAATATCCCCGTATCTTAATAAATACGGCATGCAAAGCAATAATTGTGGTACACCAATGCATGTTTCAGGAGACTCCAATTTCAAATATACAATTACTTGGCTCCTATGGCATTTATTTCCGCCATTTTTAAAGATGGCGGTCGTCAATACAAATGTCCCAATATCACAAAAACTACGTCACCTAGAGCAATTTTATTGACGTTGTTGGATAGTTTGGTGGATAGCGATATTAAATATGTTATATGTTCCCTTCAATAACATAACAATTCGCGCCATTTTTAAAGATGGCGTCTGTCAAAGCCCATTATGTCCGTATTTAAGAAATACGGTATTTAGATCCATCTTTCACCACATTTTAAGTGCTTAATGTCGTCGAAGGGTGTAGCAGATATACAGTGGAGACCTGTTTAACCCACTGTTAACATTAGTTATAAGTTTGAGACGAGTTCAACGCCGTATTCAAGGGTGCAAAAAAGACGCCTGTCAACGTCTGATAATCTCCACACACAACAACATTCATTTTTCTCATCTTTGTTGCAGTACTTTTTACGCTAATATCTGATGAAAAGCATATTCCATGGGCACATTGAATTGATAACTTGGACAGAACTGAATTGTATCGTTATAGTTGTCCAATACACGCATCTTAGAATATCTGTTGTATAACGCAGAATCATAATTCTCTGCTAAACTGGACATGAAATCCTTAATTTCAGTAACTGTCAACCCATAGCCGTCTTTGATCAGTGGATCTACATAAGACAAAGCTTCCACGAACAAATCATGTTCAGGTTTAGTTTGAGGAGGACCATTATTTTGTTTGTATATGTATGTATATATATATATATATATATATATATATATATATATATATATATATAAATTTGTATAAATACACTTTCAGACGTACTCAAGTGTGCGCATCTAGCAAATACGTTTTCTCATTGCATCCAGAAGGTTTACACCACTTTCGTGATTAACAAGTAAGAACTTATCCCTCACTCTTCCTTTTTAACCGAACCCTATCACTCCCACGTACATTGATTGTAGTATGGTGCAATGTATGGTACAGTCAATGTAGTCCGGAAAAACACGGATTCTGGTCTATGAGAGCTTGTGCTGCGTGTGTAAGGATTATGGATTGCTTCTTGTAGTTTATTTATCTCAACAGTTACCACCGGTTCCTCCAAAATTAATATGAGATTCCGTATATCAGTGTATCGTTTATAACATGCAAACATATTGTGATACTTGAATGCACAGTCATGTCCGTGAATCCCTAATACTGTGTTAACAATGTCATCTTTGAGCTCAGCTACGTGACTGACACGTTTCCTGCTTGTCTCCCCACCATAAAGTGGCTCGACGGTCTTGCCCAATATGAAAATAATACATCAAGTTCAGAAGATGCAAGAGCAGACTTGAAAATTCGAATGTAAATATCTCAAGTTATTATGTATTTTTGTCTATGGCCACCTTTATTTTCAATCATCTGAAATATGGCAAGATAAGAAACAAAAAAGTTTGAAATAATAATAGCTAGAGTAATGTACTTGTGTGTTGGTATATAATAGAAATGTCTTCAATCAATGAGGCAACCTTGGCTTATTGTAAACAAATACCACATTACTACTTCTCTTTTGGGATAGTTATAACAGTGGGGATATATCTCGTAGGCAATTACCACCTGGTTTAAAACATAATTTGACTGCTCAGTACCTGATAATCTATATAGATCGATGATACTCCTGGCCTGAGTGATGCAGGCTTTAACCTATAAGCATGTTTTTCACATGCACTTTCCATCTCTAATGTGTTCTGGTGATGACACTTTTCAAACATACATGAAATTCAGAATTATATTGGCATTTGGCTATATACAGATGACACATCGATTAATGGTCTCGCCGTATGATCTCATGTATACTGAGCGATAATAGGGAACATATCATATATGGCGTTGAACTCGTCTCAAACTTATAACTAATGTTAACAGTGGGTCAAACAGGTCTCCACTGTATATCTGCTACACCCTTCGACGACACGAAGCACTTAAGATTTGGTGAAAGATGGATCTAAATACCGTATTTCTTAAATATGGACATAATGGGCTTTGACAGACGCCATCTTTAAAAATGGCGCGAATTGTTATGTTATTGAAGGTAACAAATAACATATTTGATATCGCTATCCACCAAGCTATCCAACAACGTCAATAAAATTGCTCTACGTGACGTAGTTTTTGAGATATTGGGACATGTGTATTGACGACCGCCATCTTTAAAAATGTCGGAAATAAATGCTATAGGAGCCAAGTAATTATATATTTGAAATTGGAGTCTCCTGAAACATACATTGATATACCACAATTATTGCTTTGCATGCCGTATTTATTATGATACGGGGATATTGAATTTGGCAGCCATTTTGAAAAATGGCCGTCGCCACGTTATGCCCAGTTTTTGAAATTTCCACCTAGTAGAATATTAAAGCCATATGTATATATTACCCAAATCAACAGTCAAACTTCGATACCTCCGAAATGTCTACGGGCCTATAGGGCAGGTCCTGGACTACATTGGACAATTGCCACTTGCCAGTGAAGCCTGTCTTATTGACACATGTGAACAGGAATGCTGGCTGCAAAATACTTCAAAGACCATTGAACCACTTTGACCAGACAGTAACAATTCATTCCTGTCTGTTTGGATTGCTTTGTGTTTATCCAAATATCAAGGCTGCCTAATTACGCAACAGCTGGTTAAATATACCCAGCAATTCACCAGTGGCTGAATGGAAAACCAGTGAAGACTTTACTGCTGCCTTGTGTGAAAAGGAATGCTGGCTAGTGGGTTAGCTGGCGAATGGTACAGATAACAATATAATGCATTTGGCCAGGCATACCAATATTTTCCAACCAGAACTTCGTTGGTCTGCGTTGTTTACCCTCTCATGCACTTTGCAGAATGATCTTGGCCAGGGAGTCCTGGCGGAAGATGTGGCCATACCAAGCCAGTTACCATCGCTTGACCGTGGCAAGGAGTTGTCCTTGCCTGCTAGTGTAGTTGGTGGCTTTTTGTCAATGTGAAGCGCTTTCATTGATATTTAATTAGCTAAAAAGCGCAATATTAAGCAACGGAATTATTATTATTGTCTGACGAACTCATTCGCAGGAGTCTCCTGTACCAGGTGTGCTCGAATGCCTGGATTCTTCTCTCCAGATCTTTTGCCTCTTTCATCTTCTTTATGATGTTGTTGTTTAATTCATTGTAATGGTTTGCTGCATCATGGTTTGTTTTCTTGGTTTTCTTCCCTTTTTTTGTCACACTAGCCCAATATGTCATCAATGACCCAGGGTTTGTTCTTGTTCCTTTTCTTCCCGAGTATCTATGTGGCTGTTTCCTGAATACTTTCTTCATGTTGTCAGTGAGTACGTTGATGTCATCTTCCAACAGGTTGAGGTCACTAAATCTGCTCCCGATCTTGGCCTCAAAGATGTCTGCGATCCCCAGGTCTTGCAATTTGTCCACGTTGAATGTTGAGCGTATATGGTTTATACGTGTTGATGTATCAACACATATGTGTATGATGCTTGTAGTGTTGTAGAGTTGAGGGTAGTTTGTAATGTAAAAGAAGCAAAAACGGAGCCAAATATACCTGTGAGAAGACCCTAATTCAGGGATTAACTGGGAACCACAACAACATACCGCAAATCCATTGGGGATGCAACTTTCAGGAGTTTGTAATAAATTGGCATGACCTTTTTCTGCTGTATTTCCGGTAACTGTCATTTCCATTTAGCTTGGCCTCGAAATATGGTGTTCAAAGGCACTTGTCCAAGTAACCTCTATAATCATGTACCACTGACTTTGGTAAATATTGTTTTAGGTTTTGGTTCCATCCCAAACTCTTGACTATCGTGGACACGTTGAAGATCGGCGACTCTGTGCAGGTGATCAACTCTAAAACAAGGCTCAAGGTTCTGCAAGATGACGGTCACGGAGGATGGACTGAAGAAATGCGACAGGTTATGTATTTTCTTCTTCTCATGTAGCCACAATTAATTTTCAACTAACCAAGTTTCCTAATATATTGTGTCAGTCTATACACCAACATAAATCAAATACAACCAGATTTGTTACAGGAAACTGAAAAGTACGTAGTCATGCTGACCTTCATTTCAGTGATCCCATATCACTGCCAATTCATACTGCATTTTTTTAATTCAAACACGACAGTATTCACATATCTATTCATATCTACACAATGAGAATGTCATTAGTTTATATATTTATTACGTACAATACTGCTACCTG
This sequence comes from Oasisia sp. SBJ-2009, assembly GCA_964017155.1. Taxonomy (NCBI): domain Eukaryota; kingdom Metazoa; phylum Annelida; class Polychaeta; order Sabellida; family Siboglinidae; genus Oasisia; species Oasisia sp. SBJ-2009. The sequence continues at coordinate 7,390,844 of OZ024854.1, forward strand.
CTTTGTTGTGGGTTTTATTTCTTATTTTGGTACAACAAGAATTACTATAAGTACACACATTTGTATGTAATGTAGGCCTACCATATATACTTATATTAGTATGTGAACATGATATAATATATGTGTATGTATGCTTGTATAAAAATGTACTGTACGAAATTGATGTACTTTCAATAAATTATATACCTACTTGGGGTCAATAAATGTTATGGTTATGGTAATTGTATTCATATCAATAAAATAATGTGTTTATTCGTAATTAAAGGGAAACAAAATACAAGTGTCTGACGTTATGTACTTGAAAAAGGTCAAACAGGCCTTTTGCAGTTGCATACAATAAGAATAGCAATGGCTTACCCAGAATATGGTATAAATGTAAAACATTCTAAAGACTATATTTCCGGTATCGCGAAGACTGATATTTCGCTCTTGTCACGTACATTTGAGTAATAAGTGAAGTACCTAGTGTGTGGTTATTCATGACGAAAAACGGCTACATATTTCACAATGTGGCTATTGGCGTTTGTTTTGAAGCGCATTGCGCATCACAGTGCATTCTGTAATAATCACCCAGTTAAAATAAAGCAGCACATTCTTTATGACCGTGCTGCAAATTGCTATTATAGCAAGTATATCATTACATGGTTGGTTTGTAAAAGATTTTTTTAAAGATGTCCCACTGTTCTACACCCTGACAGCAATATTACAGTTAAGAAAAATAGCTTGTATTTTTCTTGTCGATGTGAATAGACCACAAATGAAGCAGCGAACTAATTGTCAATCTTGATTGAACAGGAAGAATAATTAATTTTGATTTCTGACTTAACAATAAACATCATTTAACCATGAACACAACCACCTAAAGCCGCCAAATCTCTTGTTGTGTATCTATCACGCAAATTCGCATTCTTTTAGCGATCACAGTACACACACTAATTAAGACGAAACACAATATTTGCCTTGGGAACTATGCGTAATTCCACAACTAGCTTAAAATCGACATTAGGTCGAGGTATACGTAACATATACTGAATGCCGATGCAATTCGACATGGCAGTGATAATAGCGTTATGCTTGCTTGTAGAAAGTTGCCCTTTACGTTACATTTTAATGCTAAAAATACCCGGTACCTGCGAAATTAAACATATATTTACATGACAAAGTACATAAAAATACAAAGGATGGGGCAACCTCTATTCGGCAACCTCACGATATAACACAAAGCACATGATAATATATAACATATAATGCATTTACTCCAGCACAACTACCGGAGGAAAGGTAACCGTGCAAAACTACATGGCTAATCATGAAAGCGGGAAAGGCAAACCATACCTCTATTCCACAATTGCTAAACAATGAATATGCAATGTCATCTATTAAAAAGAAGGTTTACTAGATATAAGGGAGGGTGAGTGGAATTTTGTAATTACGCAGAATATTTATGTTGCGTACAGAAAATCTATCCACTTTCATATGCCCTCATAAAAATAATGTGTTGTTGGTTAGCTTAGCGAGGCTTGTTACTGGGTGTCTGCCTTTTTCTCCGCCATTGCTACTTTTGAAGTCTGCATTGGCTTCCAGTAAAACACAAAAAGGTATGCACCTTACGCAATCAAACATCATAGTTGCATTCATTCCGTACTCCTATGAGAATATCTATCCGTCTTCAATCATCTAATTCTGTTTTCCATTTTCAATGAATCAGCACAAGTAATATATAAAGACAAAGCTCCGAGCATGCAACGATAAAAATATACCATGTGACTCCTTGGAACGTGATTATGAATGTTTACCTAGTAGTGCATTTGACCCGCCTTCGCCTCTTAATGGCAGCATGGTTGAAAACCATTCCTGCTGATTTGCCTTCATCTAGTGGTAGAGATGAGTATGGGCCATTACTTAATAAGATATATAATTACACTAATTACGCTATAATAACATATGTCGAAAACAGTGTATTACTTATTATTATATACATCTAAGGTACAGGCCGTCATTATTTAATAACTAATTCATTCCAAACCACGGACACAAATGATTTACTAATTACTTAGTTGTTATTCTCGTCAGAGTACAGCAGGCTTGCGAAGGGAACACGCAGATGACTTTGGCATAAACACCAGCTGTGACATAACTGTGTGTCAACGTAGGTATGCACGTGTGTATGAAGCAACTTATGTATGATAATGTGTAATCAAATGTAATGACTAAAACAACTGGGAGACTGCCTTTTCATTCTTAGTTCTTATAATTGTAGCGTCATATCTAGTGCAGGACTGGTCGATCCGACAGCCATGTTGCGTGCGTTAATGGAACACTTTCGTTAAAATTAAGTTAACATTAATCATAGTCACCATTGACCCATCGATCAGCGATAAAACAACTTTGACTTTTTAATGCACGAAGTCGCTGGTAGACGATATAAACTGTGACCTCAAAGGATAAACACATTCTTTGTTTGATGTTTGTTGGCAGGTCAGTCGGTACAAAGGTCGAGGCAATGATTTTGTTTTGTATTCGGTTTAGCTTCATTTTCCCATATCAATGTATTGGAGATTAACCAAGTAACAGTTTATGTTTTACTACTAGTTGCTGTATATATTAAAAGGAAATTAAGAAAAAAACATTAATAGACTAATAAAACATATCACAGAACAATTATAAACAGTCTGTTTTACGTTGAAATGTCGAAAGCATTTCATTGTAAACGAGGTAAACTAATATTTATTCATTAATGTTGTTTAATAGTAAGTGATATTCCATTAATTAAGACTTATTAATAAGTGCCTTGCAAGCTGACAGTGATATGTTGTACAACTCTTGCTAAAGTAATACATAAATAGTAATGTATATTTATGGCAACATAAAACAAATAGAATTAAGAAAGTACTATGACACATAAAAATGTAAAATAAAATAAAAACATCTAACTGACAGCTATGTGGTATACATATATTAATAAACACATAAGTAAATAAAAACAAAGGCATAAATAAACAAGCAATATATATGCATGGCAACGTAAAATAGTGCAACGAGCGGGTCATGTGTATAACGCCTTGTGAATAGAAATTGGATTAAACCTATTTGTTCTGGCTGTAATACTCCTGCAGGATTTGTCAAAAGGAAGACGTTCAAAGAGTAAATATAAACAATAACAGATTACGTTGTTAAGAAACACATTGGTTTCTGAGATAAAATCTAGTCACAGAGTAGTAATTTGGCTGTCTAGACCAGGATGGAGTGCATCACCGATAACAAGTCTGTTGTTTCATACACACGTGCATACCTACGATGACACATAATTAACATATGCCACAGCTGGTGCTTATGCCACATACCAAAGTCATCTGTGCCTGCTCCGAATTCCCAAGCCTGCTGTACTCTGACGAGAATAACAACCAAATAATTAGTCACTAATTAATTTCCGTTGTTTGGAATGCATTAGTTAATAAATATCGACGACCTATGCTTTAGTCATGTTTAATAATAAATAACACATTGTTTGCTAGATATGTTATTATAGTGTGATTATATAACTGATTAATTAATGACCCTCACCCACGTCTACCACTAGATGTAGTGTAGGCAACTCAGCGGGAAGCTTCCTGCCATGCTATCATTAAGACGCGAAGGCTGGTCGTTCATAATCACGGTCTAATGGGGGTAGTTTGTCCGATACCGAGCGTATGCACATTTTCAACAAAGCGTATGCAAGGGTAAATATTAAAGTACACAAATATTAATTGTATCTATAATCATGCTCTAAGGAGTCACCTGGTATATGTTTCATGTTTACGTGCTCAGTGTTAATTCGTTAGCAGGGGCTACTTTACTTTCTGACCTAAGCAGGAACACTACTATCTAGAGTTGCCATACGTATCCTCACATATCTAACATATATACGCCATGTTACCAAATAATTGCTGCTGCTTCTGCTGCTGCTGCAGCTGCTAATACTACTACAGCTAATACTACTACAACTACTTCTACTACGACTATTACTAATACTACCGCAGCTACACTACTACTGCTACTTCTACTACTACACTCATACTACTACTAATACAAGTAACACTAATTGACCTTGAATACCAATTCCAAAAACGCATCAACACAAATCGGTTTGCAAACTCAAAATGGATAAGCAGTATTAAAAGTGTCAACAGGTGGACTGATACGCCACAGAGTTGTAGTAGAATTAGCTGTAGTAGCATTAGTAGTAATAGTAGTAGAAGTAGCAGCAGCAGCAGCAGCAGTAGTAGTAGTAGTAGTAGTAATTATTTGGTAACATGGTGTATATATGTTAGATATGTGAGGATACGTATGGCAGCTCTAGATAATAGTGTTCCTGCTTAGGTTAGAAAACTAAATATTGCCATTGGAAACGAATTAACGATGCAGTTTTGGTACTACCAATGGCCTAGTAGATTAGTGTTCAAACATACAAATAATGCTATGCAGATAAATGTAGTCGTATATGCATCGTTTGAATTAATTGTTAATTGCATAGCACCAAAGCATTCCCATTTCGTTCCGTTTAATAGGTAACTATAAGTGTAGCTGATTATCTTTTGCAGACCTTAGGCACAAGTGGCACAGTGGTGGATGTTCTTCCAAATGAGTGTGTCAGAGTTGCACTGTCTGAAAAATCATGGATCTACAATGTTGAAGCCTTGCGCTGTGTCGTCAGATCTGGTAAATCTATATTTGTAATGCATATGCACACCAGTGTGTACTTAACCGCACAATTTGGCTGCACAGAAGACAAAATGTTTTCTGTGTCACATGAGCAAAAGGAATTTTGTGTTACTTATGGAGTTAAACAGCTGCCACGAGAGTGGATATTCTTCTCAATGCTGAATTTGCTGAGTTATATCATCCAGCGTGTGGATACAATCATTCGATGAAAAATATGAGATAGTGAAACATTTGCAAATGTATAATATATATATATATATATATATATATACATATATATATATATATATGTGTAAGTCTAAAGGCAGTTTATGTCGACCAGTGCCTACAGGACCAACTTATGTAGACCAGGCATATTTTGTATTTAATACATTTTCCAAAGATGTAAAACTGGAACATTGTTTCTTATGCTAATGTTTAACACATAATGAAAGTTCATCAAAATATTTCAATAAATAAGGAAGCTGCATATTATTTATTTAGCCTTTTTTGCGGTAGACCGCTGAGTCTAGTAAACAGTAAAACACTGTTGTGAAATGTAAACTAAATCGAACTGCAATGCCAGCAAAGTTATGTTTGACCATGGAATGTATCAATGCAATAACAACAAAAACCAACATATAGACAAGTAAAAGGAGAGAACAGCCAGTCACTTGAAATGTCAGGCATCACATATACCAAATATTTTCACTTATTATAACTGTGTTCATACAATGCAGACTTACTAAACATTGTCCACAATAATGTTGATAGAATAAAGAGTCTGGATAATTTGTATCACCTTTGCCTGTTGTAATGTTTTACTATTGATAGATCGCCTCGTTCAATTCGTCTCCTGCGGCAAGTTGTTGATTGAGTCTTCGATATGAATTAATTCGGCTGCCTACTATGACATTGGTAGGAGTAGGAGCATTCCACCCATACCTGTATAATTAATGTTTTTTATAGGTCTTAAGAGTTGATGTTATCAGGCTATATTTCAAGTCAGCTGTGTGACAGTTACATAAACATCTATTTTTAGGACTACACACAACGGTTTTATCATTGGCTATAGCAATAATCTGTATTGTGTTTGCTAACACCTTAGTTTGGAAATCCAAGAGCTACAAATTGAATGAACAGTTCTCACAGTTCTGAAGAGGTTGTGTTTTCATGTGATATTAAAAATCAGCCAAAAGAGAGTTACACATATATGTGGATGTCAATGATTACGTATAAGGGTATATATTCCCTATAGCAATAATTCATAGTATATCTACTAATGTTTGTTTCGAAATCCAAGAGATTTCACGCTCACGCTTTTTGTAGTTGCATTGGCCTACACCACTTTGACCTCCACCTATAATTTTTAAGATTCAATAAGTCACTTTCAATTACACTTACCTGGGTCTGGCAACCATATGGATGCATCCATTAAGACTTCACCACAGACTTCCAGCTGAATACAATTAACAAATACCTATAATATGGGAGATTTTGCTGGAATTCAGAGTTTCATAACAAATTCGAGAGATGGTAGGTGTAATAGGGCCTGTAAGTGGGTCACGATACATGGCGAGACTCCGCACGACTGGAGCTGATTGAGGATTGGACACAATAATAATATTCTAACGATGGATGACAGTTGTAGCTTCCAACTTGTGAATACTAGGAAAATCAGGTCATAAATATCTTGTTATAGCTTTCTTATCTTAAATGTCCAATTTAACATTGAGTTCACCACACTATCATAGACATATAGTGATTTACGTAGTGCAGATAATAGACACGATTTTAGGCTGCATGTGGTTCAAAATGGACAGCAGTGACAACATTTGTAAACATTATTTTGTTTTCATGCAATTCAGAAATTAGAATACGTTTTCGGTCTCCTGTAAAAGAGTAAACTGCTTATATACTATCACCATAAAGGTATGTATAAAATTAACAATTACATTTTCAACGATACAAACCTTATGCTGATACTGTCAGATGTATTCTTCATGAGGATGTTTAAAATAGGTATACGCTAGGTATCTCTGAAAAGCATTCTTCATTAGTATTTTTAAAATAGAAAATAATTGTTCTAATGAAAATTTGTCTTATTCTGCTTGACCTCGGCATGTTGCTCTGAGACAGTTACGTACGTTATTTTCCAGTCATCACAATTTCTGATGAAACGCAGTTCTCTTTAACTCAGCTAACACCAAATAACTAAGGAATGTTTCCCCTCGTTATTTGGTGTAGGGGAAGTAGGGGCATGTCCGCACACTTAAAGTGAAACAAGCTATAGATAATGCACTATGTCTGCTAAGAGGGTGATGTTTAGTATTCAGAATGATCAATCATATTACTTTGTTGTTAGTTAGTTAAGAAATTGCATATCCCATCAGATATTTAAATATTTGGTCTAATGTAGAGGCATAGCTTTGTGCGGACATGCCCCAAGGTATGGGGCATAGCCGCACACTGTGTGCGGTTATGCCCCAGGAATGGCGAAACAACAGCTGATCTCACAGAACTGACCATTATCTGCAATTATAATATGTATTGGTATGTGTACACTACTGACACGTGCATTACTAAAACAAAAACTTCAGAGAACACAAATCAACAGTTTCAAGTTTTCATATATACGTAACATTTAGAAAATACAGTGGCCTTGAATCATAGCCCACGTTTATTCCTCCTTGATAGTCAAAGCGAACAACAGCGTGATTTTGTAACGGGGAAAGTCAAAGTTTGCAACCCAGCTTGTCTGAAGCCTTCTAGCTAAAACAGCAGTCTCGTAAAGCGCAAAGTCAAACTAAAAAAATCAGTTTGTCGGCTGTGCGAGTATGGCTTTGTATGGACTAACGTATACGGGCGAAGTTCTATATTATAGATTATACATCATTTGTCATCTTGGTTATTTTAGTCTATGAGCAATGATCAATTAAGCTTTATTTCTTTAACGGGCCTAATGATACACAACATGGAAAATGTGATGTCAGCACGATATAGCCTATTACACATTAACGAAGCAATGAATGATTATAATAAGTTTGATAATATTAAATAATTATATAATAATCATCATATACTATCTCACATCAAAGTTACCTATAATATTTGTGGTAAGCAACTGAAGTATCTAAATATGTATCTAAGTAAACTACAAAATAATATAAGCACCGATGCACAAAATACGTTTGCACAGAGGCTGGGGCATGACCGCACAGGTCTGTGCGAACATGCCCCAAGCATCCAACACGTGAATAATTCTGAATTGCGCAAAAATGCTACTTATGAAAGTATTCTTTATTTCACACATCATAAAACATTAAAATGCTATCTGGAATTATGAAAGAAAATGTATTTGCACGTCTTACAGTTAATGTAATACACATAACAGCATATGAGTAAAATCACATAAGTGTTTACGAAAATAAAATTTTATGTCGTAACTTTTTTATTCATTTCTATCAAAAGGTATATGCAAGTAGTTGATTTGGGGGTTAGACAATGCCGCTTAACATGATTCAACTAACTAGATTTTATGTGATGCGGAAATAATATAGTGTGCGGACATGCTTCAGTATGCGGATATGCCCCTACTTCCCCTACGTGTCAGTTGGGCCTGGCCAACCAATATGCATATTGAACTATTTCGGTACTGAGAACGTGTTGAAAATTTGCATACGCTCGGTGTGGCCAAACTACCCCACCACACATACTGTTCCCGCGGCGCGCCCATTCAACAAAACGCTCACTTTTTTTTAAACTCTGTCGAACTATACACCGTTAAATGGGTATAGAAAGCGCACACACCCATGATTAATTGTTTATGCATAATTCGTGTTAGTGTAATAGTAATACAGAAAAAACTTCAGAAATACGCTTAGTTTGCCTGTATCTTCCATAATTTTGAAGATACACATGTAAAAGTTAGGTTCCCATGGTACCTCTCAACGAGGCGCTTGCCGTGACCACCATTACAATGCCGTGCTGTGTGCTTTTGTAATGGTTATATTACAAAAACATTTTGTCGACGTTTCGTGATAACTGACCATAAATATATATATATATATATATATATATATATATATATATATATATATATATAGTGTGTTTGTTTACTATGCATATGTGAACATTCTGACAGTAACAGTAAAGGCTGGTTTACACTATGAAACACGGTTGCAAGCAGCGAATAGATTGGGAAATTCAAAGCCAGACGATGTTGCTTGTGATACCTGTTGCATATCTCCACTATGCAACATGATTACTGCAGCGGGACGTTAACTGGTCCCCATCCCATTGTGTAGCGACACTCTTACATAGCAACGGAAGCATAGCACCAATGGAGGAAGATTTGAGGACCAGTTTATGAGAAACTCGCATTCATTTTGTCAAACCAGGATAACAGTTCCTTTCATCCAGTGATGGAATTTGTTTCAAAATAATATAGTGTCGTCTCAAAACGTTAGTTTATTTTATCTATGTGATATTTCATTGACAATAAACACATTGGTGGTGGAGATAATGGGGTTCGTATGGGCGAATATTAGTACACATTAATACACAAAGGTACATTTTATATTTTTTATAAACTAACTGCCCACGTTACTTGAAAGTATTGTCAAACGAAGTTCACGTATAAAATGATGTGTGGGTACAGTTATAAAATCCAATTTGCATTCTGATATATTTCGTCAGTAGTTGTTTTATTGTGTACTATACAGTACATATTCCTGGTATAAATTATAAGAATCATAAGTTCAATCCTGTGTGTGTATATTTCAAAATAAACACTTGTTAAATTGAAAATAATGCTCAGTGTGCTGCAACTGCTATGAGATGCCGATGTTCATAAATAACTTGCAGGTACACTGTATGTGCATCAAATGTTATTATTTAATTTGTCTTGTAGCAGGAGCATCTAGTACACGAATGTTAATAATTTCCAATAGTCATAAAATAAATCTGAACACTCAGTTGTCAACCAGCAATGACTTATGAATATGTTTAAAGTTGCCACGGGAAGCAAAAACTCCACATGTGCAAATGACGACTTGTCACGCTCGCTCGTTCAGCATGAAGCTGCTGCGTGTCGTAGTGTCCGCGTAATTCAAACTGTCTGGAACATATTGTAGCGCCACTGACTGTAACACAAAATTAAAAAAAATTACTCACTTTTTTAATTATGTGGGTATTAAATATTGGCATATGAACACGCATGTCAGGGTTAGAAGATGTTCACATAATATAATTTGTATTACTAGTGCACATATAGGGCCTAATTGCATACTTATGTCAGCCCTAGACTCTATCGTAGCCGCTGGGTAGCTGGAGCCGCAGCTGGGGAACAAGCGTCAGACATAGACGAAGACTGAGATAGGCATTCATCGACCTCTCGGGTTTTCTGTCTTGTATTAGCCTGCTCGAGTTTCTTCGTTTTACATAAGGTCAACCTACGTGGATCGTGGACGCATTGTGCGACGGGACCTTTATCCCTATCGACAGTTGCATGGACATCTCCCCGAACTTGTCAAGAATGCTCACCAACAGGGCCATTTTCCAACCTCTCAGTTCAGATAATGGAATCGGTGGCTTCATCGCAAAGCCCGCCACACTGGAGGACACACGGAACAGTGGATATTGTCATAAACTATGTTCTCTATTCACATAACGAACCCCCAAAACCAAACCCTAGAAAAACGAAGCAGCACCAGATGTGTGTGATGTGAAATTATACCAAAAATAGAACCATTAATTAACCTGAGAGGCAACTGTGCTTCATTAAAACAAATCAGATTTTCATTGTGCTAAACAAGTGATTTATATATACTCGTTAAAAAATCCAGCCAGTATGGCCTTCATCCCAAAAGGATCTCACTTCTAGAAACATTATTCATCATATCCGGCAGCTGGGTTCTCGCTCCTTTTATATTATTTGGGTCCAGGACTTTATAGATTATCTTGAAGATGACCCTTGAATGACTTTATTATGTGGCCTTGACCTTATTTCGATATGTCACCTTAATAAATTGCATCAGCATATCGATTTAGCCGAAATAATGTGTCTTGGTCGACGTACCCCTGAAAAGTGTCGTCAAACATGTTTCTAGGTGCTCTGGTTCAAAGGTTACGTTTTCTTTCTACCAGATGGCGGCCGTCTGGAATTTGTAGGTTTTGTAGGTCAAAACATATCGTAGCGTCAATCTGATGTCAGAATTAGAATCCTCGTGGACGACTTACCCGAAAAAGTGTCTTCATATGTGATTTTTGGCGCTTTGTTTCATAATTAAATTTGTTGAGATGGTGCCAGCATCCATTTTGGATTTTGCCATCTGGCGGAAAATGCCAGCAATTTTAGAGGGACGGGAGGGCTAAATCTTGTTTAAAAATAAAAAATCCATAAAAGTCCAATCAATCGTCAAACCTTACTAGCCAGGGAATGGTCACGAACGTCTAGACCCTACTCTGGAGTCTCCTAATATATATGCACGCATAATGTTCTTAGATTACAGTTCCGATTTAAACACAGTTATTCGTCAGACAATCTTTGAATCTTTGACAAGCTGCATCTAATGTCAGAAGGCGCATCGATGTGTTATTGGATTCTTGACTTTCTTCAGCAGTGACCACACATTGTCAAAATAAACGGTACTGTGTCCAACTCTATCATCTTGAACACTGAAACCTCCAGGAATGTGTTTTACCTGCTGCTGTACTCACTCTTCTCTGACGGTGTATACCAACACAACATGGAACTGCAGATCCATCCTCCAAGAAGGTACCATCCAAAATGCCTCATCCCATCTATACAGAGGAATGCAAGGAGCCATTAAAAGATGCAGCACGTCAGCTAAACAATCACATCATATCCACCTTCAATGAAAATAGTGCAGTAGAAGACATATGGACAGAACTCAAGACTGGCCTGGGCCAAGCCCTTACAGAACATGTCCCCCACAAGCAAACTAAATCAAAACCAAGCCACCCATGGGTTGACTATGAAACCAAGAAGTTGATCCGAAGGAGGAACAGGATTCACAAACGCTGGAAAAAGTGTGGAGATGAAGACCTGAAACAGGAATTAAAATTGCTGAAACGGCAAGTCCAGAAAAGCCTGCGCCGCCTTTACTGGAGACATGTAGAAAACCTGATCTCAGATGACGTGACAAACCCAACCTCCTCCAAGAAGAAATTATGGAGTTTCATCAAAGCAAGAAGAACTCAAAGATACCGGGAAACTCATTACAAACCCCAAAGAACAAGGCCAGCTTCTCAACAACCAGCTTTGTTCTGTGTTCAATCCCAGAGATACTGTTACTGCTGAGGAGTTTCAACTACGTTGCCCCCCAAAACCAGACCTTCACTGATGCTCCTAAGCGTAGACCTTAACAAAGCATGTGGTCCTGATGGGATCACACCAAGGCTCCTGAAGATAGTTGCAGAAGAAGTCACACCAGCCCTTACCTTGCTCTTCCGAAACTCCTACCAGACTGGAACATTGCCACACGACTGGAAATTAGCTCATATCACGCCTGTATTCATGAAGGGAGAACGATACAAGGCAGAACACTACCGCCCCCATCTCACTCACATGCATAGCCTGCAAGGTGATGGAGTACATCATCGCCAGTCACATCATGTTACACCTTGAGAAGAACAACATTCTCTGCCCAGAGCAACATGGCTTCCGATGCGGATGGTCCTGTGAGACCCAACGTCTGGGGTACGTGGATGAAACAAGCGAAGAGCTAGACAGGGGAAACCAGGAGGACACCATTGTCCTTGACTTTGAAAAAGCATTCGACAAAGTGAGCCATACCCTTCTAGTTCACAAGCTGCGTCGCTATGGAATCAGAGGTCGACTCATTGCATGGATTGACAGCTTTCTCGAGAACAGACAACAGGCTTTAGTGGTTGGGGGAGAGAAATCAAATGTTATGCCCGTGGACTCGAGAGTCCCCCAGGGATCAGTCGTTGGTCTATGTCTCTTCCTTCTGTACATCAATGACCTACCAATAGACATTGAATAAAAAATCCGTATGTTTGCTGATGACACCCTGTGCAGTAACATCATTAAACACAAAGAGGACCAGAAAAAGCTGCAAAAAGATCTTCATTCCCTCACCATATGGGAGAAACGGTGGCCAATGAGCTTCCATCCACATAAATGCTACACGTTGAGTGCTACACGAAAGAAAAAGAAAATTGTACCGTCATACCAACTACACGGACACAACCTGCAAAACGTCAGCAGAGCAATATACCTTGGCATTAACATACAGGACAACCTGAATTGGGGACTCCACATAGACACCATCAACAATGAAGCAAACAAGACACTTGGCTTCCGCAGAAGAAACCTAAACATCGGAAACAAGAAAACCAAAGAAACTGCATACAAAGCCTTTGTCCGCCCAATCCTGGAGTACTCGGCCACAGTCTGGGACCCACATTCTGCAAACGAAAAAATAAAACGATAGAAAAAGTTCAACGCCGGGCAGCAAGATGGGTTGCAAATAGACACCACCAGACCTCCTGCGTCAACTCCATCATTGACTCTCTTGCCTGGCCTACACTCCAACAGCGCCGTAAAAAGCTCGACTTGAAATGTTTTTCAAATTCCACCACCGCCTCGTCACCATTGATTCTGAATACCTACCACAGCCAACAGATAACAGATCGAGCCACAGAAAGAACAACACACACAGCTACAACATCCCCTACTGCAGGACACAGTACAGACATTTGTCATTCTTCCCCCGGCCCAATGGAACAGCCTACCCCAGGAAATAGTGGTAGCCAAGTCCCTGGACTGTATCAAGTCCATGCTTGCTGCCCACCTGTAACCAAGACAGACCACCCCCTCCCCTTCCCCTCCCCTTTGTGTCTTATGTCTACTACCCCTTCTACTATGCCACACACCCTTTCACTACATTTCAGAAGTGTCTACTTCAACCTCCACAAATCAGCATAATCATCACAACATTGATGTTGGCTGATCAATAAAAGAAGAAGAAGAACACTCTTGCGTACAACTTTTACCGTTCGCAGATGACACCACATTGGAAGGGCTGGTGACGAACACAGATGAGTCCAAAAATCGCCTTGAAGTGAAGCGACTGGTGTTGAGGTTTGACGCCAACAACCTTCAGTTGCATCCGCCCAAAACAAAAGAGATGATCGTTGATTTTACGAAGAAGAAAACCAAAGTCACTCCCATTATTATTAATGGTGAACTTACCGAAAGGGTGAATTCTTTCAAATTTCTGAGCAAGATAATTTCTAATGAACTGGGATGGGAAAACACCGTCGTGAAAAGGTTAAAGAAAAAGCTGTACTTCCTGCGCCAACTAAACAAGTCCGACTGAGGAGGGAAATTCTGTTTTCAGTTCAATTGTTCTGCTATTGAGATTATCCTTGCGTACTCAATATGTGTATGTGCAACGACAGCATCAGCCAGTGTCAGAGGAACGGACTTGACAGAGTGGTGAAAACAGCTTTCAAACATGTCGGCATTAAACTTACCCCTATAGCAGCGATAAATAATGGCAGATCCAAAAAAGAGGTAGGAATAATATCTCTGAACAAACTCTCCGCGCTCATCATCTATTTATTTGGTACCGTCAGGCAAGCGTTCTAGAAGCGTCAGTACGAAAGGGACTAAGCAATCTCGTAAAAGTAAAAAACAATTATGAACGTGCTACGAATCTAAGGAGGATATGCAGTTTTAAAGATGTATGTTTTCAAACGCCGGCGGAATAAAACTAGATTTCCTTCTAATTTAACACTGGCACGAAACGCAATCCACAGAGTTGGTGCGGCGACACAGGCAGATCGTGATCCAGCTTTCGTTTTCATTCGATACATGTAAAGGGCGTTACTACTGATTGATCGTAGCAGTCTCGAATATCTTGATGGATTGAGCATAGAATTCAGAGATGCTGGTTGTACAGATCTTGAAAATAATGCGTTAGTGCACAGGGAGCCTATGCAATGATTTCAGACACGGCACTGTGCGAGAAAAAAACGAGGAGAACGCGTGACTACCCTCGCCAGACAATGTTAAACACATTGAAGTTCTGCTATATTCTTGTTTGCAGTATTGTAAAGGAGGGAGTTGCAGTAGTCACGTTTGGCGCTTACTAGAGCTGTTGCAATGGTTTGGGCTACAAAAAGTGAGATATCCCGGTAAATACGGCGAAGATCACGGATATGTAAAACAACAGCGCCATGTGTTCGACGTATATGTTGTTTGAAATTGAGGATTTCATCAAAGATTTAACACTGAGGCGGCTGGTGCAATACTTAACTCAAAATATGATTCGGGAAAAAGCCATCATTTTTTCTACACTGATGATGAGAAATTATGTCTTGTCTGCAGTAAGCTTTAAGTTAATGTTTTTCATCAAAGAGAGACATCATGAAGACAATCCCTAAACTGACTTAAGGAGCGACATGTATCACGTTTGGCCGTATATGTATGAATGCATGTATGTATGTATGTATGTATATATATATATATACATACATAATATATATATATATATATATATATATATATATATACATATATATGTACACATGTATATATACATATGTGTGTGTGTGTGTGTGTTTGTGTGTGTGTGTGTGTGTGTGTGTGTGTGTGTGTGTGTGTGTGTGTGTGTGTGTGTGTGTGTGTGTGTGAGTCAGATACAGAGAGACAGAGTGTGTGTATAGTCTGATTGTTCCGGTTATTGATTGTTTAACTCATGTGAAATCATTTGTGTTCTCATTTCCAGTAGACAGTGGTCCGTTCTCGAACATGTCAACATTGGGTGGGGCACCAAGAAGTGACTCGGACTCGAACTCGGAATCTAACTCGGATTCGGACTCGGACTCGGTCTCCGATTCCTTAGAGCGAAAACTCCGGAAATGGACCTTACTGCATGATTTATTGGAGAAAGTACAAGGTGATGTGGATAGTAGCGATGAAGACGATGATGATGGCAACGATGTTGGGGTAAGGAGCCAAGACAATGATAATGATGTTGACCTAGAAACTTTTTGTACATATTCACTAACTTATCTTACGAACCATAAAATAGACGAAGGAATTGTCTATCTATATGATGTCACTTTGTTTTTTTGCATATCTCTCTTTGTTTATCTTTGCTTGGCTTTATCTGTGTTGTCTCTTTTGTCTGTTTTTAGTTTTTGTTTGTTTTTCTTTCTTTTTTAATTATTTCTTTATTTGTGTCGGTCGTTTGTTTTGTTCGGTCGTTCTGTCGTCCGTTCGTCTCCCATATATATATATATATATATATATATATATATATATATATATATATATATATATATATATATATATATATATATATATATATATATATATATATATATATATATATATATATATATATATATATATATGTATATATATATATATATATATATATATATATATATATATATATATATATATAATAAAATTAACTTATATAGTGCCAAATCTAGCTTAAAAACCATTCAGGGCGTTTTATATGTACATGATAACATGTTCTTAAAACGAATTACCAAAATGTATAACTAAAACAAAATTAACTGTGTATTATATAAAAGTGCATAAAGACAGACTAATAAAAAACATTTTAAAATATAGAAAGGCTAAAAAACATAAATACACAAGGTCACTTAAGGCAGAAATAATGTTCTCTTCGATACATTGTCTCTTTATTAATTTTTGTCTGCGTCAGCCAAAATATTGTTTAAAGTATAGCGTCTTTAAGGCATTCTTGAAAGAGTTCTCATTGCACAGTTCTCGTAATGAGAACGGTAGTCTGTTCCACAGGTCCGGAGCAGCTGCGGGGAAACTCGCATCTCCAGCTTTTCAATTTGTTTTAGGTCTTTTAAGCTGTTTGGTTCCATCTGAGCGAAGTGCTCTGGTTGGCGTGTAGATGTAAATAAGGTCACGCAGGTATACTGGTCCACGACAGTTGACCGCTCTGTGGACGAGTAACATTATTTTGAAACAGACACGTTCCCGGACCGGCAGCCAATGGAGTTCCTTCAGCACAGGCATGACGTTGGAGTATTTTGGCACACGCCTGATCAGTCTAGCGGCAGTATTTTGAAGACGCTGTAGTCTGGCAAAGTTCTTGTCAACTGTGCCATATAGCAGAGAATTACAATAGTCAAGCCTTGATGTCACGAGTGCGTTGACCACCCTCTCCCTCGTCTGACTTGGCAAGAACTTGTTAATTTGACCGATGTGATGGATGTTGAAATAGCAGCATCGAACAATTTCTGACGTGTTGGCAGACATGTTCATGTGATTGTCCAAGTACACACCAAGGTTTTTCACGTTATCAACGGCTTGGATGAGTGCACCACCAACACTGATGCTAAGTTATTTAATTAATTTCTTTGCAGATACAGGCACAATCGGAAGCAACTCAGTTTTCTGATCATTTACTCTGAGATAATTTGAGGTGAGCCACTCTCGAATTTCCATTATGCAGTCTTGAAGACGCCGTATGGCTTCGGAAAGTGATGTAGGTTTGAGATCAAACGTATGCATCAATTGCAGGTCGTCAGCGTAGTGGTGAAACTTGACGCCGTGTCTCCTGATTACATCGCCGACTGGTTGGACATACAATGAGAACAGTGCTGGCCCCAGCACGGATCCCTGCGGCACTCCTGTGGTACACGTGTAGTTTTCTGATGTAGCCTGACCAATAACAACCCTCTATTTGCGGTCCTGCAGATAGGATGCAACCCACCATAGGGCGTAACCCTGAATCCAATAACGCTTGCTGAGCCGATTGAGTAGTATGGTGTGGTCAATTGTGTCGAAAGCTGAACTCAGGTCAAGTAAGACAAGCAGAGTACCCTTTTTGCGATCCAAGACCGCCCGGATATCGCTGCTCACTCTCAACAAGGCGGTTATTGTTGAATGTAGTCTTCGATATGCAGACTGGAATGGTTCGTTCAGGTTTTGTGAATCAAGATGATCAGACAATCGCAGAGCAACGACCTTTTCAATAACCTTGGATAAATGAAAGAGAGTGCTAACGGGTCGATAGTTACGTAGAATATCACGGTCTAAAGACGGCTTCTTTAATAATGGGTGAACACAGGCCATCTTTTGAGCAGATTGCATTGTCCCTTCCTCCAATGACTTATTAGTAATAGCGGTGATGACCGGCACCAATGAAGAAAGGCACTGCTGAATCTGTTTGCGTGGCAGCGGATCAAATTCACAGGTCTTAGTTAGACCTAACACAATCTTTTCTATTTCGACATCAGTCGTTGGCTCGAACGAAACGAGTGGTTCTGTGAAGCATGTTTTCTCTACCAGTAGTGGGCTTAAGGAGCGCGGCACTTCTAGCTCTGCATGAATCATTCGCACTTTCTCACTGAATTGTTGTGCAAACTTGCTACAACCATCTTCAGTGGAGCAAAATTCTGGGTAGATGGCCTTCTGTTTAGCTCCCAAAGACCTGACAAGCCGGAACATCGACTTTTTGTCAGCTCCCTGCAGAGTGTCCTGGTAGTGTTTGCACTTTGCCTTGGTTCTGCAGGCCGTTGACGCATTTCGGGCCTCAACATAGAGCTGGCGATGAACTTCGAGTGTATTCGACCTCCAGCGATGCTTACACTGGCGCTTCTTCTCTCTAGCTTCTTTCACATCGTTGGTGTACCACGGAAATGCCCTAACCCTTCGTCTCACTGTGTTCGTGATTGGGGCGTGTTTTTCAAGGACCGTCCGGAGAACTGTGTCATAGTCTTTAACCATATATTGAGTGTTTTCAGGATGCCTTTGCAGCAGTTGTTGGCATTGATAGGCAATGCCATCCGCGAAATGTTCAATTTGCAGCTGAAGAAAGTCTCTGACAGGAACATTAACACATTAACACTGCGCATTGCTAGCACACAGTCAATGCAGTGGTGATCAGCTATTGACATAGGCTTTACTGTAACTGACGCCACTGATTGGTCAACAGCCCAACTGATCACGAGGTCGAGGATATGTCCGTGTATATGTGTCGGAGTTTTCACATGTTGAATTAAACCAAATGTGTCTAATAGATCAATTAGTTTGTCAGCCTTTGAAAGGTCATCGTAATGAATATTAAAATCACCGACAAGTACTGCTGGCACAACAGAGAGGGTGCTGTTACTATATGTATATGTATATATATATATATATATATATATATATATATATATATATATATATATATATATATATTATAATATATATTATATATGTATAATATATATATATATAATATATATATACATATATATATATATATATATATATATATATATATATATATATATATATATATATATATATATATATAGTCACAGTTACAGCTGTTACTAATTCACCACAATAATGATGAATCATTTCAGACGTTTCGCAAAGGCCAACGAGTCCGCGTTGAAGCTGATGTGTCAAGAGCCTCTCGTCTGCAGAAAGGTTATGGCGGCTGGAACAAGAAAATGAAGAAGGTAGTTGTCTTGGTGCACAGTATTGTACATGGAAAGGTGAATGGCTGTTGGTCATGGAATGGGTTAGGATTGTCTGCAAACAATACCATTGAAACAAATGAATATGGGAAAAAGGCTCCATCAGAACACATTTCAAGTATATCTCTTGCGATATGTTTGTTATGTTTTCTGCTACTGATTAGATCATGTGAATTTTATTACATTAGGTTTTACATTACGAGTGTATAAGCAGACGATATATTTGTTACTGCACTTGTAGTTGTTGGGTTTTATTAATTATATTAAATAGGTAGGCGAACAAAATGCAATTTTCCATTATCGTTTATTAGTATAATACAACATTCATTACAAATTTGTCTATCATGCTTCTTTATATGCAGTACCTAGGCAAAGTTGGCATCGTCAAAGATAAGCGTCTCAATAGCGTTGTGGTGCAGTTTCCCGATGGCGATTTGTGAGTGTATTTTATGTATTCCTACATTATATTATTGCTTTAGAAATGAGAGTGATTGCTTTTCCACTGCCAATGTTAAAACTAACTGTAATGGAATTTAATGGAATGAGACTGCTTTGTCTGCACACTCGTTCAGTACAGTAACCATAGGCAGTCTTTACATTTAGCTTGTTAGTAGGAGGGCATGCACACTGTGGACTTATGCCGTGCATTTCTGCTAATGTAATTGGTATGACTGATTTATATTTTATACATTAATGAATGATTACTGTACATACATAGCATGACAGCTGAAACACATAATCTCTGTAACTGCAGCTGATGATAGAACCCTGACAGCTGCCTAGAATAGACACAGAAACTCCTAAATGTTGCCACTGGTAATATTCTGACAGCTGGAGCAAACACAATTCCCCGCTACTGTTAGTCAAACAATGCTATTGGATGATTTCATCAAGAAGAGACAACAGCAGATTTATGAATTACAGTTACCTACTATGATTCATTTACAATTTCCAGTGTAATACGAACGGAAACAAAATACGTGTTATGTCCTTCTAAGGTGAACAGTTTATCGCCAACCAAGAATAAATTGCACATACACATACAACTTACTTGTTGTCGAGAATACCTATCACAAAGGATATTCATTCTAATTGGACGCATTCCTGGAAGATAGTGAGAGTGAGAGTATTACGAATATAAACTGCCAGCTTGAAAGTCTTTTTACATTTGTAAACCACGTTAGTGAACCAAGTATTAATTCGCACAAGCCTATCGCTTTTTTTGGATTGGTTCATTTTTAATAATTAATAAGAACACTGCTGAAGTTATAATACAATTAGATACAACTATAATGTTTATTCCAATGACTGCCTAGACCGATTGAATAACATTTTAACGACCTGTTTTAAATTTGTATTTAATAGGTACAAAACAGTATTTATTAACGTTGTTCCTTAATACCCACTTCGCTGTGACAGTTCACACATATATGAAGCTGTAACTCTTTGCTATTGCGACAAAATACGAAAACCGTAAGAGAGCCGCCGCTAATCAAGATCACCACACACTTATTACGACTCACACACCAACCCACCACTCAACAAGCGCTCGATGGAACCAAGGTTACGCGTGTATGTGACTGCCTAGATCGATGGGACAACGTTTCAATGAGATGCTCAACAAACCATCCTCATAGCTGATAACGGAGATAACTACAACATCGATCCAGTAACAACGCTAAACATTGCTAACACCCTCAAACTCTTAAAGAGCAGATGAGCCCCCGGAATTTGCTCTGTCACAAGTGAACTTCATAACAGTGGTGGAGACACTATGATAGCTTGGTTAACGCACATGTCTTCATCAACGTCGTGTGAGTAAACAAGACTATTCCCGAGGACTGAAGAAGGGTTATCATGTGATTATGAAAAAAATAAAGCAACAACTTCGGCATTTCACTTCCTTATACACCTGGCAAGCTCTTCGCCATGACACTTCTCGACCGCGTTCGTCTGGGTCTACGGTCTTCATATCCTTGACTCCGTGTCACGCGAGGCCTTGTTTGGAAAATTCTAGAATGTATTGGTGCCCCGGAGAAACTCAGATATCTCACCCGCACACATTATACCGACACTTGTTCATCCGTACGCTTTGCCTCCTCTTTGTCGGAAAGTTCATAGTCGAAGTAGGTGTAACACAAAGATGTGTTCTGGCTTCTGATCTCTTCAGTGACACTGACCACCTTGTGCGCTGACTGCCATCCAAGGTGATATACGCATCAAACTTGGTAATTTTTTATTGTATTCTATTATACTCTGACTAATCTCAATTACGCCGCCGACATCGCCATCGATGGAATACAACAGGCCTTAACTGTACTACAAGAAGAAACAAGCCAACCACATGGGCATAACCATATGCTGGGCAAACACCATACTCAACCATGATAAATATGTATAGTGTACTTATTATTTTCGTTCGACACAATGACGCTAAATCTTATGCAACAACTCGCACAGATCGCCTTTGCCTCGACGTGTTCGATAGGCCATGGCAGCATCGCTTGTTACGTATCACGTGACAACATCACATAACCAACTTCCCTATATGAGACAGAACCAGGCAACTCACTGCATCGTCTCTCCTTCTCCAAATCCTAGAAATCAAGCGGGCGTTTGATATATGCATATATATATATATATATATATATATATATATATATATATATATATATATATATATAATTATATGTGTGTACGTGTGTGTCTTTATATATATATAATGTATATATATATATATATATATATATATATATATATATATATATATATATATATGAATATGTATATAACATATCGGTATATGTCATCTGTATGTGAAGTTGGGCATACAATCCTGCTCTTCTACAACGGTGCGACGAAGAATCGGATCAAGAGAAAGGGCGAGATGGATCATTCAAGAGGTACACGTTCCTGTATCTATCAACTGTGCTTCCAATAATATTAGTTTGAAGCGTTTCTTAAACAAAATAATATATAAACATCGGTTTCGGTGGCTTAAGTTGTTTCAATGTACACTGTAGATTCGATGTATTGTAATAAATGTATATTTTATTATGATTATTACCCAACCAATTCCACTGATATGCCTTAAAGAAGTACGATATGGCACAAATGTTGCAGATTTATTCATGCTCTGCCCGGTCAGTACTCTTAACGCAATATGTATCATAGTTTAGATTATAAATTGGGCTGTGGAAACAGCATAAAACACGCATAAAAACTAGTATTATCCAAAAACATAGTTAGTACACATGATTTTTTCAGATGGGTGTACAGTATTTACACACGCTGAATATGCAGGGCCTATAGCTAGCATCAACATGCAGTATGTCAATCTATACATTGGAGACAAGGAACTCAACGTCGTTGCTATGTAAACTTTTAAATTAAAGTGTAGTACACATTAAAATATATATGTGTGTATGCGTGCGTGCGTGCGTGCGTGCGTTCGCGCGTGTGTGTGTCCCATAGCTTGAGGACCGTAGCGGCAACAGAACAGTGGATCCTGATCCGCAGGTTTCCCACACTTCTCTATCCTCAGCTGTTCTAATACGTAGATTGAAGCTGAGCCCAGGCCATTCGTTGACATTATGGATCCGTGACGTTATGGGTTTCGTATTGATGTTAATGTTATATATATATATATATATATATATATATATATATATATATATATATATATATATATATATATATATATATATATGTATATATTATATGTATATATATATATATGTATATATATATATATATATATAATATATATATATATATATTACTGTGCCCTAGATACGACATCGTTGTTGTCGATAATAACAAGGACAAGGTGATGTCATTGCAGACAGGTCACGGTGGATGGAAATCATCTTTGGTTTCAGTAAGTCATGGTATTCCACTCTGGCTAATACAGATAATGTTACCGGATGTGGCTTATTTGGAATTGTGCCAATAAATAACGTCTAGCCTGTTTTTATATTTTCTATAGACTACTATTGAAATTTAGGCATTTTTACAATATTTCATAAGTATAGAAACATTTCTTACTCTGCGTACAATTGCTGTATTCCGTTAAATATTGGTACTCATCGCAAGTTCAAAACAAGAAGAGAGCGGTTTTTGTGTGTGCGCGCGCGCGTGTGTGTGTGTGTGTAGCAAGAAGTAGCATGTCGACCGCATGATTATGAGAGATGGTATATACATGACCTCCGAGAAACAATCACCTACAACAAATGTTCTTGGCACAACTAGTTGTAGATTCCTTTACATGTCTAGGCATATTACGTATAATTACATACATACTTAAGACAATTTGTAATTACAATGCTATCCACGCACCTCAATGCCTACGACGTCAACGTAATAACGTATGCTGATGTTATTCGAATATATGTGTGTATATTTATATATATATATGTATATATATATATATATAAACTATCATCTTTGTTGGTGTTTAAGAAGAAGTCACGCGTGTGTCATCCTTAGTCTTAACAAACGCTTGTATATGAAGTTAGTATTTATTAGGAATCTAAATTATACTAAAACATACAACAAATCATAACAATGTGTGTTTGTGTGTGTGTGTGTGTGTGTGTGTGTGTGTGTGTGTGTGTGTGTGTGTGTGTGTGTGTGTGTGTGTGTGTTTTGGTCAGAAACTGATATATTTTTCCTTGCTGGTATTTTTGTTGGTCTGTGCTCTAATTTTAGTATGTGTTTTTGTTCTTCGAGGGGGCATGGGCGTCTAATGTTTGAATTATGGACACCCAATACAGATAATCAGAACGGGGTCATTAAGGGAGAACTAAAGTCGTCCATATCCTGTCACTGAGAAGATGACCGGAAGGAAAGGAATTAGATCACAACATAGTTCTGTATTCTCAAAACTCACATAGTTTTAAACAACATTTGACACAACATAAATATAAAAAATTAAACATTATAACTCACCTATATTAGGATTCGCTCACAAGATGTATCGGTACAGACCCTAATATATATTTCAGGTACTCGGCAAGAATGGCATCGTGAACAGAATCGACGATGATGGCGACGTCTACGTTGAATTTCATGATGCGGACAAGTGAGCCATTAATTTACTTTTTATTCATTGATAATTCCTTGTTGTAACTGTAAAATCTTAACAAGAGGAATTTGTCTACAATGTGTGATCCTCATAACTCGAACACCTGTAAAATCAAGTCATAAAATGGATAATCATCTCAGATACAATACAACTACAAAATGCAATATGTTTTGAATAAACAGGGTGTGTATTGCAGTTAGATGCTGTTTATCAATGTTTGCAAATACGTACAATTAAGCCTAGTTCATACTTGGAATCATGGATATCATCCTAATGTTTTTTACAATACATTTTGGCACCCATATTTTGTAGACTTATGTAATATAAAATAGACGAAAATGTCTAGGTTTCGAAACGGCAGCAGGTGGAATTTGGGTCACCGTTCCCTTGATTGACAGGGCGGCACTCTGCCACGCGACCACCACTCCTCACTTGCTATGTTATTGCAGTTGCCATCAGCAGTGTACGTTATTTGGTGTGTTTAGTTTGTTTAAAAAGAACAGCCGTGTAAATATAACATTATTAATTATGTGTCACAGGAAATGTGTGTTTAGTTGCAGCTCTTATCACGTTGTGTTAACAATCGCCAAATTCTATATACAAAATGCTTGTTCTATATATTAGCAGACATGACCCATGCAACGAGTCACACATATGTATGAGTGTGTAGCCCGGTCACATGCATACGAATACACACACGTACGCACGAACACACAATACATAACCACAAAATATAATGTAAATCAAAGTTAAATATTAATTAAGCAGCAACTGTGTCATTTGCCATAAATAATATGTCTGTCTCAGCCATTGGTTCAATCCGGAACTGCTGACGATCGTTGACACATCAGACGTGAAGCTTCAGCCTGGCGACTTTGTACTGGTGCTCGACTCCTACAGGACGGTAAAGGCCCTACAAGATGAAGCTCATGGAGGATGGAAAAGGCAGATGGGAAAGGTTATTGTATGACAGCAATCGCATACTCATAATCAATGTGTATGGCGAAAGATGACGATGAAATTAGATATTATGCTCAATATTCTGGTATTTTTGTTCAATATAATCTACACTTCCAAACTCTTTCTATATTATATAACAGCGTTCGTTCGTTTGTTTATTTGTTTGTTTGTTTTTTGTTTTTGTTTGTTTGCTTGTTTGTTTGTTTTATTGGCACACTGAAACAATATAATTTTTTTTTAAATGCCCCGTTTATTTTAATAACAAGGCCAATGTCCAGTGACAATTTATCAATTCGAATACGCTCAAAACATTTGGTTTGAGTTTGCGGTGGAGTTCAAATATTGCAAATATTGGTTCGGTCTCCTTTCAATATGCAACATTATGCCAAACCTGATTTTTGTTAGATTTCAGGGCAACTATGTAGAGGTCTGGTATAAATATCATTACCATAAACATGGTTTTATCTGGGCTTTTTATTTTTCTACAGTGTAGTAAGCCGAGTAACTCAGCTAGTATATTCATCCAGGGCACTGAGGATGGGCAGCAGGTATCTTAATTTAAAAACAAAATTATTGCGTGTGAATAATTTCCCATGCATCGCTGGGTAACTCCGCTAGCTCTAGGATAAAATACCTGCCGATATTTAAAATAGTTATTTAGGTTGATGTTTCACAGTCATAAATATTATCAGTTGTTTAAGGGAAAACTATTCAATTCGCCTTTGTGTTTGTTGACACGTATGTCATGACGATACTGATTTACTAACTACTCTCAACAAATGTACACACATTCTAAATGACAGCTCCTTGAGCATGGGTTATAGTTCGACGGACAAATTATAGCATACTGATCTTTGCATTTGTTGATAGCGCTTATGTGTAATATGCTGTTATCACATACTTTATAACGTTCTCTTAATCAAAGATAAGCATCACTGTTAACAATATCTGATCCATGTTATCGTACACTCGTGAGCTGTAGTATAAACTCTGTCAATTCAAGCATACTGTTTGCCTAAATGTGTTTTGATAAATCGCATTGATTCCTTTATCTGAATGTCATTGGTCCTTACTTACGGTGCACAGATGCGGATCATACCCATGAACAAAAAGAGGATACTTTAAATGAGGTCTGAAACTTTTAAACATAACAACATACCATTTAGACCATGATTTGATGAGCATGCAGCCACGATAGAGTTCTAATGGGCATCATGTATCATTGTGTCATAACGCTTTACACCCAATGAAAAAAATCACACTAGTCAGTCCTCGTTACTAGTCATAAAATAACGAAGCGCAAGTCCGTACATTTGCGCTGCAGCGACGAAACGGCGTTATTTCCTACCAAACTCAAAAGTAACAACCGAAGTTACGCGTACGTTCAATCATTTCGAATGACTGTTGTCATGCAATTTCAACAAATTGTATCGCTCGGTGTAGCGATTTAAACGTATCTGCACAGGAATACCACAGGGGAATTCCCAATTCGAATATCGCAATGCGCTGTTTAAAATGTTTTCGTTTGCTATAAATCGACGTAATTGTATTTATTTATTTATCTGTATAATTATTACCACATATAGAGTTGCACACTATTATTGTCTTGATGCGGATAATATCTACTGATGAAGTAAATCGAAATACAAATGAACACTTACATAAAAAGGTAGGTTCTTATATAGCGAACTTATGAGTAGATAGGAGCTACTCAAACCAAGTGCAGCTTGAACGTAATATGGCGGCGTGCTCATCAAATCATGGTAACATAATCGTTTAAATGGTATGTTTCATTCTTTCTTCGTTTAAAATGCCGAGATGATTAGTTATGGATATATCTTAAACAACACAGACATTGAAACCAGACATATGTATTTTGTGTAGTATGATGCTTTGATGAATAATGAACAAACACAATACTAGTATTCACTGTAAATATATGTGCTGCTAATATAAATACTATACAAATGCAAAGATATTGATAATGATTGTAGTGAACTGGTTCTTGTAGATGTTGGGTCATGGTGGTCTCGTAATAGAAGTGCTATCAAATGGATGTGCAGAGGTTCTCTTGGGTAGTCGAACATTGAAGTTCAACGTAAAGGCTCTACGATTCATCTCCAGAACTGCTCTTCTACAACGGAGCGACGAAGAACCAGACCAGAGGAAAGAGCGAGATGGATCATTCAAGAGGTACAAGTTCCTGACTCTATCAATTGTGCTTCCAGTAATATTAGTTTGATGCGTATCTTGTACATAATAATATATAAACGTCGGTTTCAGTGGTTTAAGTTGTATCAATGTACACTGTTCTTTCGATGTATTGTAATAAATGTATATTTTATTATGATTATTACCAAAGCAATTCCACTGATATGCCTTAAAGAAGTACGATGTGGCAAATGTTGCAGACTTATGAATACTCTGCCCAGTCAGTACTCTTAACGCAGTATGTGTCATAGTTTAGATCTTAAATTGGGCTGTGGAAACAGCATAAAAACACACAAGTTAGTATTATCGAAAACATGGTTAATATACGTATGATTTTTGCAGATGGGTGTACAATATTTACACACATTGAATATCCATAGCAAATAATTCGTAGCAACATTAACACACTAAGCAATACGTTAATCTATAAATTGGAGACAAGGAACTCGAACTAATATATTAAAATGTATTACATTAATATATATATATACTTTTAAATAATATATATACATATATATGTATATATATTTACATATATATATATATTATATATATATATAATATGTGCGTGCGTGCGTGCGTGTGTGTGTGTGTGTGTGTGTGTGTGTGTGTGCGTGTATCCCATAGCTTGAGGGCTGTAGCGGCGACAGAACAGTGGATCCTGACCTGCAAATTTCCCACACTTCTCTATCCTCAGCTGTTCTAATACGTTGATTGAAGCTGAACCCAGGCCATTCTATGACATTATGGATCCCTGACTTTGCTGGGTTTCCTCTGTTTTTTTAGCCGTCAGTTCCTTCTTGCAGGATGGTGTTAAGCAAGCTCCACTTTCATCTGATCACATGTCCAAACCTCTGCTTCTTTTTACAATTGTTAATGGATGTTCTAGCTTGTCAATATATCTCTCCACCCGTTGTCGTACTTGTTTGTTTGTGGTGTGGTGTGGTGAACCAGTAACAGCCTGCACATGCAGTTCATCTCAAAGGCATTGATGCGCTTCATCAACCCTCATTGACCGTCCAAGTTTCACATCCGTAGAAGAAGACTAATATTATTAGTACTCTCAGCAGATTCATTCTGACTTCCAGAGAGATGCTCTTGTCTCTTCAGATGAGTTTCAACTTTGCCAATGACGATGTCGCTATAGCAATCCTGCACAGATTTGCATGTTAAGCCTCATTGCACTCTCCTCAAGTCTCCTTGTCAGATCGATCAATCTTCAACTTTGCCTGCCACCAGATCTATATCATCAGCGAAATATCGGTTGGCGAGTGAGCTACATCGAATGCTTACCGTCCCTTCAAACCCATTGGCTGTTCCACAAATGCTATTTTTAGGAAGACGTTAAAAGTGGTAGGTGAGAGTATCCATATCTGTCTCACACCGACCTGAGTGGAGAACTAGTTACTAATTTCATCTCCAATCATAACTGCACTCGGGGATGCTTCATGCAAGGCTTCAATTACATTTACAGTTCTTTGGCTGACATTGAACTTTCTCAACATTGCGCATATTCCTTCTTGCCATACCAGATCAAAAGCTTTCTTGAA
This sequence comes from Oasisia sp. SBJ-2009, assembly GCA_964017155.1. Classification (NCBI taxonomy): domain Eukaryota; kingdom Metazoa; phylum Annelida; class Polychaeta; order Sabellida; family Siboglinidae; genus Oasisia; species Oasisia sp. SBJ-2009. The sequence continues at coordinate 7,419,854 of OZ024854.1, forward strand.
GTCTATGCTGTTATTGAATATTGATTTATGGTCGTTTCGGAAATTCTTGCTCAACAGTCTAAGGTACAACTGTGCTGCGCCTTTCTCGAAACGCTGCTTGTTAATATATATTTGGATTACATTATGTTGTGGGGATTAATGTTAATGATGTCATAATCAACCTAAGGTTTACTTATTGCAACTGAGAATATGTTCGTTGCTAATTGTACCACGTTATGGGTTTCGTGTTAATGTTATATATATATATATATATATATATATATATTACGTGTATATATATATATATATATATATATATATATATATATATATATATATATAAATTATGTATATATATATATATATATATATATATATATATATATATATAAATATATACGTATATATATATATATATATATATATATATATATATATATATATATTACTATGCCCTAGATACGACGTCGTTGTTATCGATAATAACAAAAACAAGGTGAAGTCACTGCAGAGAGGTCACGGTGGATGGAAATCATCTTTGGCTTCAGTAAGGCATGGTATTCCTCTCTATCTATTATAGATAATGTTATTGGATGTGCTTATTTGGAATTGTGCCAATAAATAACATATAACCTTTTTTGTATTTTTAATATATTACTAAACAATACTGAACTATTGGGCATGTTTGCATTATTTCATAAGTATAGTATAGGAATATGTTTACTCTGCATACAATTGCTGTATTGCTGTTAAATAGTGGTATCACCCCAAGTATAAAACAAGAACAGACCGTTTTTTGTGTGTGCGCGCGCGCGTGCGTGCGTGCGTGCATGCGTATGTGTACGTGTTTAAAAATAGCATGTCGACCCCATCATTATGAGAGATAGGATATATATATATATATATATATATATAATATCCGAGAAACAATCACCAACAACACATGTTCATGACACAACTAATTGTCGATACCATCATACGTCTGGGCATATTTCATATAATAAGACATAGTTAAGACTATTTGTAACTGCAGTGTTATCCACGCAACCATTGGTCATAACTCAATGCCTACGACGTCAACGTAATAACGTATGCTGATGTTACTAGTATATACAGTATATATATACATATATATTGTATACAGTATATATATATATATATATATATATATATATATATATATATATATATATATATATATACTGTATACAGTATATATATACTATATCCTATATATACTCTATATAGTAACATCAGCATACGTTATCACGTTGACATCGTAGGCATTGAGTTATGACCAATGGTTGCGTGGATAATACTGTAGTTACAAATAGTCTTGACTATGTCTTATTATATGAAATATGCCCAGACGTATGATGGTATCGATAATTAGTTGTGCCATGAACATGTGTTGTTGGTGATTGTTTCTCGGAGATTATATATATATATATCCTATCTCTCATAATGATATATCATATATATATATATATATATATATATATATATATATATATATATATGTATATATATATATATATATATATATATATATATATATATATATTTATAATATATATTATAATATATATATGTCTGTGTGTGTATAAACTATCAACTTTATTGATGTTTAAGAAGAAGTCATGCGTGTGTCATCCTTAAAGTCTTAACAAATGCTTGTATATGAAGTTGGTGTTTATTAGGAATCTAAATTATTGTCAAAAGCAACAAAGAATAAACAATATCCATGTATGCATAGACTATGTGTGTTTGCGCGCACACGTGTGTGTGTTTTGGCCGCAGATCCTGCAGAAACTCATAGATATTTCTCCTTGCTGGTATTTTCATTGGTCTGTGTGCCTTACTCTCATTTTGTTATGTGTTTTTGTTCTTCGAGGGGGCATGGACGTCTAATGTTTGAATTCTTAACACCCGATACGGAGTATCAGAATGGGGTCCGTTCAGGGAGAACTACAGTCGTCCATATCGTACCACTGAGAAGATGATCAGAAGGAAAGGAATTAGATCACAACATATTTCTACATTCTCAAAACAGTTTTAAACAACATTTGACACAGCATAAATATAATAAATAAACATTATAACACACCGATGTTAGGATCGGTTCATTAGATTAATTGGTACAGATCCTAATATATATTTCAGGTACTCGGCACGACAGGCATCGTGAACAGATACAACGATGAAGGCGACGTTTACGTTGAATTTCATGAAATAGAGAAGTGAGGCACTAATTGACTTTTTATTCATTGATATCCCTGTTGTATCTGTCAAATCCTAAACAAGAGGAATCTGTCTACAATTTGTGACCCTCTTAACTCGAAGGCCTGTTAAAATCAAGTCGTAAATGGAGAACCATTTCAGATACAATACAACTACAAAATGCAATATGTTTTGAATAAATCACTTGCTTTGTTATTGCAGTTGCCATCAGTAATGTTCGTTAATTAACAGCCGTGTAATTATAGCAATACTAATGATGTGTCACATAAAATGTGTGTTTAATTGCAGCCCTTGTCATGTTGTGTTAATAATCGTCAAATTATGTATACAAAAATATGCTCGTTCAGTATTAGCAGACATGACCCATGCAACGAGTCACACACATACATGCGTGTTTAGTCCCATTTGAAGCATACGAAAACATACACGCACGCATAACCACAAAATATAAGGTAAATCAAAATCAAACATTTATTAAGCAGCAACTGTATCATTTGCCATAAATAATATGTCTGTCTCAGCCATTGGTTCAATCCGGAACTGCTGACGATCGTTGACACATCAGACGTGAAGATTCAGCCTGGCGACTTCGTACTGGTGCTCAACTCCTACAGCACGGTGAAGGCCCTACAAGATAAAGCTCATGGGGGATGGAAAAGACAAATGAGAAAGGTTATTGTATGGACAGCAATCGCATAGTCATAATTAATGTGTATGGCCAAAGATGACAATGAAATTATATATAAAGCTCAACATCCCGGTCTTTGTTAAATATAATCTACACTTCCAAGCTCCTATGTTATAAAACAGTGTTCGTTTGTTTGTTTGTGTTTTTTTTTCTTTCTTTGTTTCTTTGTTTGTTTTATGGACACACTGAAACAATTACAGTTTTTTGTTAAAAGCCACCTTTACTTTTATAACAAGGCCAATGTCCAGTTACAATTTATCATTTCGAATACGCTGAAAACATTTTGGTTCAGTTTCCGGTGGTGTCCAAATATTGGACATTGTAGGTTCGGTCTGCTTTCACCATGCAACGAACGATTATATAGCTTCACAATGAAGCTATATAATCCTTGATGCAACATTATGCAGACATGATTTTTGTTAGATTTCTGTGCAACTAAGTTGAGGTTTGGCATAAATATTATTAGCATAAACATGGTTTTATCTAGGATTTATTTTCTCCAGTGTAGTCAGCCGAGTAACGTACAATCACTTCGAATGACTGTTGTCATTCAGCTTCAACAAATTGTATCGCTCGGTGTAGCGATTTGAAACGTATCGGCACATGAACGGTTAGGAAATTCTCTAACACAATTCGAATACCGCATTACGCTGTTTAAAAGATTTTTGTTTGTTATAAATCGACGTAATTTTATTTATTTATTTCGTACACGTATACAACTTGATCTGTATAATTCCTACCGTATATAGAATTGCACACTATTATTGTTTTCACGTAGAGAATATCTACTGATGAAATAAATCGGAACAAACATGAACACTTACATGAAAAGGAAAGTTCTTACATAGCGAACATATGAGTAGAGCTACTCAAACCAAGTGCAGCTTGAACGTAATATGGCGACGTGCTCATCAAATCATGGTAACATAATCATCTAAATGATATGTTTCATTCTCCTTTTAAAATACCGAGATGAAACAGAGGGATATGTCTAAAACACCAGAACCATTGAAACCAGACACGTGTATTTTGTGTAGCATTTCAGTACTATGATGCTTTGAAGAACAAAGAACAATAATAGTATTAACTGTAAATATATGTGCTGCTAATAGAAATACAATACAAATGCAAAGACATTGATAATGATTGGAGTGAACTGGTTCTTGTAGATGTTGGGTCATGGTGGGCTCGTACTAGAGGTGCCGTCAAATGGATGTGCAGAGGTTCTCCTGGGTAGTCGAACATGGAAGTTCAACGTAAAGGCTCTACGATTCATCTCCAGACCAGGTAGACAGTCACCACACGAGTACATGTTAAATGTTGTTGTCTTGTATTTTGCCTAAGAAGTGGGATACTGTGTGCGTGAGTGCTTGCGTGCATGGGTGCGTGCGTGCGTGCGTGCGTGCGTGCGTGCGTGCGTGCGTGTGTGTGCTTATGCCTGTAACGGTATTGTTTTTTTAATATATTAATACAAAAACCTCGTAATGTTCAGAATGTTTATGACCGAACTTTCCAATATATATGTGTCAACTGTTCTAACCCTAGGCTATACTGGTTCACTATAAACACCAACAGCGCCCACCACTTTATATGTTAATTGACGTCCGCGTGGGTACTGCCCCTAGAGTCCATAATTTGCTGCTGGGCTGCGTGTCCAAACAAACACTCACTGATGGGATCAGCTGGGGTATCTCGTGACATCCCTTTTTGTTATTTCTTTTGTTAGGATTCACGTCTCATTAATGAGTTGTCGTGTAGCGTAAGGTCAACACGATCTAAGATTTACATTTCATAAATGAGCAATCATGGTGGCTTAATGTCAACACGATTGCGCATTGTCATGCGTCTTGCACTGGACTCGTATCGCCTCGGCGTATCGGGCGGTGTCATTGGCTCGTCTCGCCTCTCGTCTCGCCTCTTGTCTCGCCTCGGTGTCCCCCGCGGCGTGTTCAAGCGAGGACACGGCGACATCGGAATGTCAACAACATCTGGTTGTCGTAGACTGATCTGCTGGGAGATCGGCGCTCGGGTCCCCGAATCGCCTCCAACTAGCGTTTGATCATCAGCAAAGGTCACTAATTCGTTGGTTGACCTCAGTTGTCTGTTTCGCCGATAGGTGTGATCCGCGACCTCCACGAAGTAGGACCGTTGTCCTAACACACGTCTACACCCACCCAGAATCCAAGTGTTGCGTCCAGGCAACTTCATCCGCACTGCCTGTCCAACACTTTACTCTTTAAGCGGCATTGAGTGTGTGTCGTAACGTCGTCGTTATTTCTGCTTTCTTTTTTCGATTGCGTCGCTGACATTTCTCCTTTGTACTTCTGGTGCAAGGAGATTGTTTCGTGTCGGCAGCAATGTCCTAGTGCGGCTTGACATCAGACGTTGCGCTGGCGAACTTTTCAAGCCTTCTGTTGGCGTTACGCTACTCCAGAATAGCTTTCAGTGTGTCACTTCCTTCCAACTTGGCCTTCTTTAGCAAGGAATTTGCTGTTTTCACGGCGTTCTCTGCTTTACCGTTCCTTTGCGCGTAATCTCAATGTGTCCCTCGATTATTTGTATGATCATTCCCGCTCTCATCATACGGGGAATAATTAGCCTGTCGCCCTTGAAGATCAGTCCATCTTCAGCTAACAGTTCGTCCTTGCACTACGGCTTTAGTACTTCATTTCTAGTACTCACGGCTGGCCACCCTGTCTTGATGGCCTTCTCGAGCTCCTGCAGCACTGCGTCATTCCTCGTGGCGTGTTGCAGCTCGCTCAGCTTCTGTTCAGGCAGCATCATGTAGTCACTGAACATCCTCTCTTCCGAGTCGTCCACTTTATTGGCATCACTGTCAATATCTTGTTTCGTTTATGTGCAGTACGCTCGGCTCAGCGTATCGGCCACATACATCTCCGATCCTTTCTTGTACCTCACTTCAAGTGGGTACTTCTGCAGTCGCACTCTCATGCGCTGCAAACGTATCGGTGCTATATGTATTTCTTTCTTGAAAATACTTTCAAGTTGCTTGTGGTCTGTTTCAACGTGGACTGCATTCCTTCCGTAGATACTGTCGTTGAATCTCTCACACGCGAATACTATCGCCAACAGTTCCTTCTCGATCTGAGCATAGTTCTGTTCGATGTATGTCATGGATCTGCTTGCGTAGCTTATCGGCTTGCCATTTTGCATGAGCGCAGCTCCCAGGCCCGTATGCAACGGGTCTGCCTGAATCGTTAGTAACGCAGCACTGGGGCGTTACTCAGCTTCACGTGTATCGCACGCACGGCTTTTGTGTGCGACTCATTCTACGTGAACTCACTGTCCTTGCGTGTCAATTCCCGCAACGGAGCTGTGAGATCGGTCAATCCCTTCACAAACTTGCCTAGGTAGTGTACTGTACCTATGAGGCGACGTACTCCTTTGACGTCGGTGGGCATTGGCATGTCGAGTATAGTCTCGACTTTCTTCGGATCAGGTTTCTTGCCTTTGTCTGTGATGAAATCGTCTGCGATTACCTCGGTGCCATCCAATCCTTCGATGGTCTCTTGCATCTATCTCTGCCAAACATCCGGTGTGCTGGAAATGCCAAACGGCATACGCTTCCATCTGTAGCGTCAGAATGGCGTGTTGAATGTTGTGAGTCGACTCGATTCATCGTCCAATTCTACCTGCCAAAACCCATTTTTGGCGTCTACGACAGTGAATACACGCGCACCATTGAGTTGTGTGGCAATCTCTTCTATTGTTGGCATTTGATAATGCTCTCGTCTGATAGCTCGATTTAGATCCCGTGGATCCATGCAGATGCACAGTTTCCCTGACTTCGACACAAGCAGCAAGTTGGAAATCCATTCTGTCGACTCACTGACAGTCGCGATTATGTCATCGTTGATCATCTGACGCAGCTCATGTTTCAGCCTGTCTCTTACTGCCACTAAAAAAGGTTTATTCACTTCACTGGCAGCCAAAGCGGCTGAATTGTACAATAAGAACATTATGGTTGATAACAAATTCATTAATGTGTATTAGTAAACCTATTTAGGAAAGCATAACAATATATGAAAGTGTTACTAATTAGAATGTCTAGTAAAATTAAAACGATAAAATGTCGGATAGTAAAACTGTAAATGCTCTCTAATACGAATATATATATATTTAGGTAAATTAAAGCATAACAAATAAAACTATTTAGCCCAATATATTATTATAAATGGAACATACAACATGACTAAAAAATTACAACTCGTTAAAATAGTGTAAAATAGATCAATTGAATAAATAGCTAAAAGGATTCACAGTTCAAAGCCAGTAATGTTCGTATGTTAACAGGGAAGTCCATTCACTGCCAATTATACAGGCGAAATGGTTTAGTCCCTGACTGACTCTGTATTTCCTGCCCTAAACTGGACATTTGCCTCTATCGTGTGTCTTCGCACAAAACGAACAGTTCACCACTGTACCTGTAGGTTGTATGCGTTCTGCCTCGTTACCAGGCTTTCCCCACTGTCTCTTTCTTGTGCATTTTCTCGCCGCGTACACGTCCGTGTCACCGATGGAATTCCATGCCTTCGCTTGTTCAGCTTTTATGTCTGAATTCCTTATGATATCCAACGCTTTTTCCAACGTTAGATCGCGTTGCTCGAGTAACTTATCCATTACTCTCTCATTCAGAACACTTGACAAGAGATGATCACGGTATATCTCATCCGTCGTGATATCTGCAAACGCACAATTTGATCCTATTCTGCGCATTGTACCATGACATCACATCCTCACTGGCCCGTTATTTCCGTGAGTGGAATGTATGTCGTTCATAGGGAACATCAATCCTGGGAGTCCAGTAGTTCTAGTACATTTGGAGAATTGGCGCAACTTTGTACCTATCCTCCTCGTCCGTCCACGGGTGATTTTGCCAGATGTCCTTCGCATCTTGGCCGATAACCGAGAGCAACGTACTCACGCGTTTCCGTTCTGCCGTGTCGATCAAGTCCGTAGCGACTCTGTACTCAGTCTAGGCGCTTTTCCATCGCCGCCATGAATTCGCAGCAGTAACGGCGTCAGTTTCCAGCGGTGGCGGCGGTGGTATGCCGGTGTAACTGTGCTTAGTCATACGTCTTCGTGTCCCTCTCTTAATGGAGTCTAGGTGGTTTGTTATCTGGCGCACTGTTGTCACAATCCCGCTGAGCACTTACTCAGCGATCCAGATTGCGTAATCCATTCAGCAGTTCACTTCTTGACACCATGTAACGGTATTGCTTTTTAATACTGTATTCAATATATTAATACAAACAACTTGTCATGTTCAGAATGTTTATTACCGAGCTTTCCAATCTATACGTGTCTACTGTCGTAACCCTAGTCTATACTGGTTCACTATAACCACTAGCAGCGCCCACCACTCTACGTCCGCGTGGGTACTGCCCTCCCTGCTGGGATCACCTGGGGTATCTCGTGACGGTGCTTATGTGTGCTTGTGCCTGTGTGTGTGTGCGTGCGTGCGTGCGTGCGTGCGTGCGAGCTTTTGTGTGTGAGCTTGTGTGTGTGAGAGCTTGTGTGCGTGTGCGTGTGCCTGTGGCTGCTTGTGCTTGTGCTTGTGCTTGTGCTTGTGCTTGTGCTTGTGCTTGTGCTTGTGCTTGTGCTTGTGCTTGTGCTTGTGCTTGTGCTTGTGCTTGTGCTTGTGCTTGTGCTTGTGCTTGTGCTTGTGCTTGTGCTTGTGCTTGTGCTTGTGCTTGTGCTTGTGCTTGTGCTTGTGCTTGTGCTTGTGCTTGTGCTTGTGCTTGTGCTTGTTCTTGTGCTTGTGCTTGTGCTTGTGCTTGAATGTACGTGTATGTGTTTGTGAGTAGCAACATTCTATCATGTTCTATGATAATCAACAAGAGATTGACAATGTAGAACAGTTCATGCATGCTCCGCCATTACAATTACCTAAATGTATATAGCAGATGAACGAAATGTTTTAGGGGTGAAAGTTCCTGCAGGGACAAAAGCTTCTCCAGTGAAGAGAGCTACTGCAGAGGAGAGAGTTCCTCCACAGGAGAGTCCTCTTCCAGCGGAGAAAGCTAATGCAGAAGACAGACCTTTTGCAGAGGAAAGAGCTTCTCCACCGGAGAGTTCTTTTCCGGCGGAGAAAGTAGAAGAGAGAACTGCTGCAGAGGTGATAGCTACCGCCGAGAAGAGAGCTTCCGTAGTGACGGAAAGTCCTCCAGAAGAGAGTGTTCCTTCAGGGGAGACAGCTACTGCAGAGAAGAGAGCTTCTTCAGAGGAGAGAACTCCTGCAGAGTTGTTGCTTTGGCCATGTGGGGTAACGAATTTGGTGGCATTGATGTGCTACACTGGATGTATTCTGTTCCTTGTTTTGTTGTTTGGTTACGATTTTGCGCTTGGCGGTTTGTTGGTGTGTTTCCTTGGTTGCATCGTGCTGCTTTACGGTACCCAACGCTAGGCCGTATTTGTACCAAAGAACCGTGGTACAGCTGCAGTTCGCATGATTGTAGCTTCGTTTTAGTCACACCACTCGCAATGATTACAATTTGATTCATATGTACTATTATGTGAAGATTGATAATTTACTGATGCATTATATTGATGGAATTGTCATTATAGGTACATTTTGTGTGTAACTAATGTGTGATTTCATGTGTGTAACTAACGTGTGATTTCATATACTAAAATAACATGCATGACACTCGTGATACAGGGAAGTACAGGTAGATTCCTGAATGCATGTGAGTGTGAACAAATATACGGTGTTGGGAATTAGCAGTGAAATATCGCATTTGTATTAAACTTGCCTACACTTTTCTCGGACTGACAAACCGAGCATTATGTGAATGTAAATGTTGACTGATATATATATAATATATATATATATATATATATATATATATATATATATATATATATATATATAACCATGGTTATACAGTAATAACCACTGTGTACTCTGAATACGTTTGATTTAATCTTGAAGTAATTGATGCTGTGGCCCATTATGACATTCCAGCCTGGTAAGGGGCATCCCACCCAGTTCCTCCGCAGACGAGCAGCATATACTTTACTAGTAAGACTCGTACTTACTTGCATTGGAAGGGGAAGAACTATTTGTATTCTGATAATGCACATACACACATACAAACACTTAAAAACAAATGCACATGCACTGACATACATACTCACATAGCGGCTACACACCTGACATACATCGCCAATAATTAGTCAAAACCAACTGATTAATTACATTTTTCTCTATGTAATAACTGCGTTTTACCACACAGTATTTAACCATGTTTAGCTTAGTTTAGTTTAGTTTAGTTTAGTTTAGTTTAGTTTAGTTTAGTTTAGTTTAGTTGAGTTGAGTTGAGTTGAGTTGAGTTGAGTTGAGTTGAGTTTAGTTTAGTTTAGTTTAGTTTAGTTTAGTTTAGTTTAGTTTAGTTTAGTTTAGTTTAGTTTAGTTTATTTGGCATGACACCATTGAATGTGCATCGATACAACACTAATGTGTGTATGACGTTTATTTTACCTTGTTGTGCTACATTACTTTAGTAGTATGTATGGTATTAACTATTAAGGTGTCTCCACCAAGTGGTTATTGTTGCGGCATAAACCCGCTTTGGTTGCTGCATAGATATGTCAAATAATACATCTTGACATTTTAGTTGTGCTTGTACTAAATGTATGGATGGAATTGCCATTATATGTACATCTTGTTTGGAACTAACTTTTGATGTAATGTAATATAATATAATATAATAAAACACATGACATTCATGTACACGTATAAAGAAATATGGTCAAACACATTACGCCAGTTCTTTAATAACTCATATACAATACACTGTTATAACACCTTCATTGGACCGACAAACCAAACAATGCCATTATAATTACTGTGTACTTTGAATACGTTTGACTTAGTCATATACTACTTTCGGTTGTGATCAATTGTAACATGCTAACAAGGGTATGTCTGGTGACTAACACCCTACTCAGTTCATTCACTCTAACTATCCCAGATGAGCAGCATATGCATTATCAGTAAATATTTATTTTAAAGGGCTTCTTTGAAAATGACTTACATACGTGCATGCGTATAAAGAATCATCATGTAAATCTTCATGTTTATTTACATGCTTTAGAAGGGAAGAACTATTAGTAGTTTGGTAATACAAATACAAACGTATATATGCACATACACACTTTTAATTTCTTATTTGGCATGGTAGTAATAATTAAATGTGCGTATACAACAATAGTGTGTTTATCGCATTCGTTGTGTTGCTTTTCGTTATTAACATATGTGTTATTAACGGTTCTGCACGAAATAGTTATCATTGTGAAACAAACGTTCTGTTTGGTTGCTGCACGGATGTGCCAAAGAATGCGTCTTGGCATTTTGGCTGTACTAGACTTAAGTATGTGTTTCCCCTGAGTAAAATGATGGGCGAGGTGGTAGGATGGGCTGAGCGAGCACTGAAAGCGTGATGTGACAGTGTGAATCCAGGAGCATGGCCAACCATAACTACGCAGGTGGCAATGTTGGCATATTTTGAGCGAGGTAGCTTAGAAAAGCAGCGCCTCGCTCATTGCATAGCAGGAGAAACATTGTAAATGTTTTGTTTATACTTTTGATATAACGAATAAATGGTGCTGGGTATTTGTGTTGTTTGTGGCTTCAATTTGAAAACAAAAAAGTATGTTTTCGTCGTCTTTGTTACCATTTCTTTTTCACCGTAATTATATCTGTCTACCTATTCGTCGCTGTCATTCTCCTCATCATCATGCTCATCTACACTGTACATCATCACCGTCAGTCTTCAGCATGACCTTGATCATGTCTATCATAATGTTCATCTTCGCCTCCATTGTAATTATTATGTCCACCATTGCCGTTTTCATCACCATTTCCGTCTTTATCTTCTTCATCTTGTCGTCTTCGTTTCTGACATCTGCTTCTTAAGCATGTGTCATCGATACCGACATATTCTCTTTAATCTGAATTATACTTTTCATGGTCATTGTCAGTCAACATCATCGAAGTCAACATTTTCGTTATGTTACCATCATCATCATCGTTTCTATCATCGTTTTTTCGCTACACACCTTTATTGTGGAGACAATATTTTTTTCTGACAGCCGCCACTTAATTATCTGGTGGCCGCCACTTAATATTTCATCTGTGTACTTGAAGGCAGCACCAATACATTATTAATTACTATTATCAGAAGAAAAAAATGAAAGCAATCTAAAGATTTATTGGCAAGATCACATTTGTCAGAAAAATTTCATAAAATTGCATTTTCCTTATATTTCGTCTACATACACGAAACGAGCACAGTTGCACTTCAATTAGTGATTATGATCAGAGGTGGAAAATGCGTGGGGTTTATAAGCAAAATTACATATATATACACCAACAAAAATGTCATGAAAAGTTGTAACTTTATCTGTAGTTTGCTTAATATTTCACTTAAATGCATGAAACAACTACCAGCAACGCCAATGCGTTCAGATAACGAGCGATATCGTTCGGTTTCGGACAGTCCATGGGCGCCGCCATCTTTGAATTTTCGAAGATCGTAAACACGAAATGAAATGTATTTTAGCAGAAGTAGTTTCCCCCATCCTAAATTTAGTATTCATTTCTCCCTTCCGACAAGTTAGTTGTAACATTTATGTGTGGCATGAAATGTTGCTGGATGTATATATATTTGAGTATAGCCTATAACATATTATAACACAATTACTGCGTCTAGGGAAGACTTCTTCCTGCGGCACACTGTGTACTTCTGTCACTGGACACTATACTCACTCTATGTGACTGTTGTATTGTAGGGTGAATGCTAGGCATGCACTCACTCTATGTGACTGTTGTATTGTAGGGTGAAGGCTAGGCACATTGCTCTCACTCTATGTGACTGTTGTATTGTAGGGTGAAGGCTAGGCATGCACTCACTCTATGTGACTGTTGTATTGTAGGGTGAAGGCTAGGCATGCTCTCACTCTATGTGACTGTTGTATTGTAGGGTGAAGGCTAGGCATGCTCTCACTCTATGTGACTGTTGTATTGTAGGGTGAAGGCTAGGCATGCTCTCACTCTATGTGACTGTTGTATTGTAGGGTGAAGGCTAGGCATGCTCTCACTCTATGTGACTGTTGTATTGTAGGGTGAAGGCTAGGCATGCTCTCACTCTATGTGACTGTTGTACTGTAGGGTGAAGGCTAGGCATGCTCTCACTCTATGTGACTGTTGTATTGTAGGGTGAAGGCTAGGCATGCACTCACTCTATGTGACTGTTGTATTGTAAGGTGAAGGCTAGGCATGCTCTCACTCTATGTGACTGTTGTATTGTAGGGTGAAGGCTAGGCATGCACTCACTCTATGTGACTGTTTTATTGCAGGGTGAAGGCTCGGCAATAATATCAAAAGCTCTCCGGGGCCATTTTAGGAGGGCGATATTTAGCTCTCCATTAGCTCTCCTGTGCATTTTGAGGAGTACGATTTTTAGCTCTCCAAGGTTTTTCAAAAGGCGAGGCCTGTTGAAATATGGCCCTAATATCGTTCCATACAATTCGGAGCACTATTTTGGGTCTCAAAATGTGTCTAAAAGGAAATGTTTGTAAACATAAATATGCCTGGGACTGATGGATTATTATAATTTGGGATAGGGTTAGAATGGCCGCCTATCCAATGTAGGCAAAAAACACTTATAGCGCCAACTTAAAAGTGGATCCCAAACATTTTGTTTGTGTTCGATCCACGATTCATTTGTGAAAAGTGTTTTGGCTTTCGGTCTCATTTGCTGGTGGGGTAACCTCTCAGTCAAAAAAGAGAGAAAAATAAACAGAATATACGCCATTTCCTGCAAGATCGCTGGATGCTGTACACTCGATATCAGTCTGGAGTAATTAGAGTGGAGAGGGGCAAAGCGCACCGCATGGGGCCTATATGCACCCCTACCTAAATCGTAAGATATACATTTTAGCGGCCCTATCTACCCATTTGTTGAGGCGCTATGAACCAGCAACTTAAACCGAGACATTAGCAGCTACCATTGATACAAACACACGTTCTGTTTTTGTAATTTATTCAATTACTTCAAAAGGCAAACTGATTATTTTTGTAAGACTATTATAACTTCTCTCTTGGTATATGGATTGTCTGGAGAAGTGTGACAGCATTAACGGCTGATAACTTATGGAAGCGATAATGTGGAAACAAATTGTTAAGTGTGCTGAGGACTAATTCCAACAGACAGATAAATATCAGTTAGTAAAAGCAAAATATTCACAAAATAACACAGTGCGTTCTGGACAGGTTACATTTGCAGGAATCCAATTTTGTCAGTTCAATTTGCATGAAATCTGTGCTTACTCAATGCACACACTAAATTATCAGGTACACACAAATAATACAGTGAGAGAAATATCAAGTGAGAGTATCTAAATCATTTAAAAATCACTTTACCAATATGTTAATAACCATTTTAAGATTAACAATGTCCATGAACTGCAGTATACTTTTGGAGGAATCCTGGCATTAAACTTACACCATTGTGAGATACTCGTTAAGTCTCAAAATGCATATTAATAAGTGTGTTCATCATCTTCTTAGGGTAATCCGGTAGTATGATATATGCTGATTTTGTATTAGGTTTTAGTAGGGCTATAGATAAACAGTGACCTAACTAAATAATAAAACAATGTAAAAGTAATACATTAATTAGTAATTAGAAAATAAATCTGGAACAAATTTAATATAATTGATTTTATTTTAAAAATATACAAGTAACACATCAGCAACTAATTGCTGTGCATACATAAACACTATACCATAATGAAAAGAATCTTTAAGCCACATAGCATGCTAAGCGTTAGCAGAAACTGGATTAATGTTGAAATGCGAATGTTTTTAACGTTATTTTGCTCATTTGTTTAACTTTAATCTAATTTTTAAGTTTTAACCAAACCAAAAACAACCAAAATATTACATTTCGGGAACTTTAACAAGTTAACCCTAACCAAAATCAAACTGTGCTAAACAAATGCAAACGTTAATGTAACATTTGCATGCTATCTGGGCATACACCACACACACACACCGCACACCGCACACCGCACACCGCACACCGCACACCGCACACCGCACACCGCACACCGCACACCGCACACCGCACACCGCACACCGCACACCGCACACGCACGCACGCACACACACACACACACACCGTATATATTTGCACTTTAAGTGTGACACAAGGACAGTCTTGAATACAACATAATTATATTAACACACAAACACAATTTATGTTTTGTTAATGACTGAAACTTAGTTTGTACATGTAGAAATAGACTTATAATGGTATCTTAGCATATATACTGTCAAGTCATAACAGCAACATGTTACATCTTACAAAAAAACAAGATGTTAGATCCAGCTAAGAAAATGGTGTATGCATCAGTGTAAAAAGGTAAGCACCTGTTGTGGAAGGCAGACCATTTTCCATGGAAAGTTTGTTGTTGTGGACATATTCACCACAAAAACCTCTGAATGCAAGCAAAATAGTGGTTTATTTACCGTGACAGCTGTTTGAAAAAAATGAATGCAGATCCTATTATGTATGTTACAGAAACAATCATTGAAGACACCATTCTGCTGAGCATAACCACAACATAGCAGCTTATGAATTGAAACAATGATCATCAATATCTAACCAATTAGCATAGAGTTAGCCATGTTCTGAGTACAATTAAAACGTTTAACAAAATAAACAATACTTACTTATTTCATACCTTGTCATGCTTGCTGCCATATACTGTGACTTTGATCTGGAATTACTTAATAGAAACATATTTTTGCGAAAGTACTGAGAGGGAGGGAGAGTTAGAGAGAGAGGGGAGGAGGGAGGGAGGGAGGAAAGAGGGAGACAATGAGCAGAGAGAGTGAGGAAGCGATGGAGTGAGGAAGAGAAGAAGGGAAGAGACAGAGGGAGGGAGGGAGGGAGGGAGGGAGGCAGGGAGGCAGGGAGGCAGGGAGGCAGGGAGGCAGGGAGGCAGGGAGGCAGGGAGGCAGGGAGGCAGGGAGGAAAGATGGAGGAAGGAAAGATGAAGGGAGGAAGGAGGGAGAGAAAGAGGAGAGACAGGAAGATAAGGAGGTAGGGAGAAAGAGGGGAGAGACGGTGGGATGGGAGAGGGAGGGAAGGAAGGAGGCAAAAAGAGGGAGAATTGTATAAAGAGTTCAAAATCCTTAAATCATAGACTTGTCATGTGCAGCAGGAGTATGTGAACAACTACGTCATGTTAGAAATTCAATGTTCAATAACAATATAACTATAATCAGACATTCCCTCCCTTCCTTCCCTCTCTCCCTCCCTCCTTCCCCATCACTCAAATATGTTGGGAACGAGGTCCCAGCCTTCTTCCCATCTACTCAAAGATGATGGGAATGAGGTCCCAGCCTTCTTCTCATCCACTCAAAGATGATGGGAACGGAAGAGGTGCCAGCATAGTTATACATTTACTATTGTTTGTGATATGATGACATTTATGTTCGAGTGGGTTGTTTAGTGGGGTTATGTCGTCGTGTGACATTATTCTATAGGGTATCGTCGAAAGCGATCAGGTTACGCAGGACCTACTCGTTATATCATGCGAAATGTATATACATGCTTAGGGGTGTAGGCTTACCGGTGAAACGGAAGGGATTGTTTACAGGCAATGCCAAATCGATATATCCACTATTCAATCAAACAATCATTCAATCAATCAATCCGTTGAGCAACTAATCAATCAACTAATCACTCAATCAACCAACCAAGCAATCAGTCTACCATAGAGCCAACCGACCGACCGACCGACCGACCGACCGACCGACCGACCGACCGACCGACCGACCGACCGACCGACCGACCGACCGACCGACCGACCGACCGACCGACCGACCGACCGACCGACCGACCGACCGACCGACCGACCGACCGACCGACCGACCGACCGACCGACCGACCGACCGACCGACCGACCGACCGACCGACCGACCGACCGACCGACCGACCGACCGACCGACCGACCGAACAAATAAAATTCGTAGATGCAATAGCTCTTGAAATGTGAGATATTTCTTATTCCTATTCGTGGGGATGTAGATTAATGATTGAATACTTAGGACACAAGAACCTTCTCTGGACCTGACGCTGCTAGTTGTTTATCTACGGCACCGTGGCTGACATGTTTGGACACGTTAAACGTTTCGACTGGGACCATAATAAAAAGCTTGGTCACTCTGACTGACACCTTGGCTTAAGTCAACTAGATGTTCTTTTAACTCACGCATATTGATTAATATTCACGGGCAGACTTTTGTTCATTTTGATCCGATACCGTGACGACTGGTGTTGTAGCTCTTAGATAACACACCGCCTCATAATGTTTGCTTAAGTTAATCGGTGACGTTATTAGATCAACTGATTCGGTAGACCAGTGTTGCCGTCGTCAAAGCAAGACGACGCGCAATATTGTAATTACTGTCTTTGTGTCGGTGCTGCTGAGTGCCAGTTAATATTACCTTCTGGCTAACTGCTTTTCGAAATGGTGAATCTAAGTTCAACCTATAAAATCTACCATAGTGGCCAACTATGAAAAAGTTAAATGATTGTGGTCTTACGTCAGAAACATCCACAGCAATTAGCGGCCAACGCGTGACAACACTTCACGTGATAAACTAGCAGCTCCACCTTTCACATAGTTTTTTCAGTAGTTTCGGTAAGCAACGTAGAGGGTTTAAGCCTGTTTCAAAAATGTGTACCTTAATTATCTTATTTGAATCTGGAAGGGTCTCATTTAAGTACATCTTAGATATATATATGTAACATTATTCTAAACTACTCTGCGTTTTTATTGTTGTTTTGAGAGCCTTAACTTCGCAATCGTACACTTATTGGTGCTAGCATTCAATAGGGCCTATAGCATCATTCAGACTAGTCATTCAATTTACGGCGTAAAGCGAATGATATTTAAATTACGTAACAAACCTTTACAAAAGGAAAAAGCAGGTTTCTATTAATTGATTAGTGTGTACATACTGTGGTTACTGCGTTATAATCTTTGAGGTTTCTTTGAAAAATGACTTTCCATGCTGACTCTGAGGGTGGTCACTGGTGGCTAGGGTACTCGTCCTCCTCAGTAGTTCTTTTACGTGATTCTCCATTTCACGAGGGACGCACAATCCCCAAAAGTTGAGAGCCAGGTATAAACACCAAATATACCATACCTGCCATGAATGCGTATTGAACACGGGCAGCCGGGGTTCCAGCTGGATGCCCTAACCTCTACACTACCGCGCCTCTCTTCTACACTATCCACGCCTCTATGCTGCACGCTTAGAGTCTGACCTTGCCACTGTCGATCTCCAAAGAAACATACATGTAATTTTAATGAGGAGTGAACATATTTACATGACTCCTGCCACGATGTGGATGTTGAGAATGGAGAGATCAAGAAGTTTGTTTTGCGCGCATGACCGAATCACAGCTTTTTAATATCAAACACACAGGTACACCCAGGTGTATACAATTGTAAAATCACAATATATCACGTTCACTTACTAAAGCCACATTGTTCGTTAATATCTTGCTGAGTTCATGGAGTTCTGAACGAAAATGTAGTGCTGCAAAATTGTTCTAACATACAGGAGCAGCCACGGATCTATGCCACGTAACGGACATGGGGCACTTGTATTCGTATATCCTGATGGATTGATTCGGAAATTGGTCATTTCCCCAATTGTTATTATCTTGTCATTTAATAAAAAAAAATCTACTATCAGAATCTGCCATACTCATCGAACGTTAGAATTATTCATTTTTGCAGTTTGTCTACTTTTGTCTCTTATAGGTAGGCCACAGCAGAAAGGAAGTCGCCAATGAATATAACAGCCAACCTCTATTTGTACACGCCATTGCGTTTTTTAATTTTTTATTATGCAAGGGAAATGGCATATCCCTGTACTGAGTATTGATATAGGGAAGGTCATACCTGTAAAATTTACAATAATTATTATTTGAGCACATGATCAAATAGGAGCTGAGCTGTCAAGGGTCTAGGCCACCTACGCCCTGTAGCGGACATGAGGCATTTGTATTCATATGCAATACGTATAACTTGATGGATGAATTCCGAAATTGGTCGTTTTGATGTAATGATCGTGGCATTTAATAAAATAATAAATCTTTCGTAATCCGGCATATTCATTGAGCTTCAGGATTACATGTTCGCAGTTTCTCTGTTTGTCTCTTACCGGTAGACCACAGCAGGAGGAAGATCGCCAATAAGTGTAGCAACCAAAATTTATTTGCATACTCAATTGAGCATATTTCATAGCAGCGCATGCGCATTGTTTTCACATGCTGATCCACTCATCTACTACATTTTCCAAATTGGCTGATTGTTGCGTATGCGATTCTGCAACAATACAAGTAAACGAGGATATGAAGAAAGGCATTCTTTTACAAGGATAAGACTACTAACCAAAAGAGCTCTCCTATAATTAATTTAATGTGTCTTTAGTAACGGCGTTTTAATACACGGTGATATTTCCTATATGTGTGCCTGTAGGACTGTGCGTGTTTTTGAATGTATGCGTACATATACTTATGTATTCATAGCATTCGGTGTGCATATGTGAGCGTGTGTATGTGTATGAGTTTGAACAAGTAAGTTGCACGTGCTCTTTCACGCTCTTTAACGCCTGTACCTTTAATTACCACAGCAATCACATGCCCGCCCCCTGAACTGCCGCCCATGGCAACGTACAACGTGACAGCAGTGACGTACATGTCTCAGGTCACGTACTCCTGTCGCCCTGGCTACGTGATGGTGGGCGGCGACGAGGTGCGGACTTGTGAGGAAAACGGCAGCTGGAGCGGAGCAGCTCCTATGTGTCAGAGTGAGTGGAAGGAAACGGCTTATGTCAGGAGAAAGAAACATAATCAGCGGTTCAGAAATGTACAATTTGTATCGTCTGACAATTGGTCTTGGATGTTTGTATCTGGAAGCTACAAAAATACTACAAATATAATGTAACTTTTAAAACAATACAAATGATGGTGAACTAATGTTGTAGTGATGTATTGGCGCAGCGGCACAATTGGTATAGCGTCGGCTTAAGTGACCCTGGATCGAATCCTCAGCTGACATGTCTAAACATGGACAAATTCGTTCACACGACATTGATCCTGTTCAATAAACTGTATGAGTACTTGGCAATAGACAGTGGTGAATGTGTGTGTTGAAAAAGCTTCACTCGGTAGTTGTAGCATGGCATTATGCTTTCCTGCCAAGCAAGTCAAGATGGTGGTCGATTGAACGGGTCTGTCAGGGAGTAAAATATAAAGCGTTTTTTTAGTCCCAAAAAGTTGGATAATTACTGCATTCAAAGAAGGAAGGCAATACGATCTGATAAAACGGAAGGGAAACGATCACTGCGAATGCGTGTTGCAGAGGTCGAGTGCAGTCGTCCGCCGGATGTGGTGAACACGACGTGGTACGAGGACAAGAAGTCTCTACTCACGAGGAAGGTCATCTACCAGTGTCTGCCCCGCTACCGGCTCCTTTCGGGGCAACTGTGGAAGGAGTGTGGGCCTCGGGGCAACTGGACCGGCCGAGACCCCGTCTGTGAAGGTATCTACGACACAAGCGTTCTACTTCCGCGTGGTTCTCTCGTACAGGAGGGTGATGCGTCATTGTGGAACTGCACGCTCTTGCTGGCGTTGCGGTCAGCAGCTTCCTGCCAGAAACCTCATGTGTGCATCATTCATTTGCCCGACTTTCCGGTGTCCCTCTTCACGCAATGACAACCGAGCTGGTCTTCCCATTCTCCTGCTCCCTCGCCGTCTCGCCGCGTTAGCTGTCTCTGTAATCTGATCGACAACTTTTATTTGGTGACCTACCCATAGTGCCAGGCGGCCTACTTATTGTTCCGTTTAGCTGCACTGCACATCAGTGCTGTTATATACAGCGTTTCAACTACAATTAATCGATTATGACCAACTAAACACATGGCGCTGCTTATTATTATTAACTTAATTTATGTGTCTTTGATTTTACATTCTGCTTTTATAACGCGACTATCGTTTTCGCATGTGTAATTGCTTGGAAGAAAATATTTTTGATGGAACATTATATACTACGGGGGGAACCCTGCAAGTACATCCATACATGTTCGCTGGTGTACCACGCCGCTATCGCGCGGGAGGGGTCGAATGATGTTTCCGAATTTTCGCTGCCATCTTTTCTTAGCTCCATTAATTATATTGGAAGTAAGATGGAGGGGTGCTTCTGCATAGTGTCTCTTCTATGTGCAGTCGTAACATCAGCTTCTTCGAGGAGCATTTCAAATGTCTAGGGGGTCCTACATATGAGTGGGTGTGTGTAAATTTATTTACACGAGCAATTGTTGCATGGTATTCCAATTTGCTATGTCTTCAAACAACACCCCAAAATATGTATTTACCGTAATAATCTAACCTGTTTTTAGCGCTTGCTATTTACTGGATGTCTTTCTCATACCTAGAAGCTTTGAACAGTAATCACTAGACGGCGCCACTGCAACGGCTAACATACGGTGGCTTTGGATTCTTGCTCCGTCTGCGGGCGTAAGCTACTGGTAATAAAACCGGCTATTGCTCACTGATTCCGACTTGTACGTGATACGGCTTGTACATAAAATGTACATTGTAAATTGTAAATAAAACCAATGTATTGGCGCCATTTGTAAACGTTCTACTGAACAATTGCGAAGGAAGCATAATGTCTTACCACATATTTGTAATTATTAAAACGTCCTAAAGCGTTTGTGAGTAATTTGTTGCGTAGATATACTTGTGCTAATTTTTTTACATTTACTTTCAGAAACCGGGGATGAATTGACCATATTTGTGCCGAAGGTCGAAGAACCAAAGACCGAGGCGGCTCGAATGATGCAGGCGATGGGGATTACAAATGTGGACAAGAACAGCCAAAACCTGGGAATTGGGATTGTCGGTGTAGTGCTGATGTTTGTCCCGATTGTGATCCTCGTCGCCTTCGATCTGGGTATCTTGAAACAGCATCTCAAGATGATGGCCAGAAACCTCAAAGAAGGCTACCAACGCTTCCGTCACAGGAACCGACAAGTCGCTCCGGTGTCTGAGCAAACAGGAGGTCCGGGGCCTGGCAAGATCGGATGTACGGAACCGTAGACTAAACGGAGTCATCAGAACCTGACCAGTTCGGAACCTGACGAAACGGGTTGCTTGGAGATTGATTCAACAACTTACAAATGAACTCTCCGCGGATCGCATGCACATGTTTGTTTTGCACATTTGTTACACCAGCGGGTATTTTGACTTCGTAACTTCTGGCGCTTCTCTAGCCGTATAGACAGAGATCAGAGGCACATAAAGAAAAATGGTTGCCCTGCTGGTCGAAAACCAGTCGTCATTAAATGTACTGACACGTTAGGGAGCTGGAGGTGGATTGTAGATAGTAAGGTTTTAGAGGTACGTGTTTAAACAACGGTAACATAGTCTAATAGTTTCAACTGATCTAACACAATGAGGAATACTTACGTTGTCCCAGTTCATTCAGTTGTTTAAACAAGTATCACTCTGAATGCAGCATGATTGATGCTTTTCATAAAGATGATGTTCGATTTAGCAGGTCAGCGTGGTAAACAAAATGTGTAAAAGACAAAAACGCTTTGAGCAGTTATAATGACTCCATGCCTCGCCTTATGATAACTTTTACTTTGCATTCTACTGTGTTGTCTTCACGTTCTACTGTGTTGTCTTCACGTTCTACTGTGTTGTCTTCACGTTCTACTGTGTTGTCTTCACGTTCTACTGTGTTGTCTTCACGTTCTACTGTGTTGTCTTCACGTTCTACTGTGTTGTCTTCACGTTCTACTGTGTTGTCTTCACGTTCTACTGTGTTGTCTTCACGTTCTACTGTGTTGTCTTTTCCGCACCATTTGATAACAACCGGACATGGCACAGATGCGACGTTATTGCACGGTAGATTTAATCACGTTGGCAAGCTCACTAACTGCAAACGAGTTATTATCTACATATGTGGCCAGCCTCAGCGAAGTCCTTATTACATCATAACATTGGAGAATGTAGTGTTGTACCATTGTATATTCCGAAGATTATCAGCTATATCACATTATATCTCTCTGTGTGTAAAACCATCATTTTTTGAAGTGCTACTAAAATTAAAGTACAGTCTTAGAAGCTACGTTTTGAGAATAAAATGTGTCTTTACAGCTGATCTAACGTTGGTAAGTGATATCATAATGTACGGATTTACTCAATAAGCATACTATTGATGAGATATAACCTAACACGAATATGTTTTGTTTAGAGTGCAGTATAGATCTGTGATAATTAATATTTGTTTTCTGTTGCGGTTTACATATTGCTACGCTGACTTTTAAGCACTGTAGGTGTACGTCCTACCAAGAGCCGGTGTTCGTTCGGCTCCTTCTATATTTGCTTCCTTGGGTCATGGGTAACTGACCTTCTAATTAGCGATTGTATGAGATAATATATACAAACTGACCTTTTCACAATACAAAGTAAGTTGCCAGCCACACACTTGCGCGCAGTCTCATACGTACACGTACACCCACACCCACACACATACACACGCACGCACGCACGCACGCACGCACGCACACACACACACACACAAACACACACACACGCACACACACACACACACACACTCACACACACACATACTTTGTTTACTCTACCTTGTAGCAATTTGCGTCATTAATATTTATCATGACATGTGTATATGCTGCACCCTTTTGTGTGAAATAAATTTGTTGAAATGAATTATTACGAGGTTTCCGCCAATTCGTTGTGTATGCGTTCCCAGAGCGTCACTTCACGTCTGTATTACATACAATTTAGCTATGTAGCAATGCATTAATCCTCTTAAGAAGGTGGGTGTGGCAACTGTTTATATTTGCTACATAATATAATGTATATCGCAGTCGAGTTTCAAATTATGTTTTAGCTAACATCTAATACCTTGCTAAATAAGAAGTGGAAATTAATTTCACGATATGCTAATATTTGAAGAAAATAAATTGAGAAACCTAAACGTTGTAAGATTTTATATCAATGTTCTATCCAATGTCTCGTAAGGAGTGTCTATATATCCAGCGCATACACTGCTTATTGTTCATTTTCCTGAATGTATTCATATCAATTCATCAAAAACCTCTGGCACCTTCGTTTGCTTTTTATGTAATGATGCACTAACAAATGCAGTACGCTGCACAAAAAACGTCACATGTCATCAATCGACAGATCTTCCTGAATGACATTCTTCCTATCTGCTAAAAAGTGGACAGCACTTTTCCTGAATGACAATGCTAGGTGGCAGACCTGTTTGACCTTGCAGTAGGCATGACTTGGCAGATTGGTAAATTTACGAAGTTACACTACAGTGTGCATTAACATCGCTAGTTTGTGCCCATTTTAGGTAAGTGATTCGTGCGGGACACTCGTAAATAGACCAATAACCCCGCGTGTGTTCACTGGCGTGTAGAATCCTAGGCACTACGAGCATCGCAGTTCGACTTCAGACACTTTGCGATGTTTTAATGGTGTCTTTATGCGACCAAATGCCGCCTCACGCAATGTTGAACCGCAGACGGTCCTTAAAAAGGCATAAGCGTTGCACCCGATTCTCATTCGTGAAATGCATCTAATAGCAAGTAAGAATGTTCACGCTCGGTTGAGGTGTCAAAATGTCAACCAATAAAACAGCACCTTTTCGATGCAACGTGAACAGTGTTGTTCATTCCAGGTGGCACGTTATATATATTCCGGTTAAAATGCATACCCTCTTCCAAAAAAGAGCCCCGTCCAAAATAAATCGTGGATCCGTCCACTGCGGTTCCAAATCATGTCACATAACGCAATGAGTCTATAGACAGAGCGTGTTCTTTTGCCGGCCTTTATACCTGTGTGTCCAACCACGCACTGGTAGGGATGTCTTCGCTACGAGGAGTCGGAGGTGACATCACTGTACCACTTACTTGACACAGTATTATTTTGTCGTCAATTGACGTCAATGTCGTACACAACCGTATGAAATGCCATTGAAGCACCCGCTATGAAACAACTATAAATTGCATGGCCGGAAAGATACACTACGTCTCGATACAATGCGTATCGCGATACCTACTACATTGCATATGAGACACAATAACGGCACTCAACGTTACAAATCGATGTGTTATTGAGACACATGCATTTGTGGTTTGTGCTGGACGTATATCGTTTCACAAAGCTGGCAATAACAATGTCGTGTTTCGTTCCGTTTCTCTATGCGTACATTTAGTATCGTGTACCGTGCCGTGTGTCATGCACCGATGTATCGTTCCGGCACTAACAAATCCATTTTATGATAAATTCACTTATTTGGTTCATGCCTGTAGTTGATAACCTTATCAGATCAACGAGACCATGATTCATAAACCCCAAGCCACGCGAGGCGACCTCTAAATGTGTTGCTGCTTATTAATATATCCAAGGTGAGTTGTCCTGGATTTACTCCAAATACCAGTTGGCGAGATATACTACCTTTGATCTCAGTAGTTCAGTTTTCAATCTCGGTCAAGTCGTACTCCAATAATGTGCACTATGTCCAGACCGCCGCAAGCACGTCACTTTTTTTAAGACCTAATACTGATGACCATAGCTAGGTGCATTCGCTTGTTTTATTATCTCCAGCCATGCGAGACTCGCATAAATTGCAATATCAAGACAAATGTTAACAGGCAACAGCTAAAAACGCGTTGGCGGGATGAAACAACTTTGATCGTGGGCCGAATGCGCAACGACGTGTACGCCGATTGTGTAAGACGTACAGTGTTCGTATTTTCATAGGCTTCTTTGAGCGCTTGTTGACCTGTCTGGATAGAGGCTGCGGTGATCTATTGACTCTATCGCACCAACGCCGTGTGTCGTCTGTTGCCTGTTACATCAATGTTTATTGCATGCCACGGATAGCAACATTCACGTAATCATAATAATATAGCTTTATTTATAACGCGTTGCGCAGGCGGAATACAGATTGTGTTCAGATACGTATGAGATACATAACAGATAACAGGTAACAAAAACCTACGCGTGCACGTGTGTGCATGTGTATGTGTGCCTGTAGGTGTTTAGGTGTACGCGTGCACGTTATTGACTATATGTTTATGCCCGTGCATATTTGTGTGCGTCTGCGTATATTATAAATACACACATTCGCACGTGTGAGTCTGTGAGTTGGATAGGTGTGTGTATGTAAGTGTGTATACACCTTTCACCCTTTCACGTTA
>OZ024854.1:7451126-7453626 GCA_964017155.1 Oasisia sp. SBJ-2009
TGAACATTGTCTGTGTAATACCTCCATCATGGCAAGCAGTCCAACCGTGGACAACTGGTTCGATCACTTCTTCGTTAGGCATGTGGCTATTGCACCAAATCCGTATTTGGTATTTTGCTCGAAGGACGTGCTTTTTGAAGGCATCCTTCATCGGGGGAAGCATGGATGCGGACTTGTCTGTTGTCGTAGCCATGATGTAGCGCAACTCGTCAAGCGTGTCCATGTCACTTCCCTTCTTTCCGTATAGAAGTAGTGCATAGCTGCGAGCAACGGCGACGCTGTGCTCTAGGTCATCTTCATGGAATGTCTTTAAGTTCGACGGAGTGTCTACATTTTTCAGCAGTTTAGAATATGCAGTTTTCTTACCTATTCTGTTCATGGAACACTCACACACTGTTTGGCCAAGTTCATTCGCAATCCTGTGTACAGGAATGTATCGCTCCTTTCCGGAATGTCCAGCATACATACACACATGGTCACTTAAGTGTCCTCTGCTTAAATAGTAGACTAAATCGACTAAGACGTCTGTATCATCATACTGAATTATGATCTTCTCGTGGTCCCGTGACAGACTGGAAGCGTGTAGGATCATGCGGGTATCGGCTTCCTCCTGGTTACTGTATAGTCTTTCAATGGATGACACCACAGATGGGGTAGCTTCTTTCACAAGCATTCCCTCACTGGATCCACCTGCCAAGATGATGGATTTCCCATTTGGAATGTATTCAGTTGCATGCTCCAAGATATACGCGAGATATAATTCGCTAGGCTTGCCTTGTTGCCTGCTCCTTTCAGAAACTTGCGGTAGTTAGGAACTTGTCTGCTCCCCTGGATCTGATACCTAGGTAACAGTGCAGAAGAACCCCGTCGCTCTCGTTCTGTTGTCTAGATTGATGACCCATTATCATAGCGATCGAAAACAATGGTCACACAGCTCAACTCCAAGGACGGGTTGCTGAGAAGTCGAACTGTACGTTTCTGAACCACTTCTGCCAAATCCTTGAACGTTCTGAAGTGATTCTCGTTTAGCGATTTAACCATTGCCATGCCATCGACGATATATGCGGATGAAGTGGACGTTGGTATCTGTGGCAGCTCTGTTAAAACGTCCGGACAATTTGATTCAAGCTTCTTGGCTAAGTCGGCCTTATTGTTCTTTCTCATCGTTCCATCACCATGGAAGAGGGCCGGTGGTACTGCAGCCAGTTCGTACTGGAGAACTTTCCTCAGGTCAACATCACGACTCTTGGAGACTCCCAGTAGCCGCCGAAACAATACCTCACTGTCAATTATCAGCTTTCGATTCTTGTCGTTTAGGAGGGTTTTCTTCATGTTCGCAAATGTTGACATGGTGCATTTCTGCATTGGTTCCCAGAAACCTTTCGTGGGCTAGTCCCCAAGTCGTTTGCTTGACAAAGTCACCGAAGACCACTTAGCCCCTCTCTGGGATGCCCTTCGTAGAATCCTCAACTTCACGTGATGCTATTTTACCTGTGGTGATGTTCATTAGATGGTCTGGAACATCATCCAGGTCAAATGGATCCTGGTACTGACTGTAAAGGTATTCCTTCATGTCCTTCACATCCTTTCTGTCCTTGTTCGAACGAGAAGTCCCCAGCTCTTCATGCATTTTTCCATTGGTCTCAGAGTTATAAAGTTCTTTGAAAACCTCCGCATATTCGCCCGCGGTGTGACGTGTCATTAGCCAGCGTAGCAGTGCGCCTTTGCGCAGTGTGAAACCTACAGCACCTCCCTGGCTCTTTGCTTCACGATTGATTGTTTGTTCCAGGGCTTGATCTGTAGGGACACAATTGAAAATCCGACTCGCTGACCTACGAACAACAACAACCCCCCCATCATGTGGCGATACATCAGTGGTTCTCTTTCTTCCAGTTGCTTCATCTCTGCGATGTACACTGGTGTGTATCGGGAATAGTTCATTCGCCCAGCCAGGACGAAATAGGGGACAGTTTCTATCACAGCTTGTATGTGCATTAGGAAATTTGCCTCCCTGCCTGCTCGTAAGAGTCGAAGTAGTATGTTAGCAGACTCAAGGAAGCTATCCCAGTATGCAAATGTTGCTGAGTTCTGTCACCCTTCTTTTTGAAAGCGAGTGATCGTATCCAATACGGACTGAGGAATTGCGTCCTCAGCTTTTTGGCACAGGCAGTTGCATCTTTTGATCCGAAGGACTGCTCCAGATCTCATACTAGACGCTTGGTTTCATTGGTCAGCCACGGCAAACTGTTTCCGATGGCAAAGGCTTCAGCTGAAGTCAGGAATTAACATCTGCGACAGAGCTTCGTGTGCCAGACGGACACCTCGGATTGCACGGGCATACTGCTTTCCTTGTAGCATTTGGTTAACCGTGGCAGCTGCATATACATCTGATGAAGTTAGGATGTTCTGAAGTCCGCCATCTCCGAATATTTTACCAATGCTTGCCAGGAAAGCCATTATCAGATGCATTGCTCCCAGCCTCATCATCACTTTGCCCACC
>OZ024854.1:7458626-7461126 GCA_964017155.1 Oasisia sp. SBJ-2009
TATATATATATATATATATATATATATATATATATATATATATATATATATGTGTGTGTGTGTGTGTGTGTGTGTGGGTGTGTGTGTGTGTGTGTGTGTGTGTGTGTGTGTGTGTGTGTGTGTGTGTGTGTGTGTGTGTGTGTGTGTGTGTGTGTGTGTGTGTGTGTGTGTGTGTGTGTGTGTGTGTGTGTGTGTGTGTGTGTGTGTGTGTGTGTGTGTGCCTGTGTACATGTATACATTTATGCCTGCAAGTACGCATGTATGCATGCATGTTTGCATGTAAGTACAGGTACATTTTTGGATGTTTGTATTGCTTTATGAAAATACTTTTAAAAAGTTAGCCATCTCAATACTTCTGGAAAGCATTTAGCCATGTTGCAAATAATAATATCCACCATTGTATATAACCAGCGCTCAGATACACAAAGCCGCGCGAGCTGGAGCTAGGTAGAGTGAAAAACTTGCTGAAGATGTGAGACACGGAAGCAAAATGCTCGAACCCGGATTATCTCAATTGGCATTCCGATGCCCCAGCCATTGCACCAAATAACTCTACAAAGGGTATCGATTGGTAATAAAAAAATTAAGTGATTGCATTGGTTATTAGAAGAAAAAAAATATATTTCTAAATATTTGCGTTGACACTTTTGGTA
This sequence comes from Oasisia sp. SBJ-2009, assembly GCA_964017155.1. Classification (NCBI taxonomy): domain Eukaryota; kingdom Metazoa; phylum Annelida; class Polychaeta; order Sabellida; family Siboglinidae; genus Oasisia; species Oasisia sp. SBJ-2009. The sequence goes on from OZ024854.1 coordinate 7,459,280, forward strand.
AACGCAAAATAAGATTTGGCCACTAGAATGCAAGCAATTATCTTTGATAGTGTTACGGCATAGTTGTATCACACATAAAAGTTGCGTAATACCCACACTCGTCAGTTTCTAGCGATGGCATTGAGATGTGTCATTCACAAAAGCGTGGCACTATTCGGCAAGGGCGTGTTCTCGATCATTTCCGACGAATCTATTCACTGGTGTTGGCCGATGTCCAATTACAATACTAGCAAAAAACACGTCAATGGCAATGGAACTGTCAGATTGCATCTGCAAGTTTCTTGTAACGGCAACACCTCGCTAAACAAGTATACGTGTTTATGTAATTACTGCATTCCCGTCTTTGACATAAGATACACCATTTCCTCCTAGCAGAAAAGAACAGCTTATTGTTGTTGTTAGTGTTTGTTATCGTAACGTTTCCACCGGGAATCGTGACTTCCTGCGGAGAAAAAGGTCGTCGATCGATGGAAATACATCTCCCACGCAACACGTTGTTTACGAACCATCTCGTTGCACGGATTCTTATGCCCGTGCTGCGACACTCTTTATAGGTTTTCTCCATCCCACAGCGCGCGGAATGCGCCCAGACAGTGCCTCGGGCGTCACGCTTCGCTTGTTCGCATTTGCATGACGGTGACGGTGACGCATCGCGCGAAGTGCCCGTATGTGCTGGCGCTGGCTCGTGCGCTATCGTCTCTGGCGAGGGCCCGCAGGTTGAGGTGAATCATATCGCGGTCGCCGTGGCCGTATATATACACACGACACGCGACGACGGTGCAGTGTAGTGTGTCGGGACACGTTGGATGAAGGTCGTTCATCTCTGTTGAAGTCTAGGGAAGACGTCGCTTTCTGTTGCCGCTTCAGTGTGCGACGCCAGTGCGTCGTGGAATACCAGATATCGGACATCGGACAAACAGAAGGATAACGCAGCCGAGAACTGTGAACGTAATCGGAACGACTACATACGTAATCAGTAAGTGAAGTCAACGGTTTTATGTTGTAGAATCGTAGACACTGACTTAGAAAGTATCGACTGAGTATTTGATAGAAAAACATTATTGCGATGCGAAAAATGTAAATTTGTAACAGGTGTTACTTTTCCGGTGAAAAGTTGTTACAATATAATAACAAGTCTGAAATGTCATGTAGCATTTAAAAAAGGTGTTTGGTTTGTCACGTAATCTCTCATTTTGTTGCCAACATTTGCGTTTTTGCGCGACGCAGACTAGCAACAGAGGAAAAGGTAACTAATTCCACGCGACGTTGCTTCAGAAGAATATACGTCGGGTATCGATGTCGGTGAAACGGCAAAAAGCAACGGCGCTGTGATATGTTAGTCACGGTTCGATTCCGCTCCACATGGTAGCTTGTTGAGACAGGCGTGAAACTCTTTCGCCCCAGGAGAGCGACTGGCGTGTCATTAGCACGGGGCGATACTCATGTATTAGTCTTGAGTCGGGGTGAAGACGGTTGTTTTTATTCCAAATGAATAAATCAACCGACAGAAGTAGTTGCGAAACTTGAGGTATCAAGTTGGTCGACACGTTCCTGGAATGGTAGGGCAGGACGAGTTTGTCTTGTTTTATGTAGTCGAGGGAACAACAATGGGTGTTTGCTTTGATGTTCGTGAATGAACATATTTCGCTTATACCAATGTCATTCATTTTGTTATAACAAACGAACGACTGACACTCGATGTTGTCAATTATGTTGCAATTTCCATTCCCATATTACTGACGGCTATATTTCACTCTTATTCCCCAAAAAGCTTCATCTGAAATATTCTAGATTTCCTGCAGCTAACCAGGTAACGCATACACCAATAACTTCACAGTTACCTGCAC
>OZ024854.1:7466126-7516126 GCA_964017155.1 Oasisia sp. SBJ-2009
TTCGCCGACGTTTGAAAACGGATCTATTGTCGTAAATACTAGGCGGTGTAGAGACGTTCTAAATTACGACTATACTTATATCCAATGTCGGCTCATGCGTCACGACTGGACTTGAAAGGGAGAGTGAATAGGTGAATCTTAGTGATTATGTGGGCGTGAATTTCCCGCCCCTTCTCGCGCTCTCCATCACTCTCCTGCCCCTCTCGCTATCTCTGTCACTTTCTTGCCCCTCTCGCTCTCTCCGTCACTTTCTTGCCCACTCTCGCTATCTCCGTCACTTTCTTGCCCCCTCTCGCTATCTCCATCACTCTGTTGCCCCCTTTCGCTCTCTCCACCACTCTCTTGCCCCCTTCCTTCCTCTGTGCTAGCAAAGCTCTTTATTTCTATGCCACTTCCTCTCTCCTCTCAGCTCTTCTCTGTTGCTCTGCCCCCCCCCCCTTCTCCAATCTTATCCAATCCAATGCACCCCAACCCAACCCAACCCAAACAATTCCAATCTAATACAATTTATATCAATCCAATCCAATCCAATCCAATCCAATCCAATCCAATCCAATCCAATCCAATCCAATCCAATCCAATCCAATCCAATCCAATCCAATCCAATCCAATCCAATTATATCTATTCGCAGCCTATATTAACCTAACATATTCCATCCCTCTCCATTAAATCTTATTCCTCTGTCAGGTACACACACGTAGACATACACATGAATATATACACTCCTTTGGTAGAATACGCACAATTACCGGTCACTACGTGACCTGATGTATTAATAATACTTTGTTTGTCAAGCTGTCACACCTCAGACAATTACGTCATATCTTCATGTTTACCCGCACTCTATACTATAAAACGCAAAATCAGCATATTAATCATATTACTCACCATATAACCATTTCTATGTACCATATCACACGCGTCGACTACAACCGAGTCATATCACGACAATTCAAACAAACAAGCAAACAAACACGCGAATGCCTTTCGGCGATCCTAAAAATGCAATTCATTATGCAAGATGATAGATCATCTGTTACTTGGCGGCGATATTGCGTCGCCCTCGTATCTGTATGACGTGACGTGCATATCTACACAAGACATATAGGTGTTGTCAGTCATTCTTTCGGCACCATACGTCACATCGTTGAAACGTTAGCTCGTTCGTTACCGGTGTTCTCCATGCCCTGCAGACAAGACCAGATATAGTATTACAATCGGAGACGTCGTCACCTCACCATCCTATTAGCGGACGGGACGAGGTACATTGTCAGCCCGCGGGAAGATTGCCCCGGGACACAATAGCTCGCTACCAAATCGACGGCTGCGTGTCACCATGTAGGCATGTCTGATATATTGTGGCGTGAGTAGCACGCATGCGTGGCGGTATGCTTATTGTCATCGAAACGGTAAAATAGCTAACCAGCACGTGGTATGGCATATTTGGAATTGTCTACAATTACAACATACACTGAGGCAGATGTTGAACTTTTCGACAGTTCTTATTGTTATTTATCTCGATTCCATCTTAAGTATGCAAACGGTTATGCTGATTGTGTTACTTAAACGTAGACAGTTGTCTTAGTATGTATTTTAGCTCATTCGATTTTCTGTTGGTTTATTTTTACTGGAGAGGAGCGACTTAGTCGTCCTTTGTGTCGGCGTTGTTTTATTACTACTACTTCTAATGACTTACTAAACACCTACATCGCACACATGTTACAGCAATAACTATGTGACTGGTGACATACAGCGAGCTAGGTATTATGTCGCACAAACCTATTCACCACACCAGCCAAACACCTGTGTCTACGAATCTAGGTCACATCTCATCAATCTTGTTCTTGGCTTAAAGGAATGCGTGCAAAAACATTATCTTACAATTACCAGTTAAATTTCTTCGAAAATTTACCTTAAATTAATAAAAGAAACAATCACGAACTCACGTATTAAAAAGCACTATAAAAAGTAAAGTTACGTTCTTTTATGACGGAGTATCCAGCCCGTGTGAATGCTCCAGGCGCGTTTGTGGTTACTCCATAGGAGATATGTTCATTCGAATACCACATCGAATTCTCTGGAAAGAATTCAGCCACGCAGCAGCGAAAGATCGAAAATTATTCTGGCAAAATATCCACTATTGTCTACAGCCATGTACTCATTCATTCAACTGAATGAGCCTGAACAACGACGAGTGAACGAATGTGTTACAAATGTTTGCCCTGGAGCCGCCCCTGTAGCCACGTAACTAGTTACTGACAGTCGCAAGATTTTTCTAATTAAATCAAACGCTGTTGACGCCGTTGGCAATACTACGTACAGTAGACAAAAAAGGCGTGTAGTGCCCCTGTTATTTGTCTGTTGGAGCTATCATGCTAAATTTGTTAGCTAAATAATGAATGTGACGAGAGGCCAAAAATAGTGTATAATTTACAATTGGCTATGCACCCATCTACTAAAAAAAAAATTCAGAACATGTTGAAAAGTGATAAATACTCATAAAGCCGGTCGGCGAGAAAGGTTACGTTGTTCCTGAGACAATAAATACAGCGCGTTCCAACCCACGTTCACAGACAACATTTATGGCTCTTCTACTGCAAAACCTATAATGTGCACAGACAACCGTCTATGTAGAGATGTGACGTGAATAGAAAGCACGCTACTACATCTGTTGTTCCCGTGCACGCCCATAGCCCCGGGAATACGGCCTCGCGCCATGTAGTATCGTACACATAATGGCGTGTTCACCAAAGGCAACAGAGCGTGACGAGTTCTGCCCGGTGAGCAGTGTTGGCGGCGTGTTGTTCTTTGTTCTCGGATCGGCCGCTAGCTGGGCAGGTGCAATTCATTTAGCACTGGAGTTTTTGCGCAACACGCAGGGTGATATTTCAATGGTTTCAGCGGGATGCAGTGTGTGTGTGTGTGTGTGTGTGTGTGTGTGTGTGTGTGTGTGTGTGTATGTGTGTGTGTGTGTGTGTGTGTGTGTGTGCGCGCGCGCGCGTGTGTGTGTGTGTGTGTGTGTGTGTGTGTGTGTGTGTGTGTGTGTGTGTGTGTGTGTGTGTGTGTGTGTGTGTGTGTGTGTGTGTGTGTGTGTGTGTTTATTTGTGTATATGTTTGTGTGTGGGTGTGACTGTGTGTGACTGTGTGTGTTTATATTTGTGTGTATGTGTGTATGTGCGCGCGCGCGTTTGAGAGTGGGCTAGTATATGTGTGTGCATTAGTGTGTGCGTGTATTTATGTAGTTCTATGCATGTGTACGTGCGACGGTATGCTTGTCTGTTTATATGCGTTCCTTATATCACCCGGTTAAATACAACATACAATATACTTGACTGAATTTCACAACCGAAAAAAGTACCTAACATAAAAAGGCAGCTGCAGTAAAATACAGTAACTCATGTCAGTCACAAGCTTGCACCAACTCACCTATGAATTTACGGGTAATGGTGGTGGTGATACCCAACTGTACATTTCATAGCTTAAGACAGTTATAAAATTCCTGTCAATTACAAAGTATATGATAAACTTGTACAGACGATTGCTTACAGAAATTCCGTCACGATTTATTTGCTGATCCTATGCAACTATTCTGAGTACCAAATCTTAAGACAATTATTTACAACTATTTGTTTAAAGTCAGCTACCCTATGCTGTGAACTGCCATCCCCAGCGCAGTGTAACATCGTAACTAAGGTCACACCCGTTCGGGACTTTGTTCCCTAGCTACTTGACCCAATTGTTAACGAATGGAATACTGCTTATGGATTTCGAGATTGATCAGTCAGTTTCACTTGATGCCCCTCTGAGCTTCGTTTGTAAGGATTTTGTATTCTAAATCATATTATTATTTTATTAATATAAATACATGTTCAGTGAGGTGACGTTTAATTGGTTTAACAAATCCTCCTTGCTTCCGGTCCATTTTGGGCGATCCTTAACACGACCATACATATCTCATCCCCACCTCGTTGTCCGTAATCATATACTAAGTCAAAATGATACTAAGTCAAAATAATACGCAGCTTGTTCGAGTCGTTGATGACCGGACTATGAATGACAATGTCAAAATAGCATTACAAAAATTTGCGTAACATATTTCTTATTCTGACCTGTCATGTGTTTCTATTCCATTCCATGATGACCTTAATGGCGAGGTGGCCCTATTATCGAGGAGAACGACAAGCGAATTTTTATTGATCAAAGAAGTGACTTATAAAAAGGGCAAAACTCTACGACCGCAAAGTTGAGCACAGTTCAAATGTCAACATTGACGCGATACATCTGCCACCCACATATTTTACCCTGACATTAATAATGTCTCGAAATGAGTAACATGAACACTTTACAAGGAGTGTATGATCACACGTAATGGCGGTGGCCTTGCGTCTGGTCGCAGTTAACGTCACGCCGCGCCAACGTGCGGTAAATTGATCACCTGCTACTTGACGAAGACCATACTACGAGGCTATTGTATAAATAGTGTTGTCTATACGGCGATATAAACGACAGCGAACATCATACCGCTACGACAAGTAACGCGTCGCTATCACGAATCAGCTAGTCACTGGACTATTATAACACACGAGCATGTGTGCTCGGCGATTGTCACAGGGTCGTCTCCTAAGAAGACCGATGCATAACGCACGGTTTTTGACAGACATGATGGAACGTACAATGACACTAAACTTGACATAATGTCACAGGGCTTGGTCATGTTTATGTTTAGACAATGCTTTCGGTGCATCAGTACAAACTGTACCTGCTGTAAAATACAGGGAACTAAAATGAATTACAGTGAGACAAGGCGGCGGTGTGTCATAAAGACTGGTCGTTTTGGGCATATGGCGCGTGCTCGCGCAGGCGCAATAAACAACTTCACTTCCCTTTTTGACGCACGGGGATCGTATCACTAAATAGCGTTAATAAAAATTCACGGTTAAATAAGATCGTTTGTTAATTTTAATGGTATTTTTAGACAACACAAATATCCATTACCATATTGCCGAGGACACTATTTTAAACATTAAAGATTGAATTTAAGTGCTCTTAACAGCGTTTTTAAAAAGGGTTACCTGATTTGTGTATTTGTTTCCACCAAACGCGCTACAAAACCGACAGTACGCTTTTCTTCTTAATTACGTTGATATCATGTTTCACAAGATACTACATTTACTTTTAGACTCATGTTTAATCTAACAGTTAAACGATTCGACTTATTTATACGAGTAACACATATCACCTCAAAAGCGACTCCCTATTCTGGCTCTGCCGTGGGATATACACCTTGTTGGCATGGGATTACACTTGCCCCGTACCCCCGGACAATGACGTTTCCTTAGCACATTTGAACGCAAATTTGTGCCGAAATTTCAATAGGTTTGGGCTCACACGAACGGGCCGTTTTATGAACACACAAACGAGCTGGAATGTGTTTGCGCTTGTAATTATATCAGAATACTTAACCAAAGGTAATGCAAGACGGTCACACACGATGAAGCTTCACACATACATCATACCTGTCAATAATTTATTGTATGCAAATTATGTATAGCGGCTTTGATGTTGTCCGATGCACACCGTGGTTTCTCACCGTGGTCCAATCAGTTACACTTTCGGAAGCAGGTTACGTTGACCAGAGCAATTACCGCGTATGTTTACGTCATGTAATTCATTGTGTAGCGGCTGCATTCATGGCAGCAACGATGCGTGTCCATATTAATAACACGAGCGCTTCCACATTTGCATTATAATGAGATGGTAAGTCAACTATGCAGGTCATAAATGATAAGATCGTTTAATTAATGACGTAAATACAACTATAGCAAATTGCTTTTATGTAATGTCTACGCCATCTGCGAAGTAGCATAATTTGATTAAAGATCGTATAATATGTGTGTGTTGGGGAGGGAGGGAAAGAGAAATATATAGATATACAGATGGATCGATGACTGCCTGGCTGGCTGGCTGGCTGGCTGGCTGGCTGGCTGGCTGGCTGGCTGGCTGGCTGGCTGGCTGGCTGGCTGGCTGGCTGGCTGGCTGGCTGGCTGGCTGGCTGGCTGGCTGGCTGGCTGGCTGGCTGGCTGGCTGGCTGGCTGGCTGGCTGGCTGGCTGGCTGGCTGGCTGGCTGGCTGGCTGGCTGGCTGGCTGGTAGGCAAGCCATAACCCCGTATATCGGCAAGTACAGATAGCACAAGACTTGTCCTAAGCTATAGAGTCAAAAAATCAAATTGAAAAGTATTTTGTGTCCGTTATAGGCATCACATTAAAGAACATAATGTATCGTTAAGTTACGTATCAAAATAACAACACTAACTGATGATCGTGTCGTATTGTTTCAGTTGAGCGATGACGTCGACGAGGCTACTCCTGTGTGTGGCTGTCATCAGCCTATGTGCCGGAGCCGCCGTCTCCAAGAGTGGCAAGTTATATTGCTTGTTGAAAGTTGTAGAACAGACATTGTCCTAAACCATATTAAACTTCCGTATATTTTGAAGCTTGAATATAATGAATGCAATGCAGCAATATGATTAGTGGACTTAGATATGTATGCCAGCATCATAAGCTTCATTATCATCATCATCGTCATCATCATAACCATCATCATCATCATCAACATCATCATCATCATCGTCATCATCATAACCATCATCAACAACTTCATCACCATCATAATCATCATAATAATCATTATCAATAGCGTCATTATCGTCACCATCACCACATATAACATCACTGTCAACATCACAACCACCACCATCACCATAATAATAATAATCTTCATCATCACCATCTTCATCACGATCTCCATCGCCAGCATCACCAACGTCACCTCATCAGCACAGAAAACATCATCATTATCATTATCATCATCACCACATTTCGTAATACAATACCTGACCTAACAAGAAGCAACTGAAAACATTTCTGTTTAAAAGAGCGTTCTCACTCTAAAAAAAGTTGTTTATAATATCCGAACATTTTTAATATATATTATTTATCAATTAATTTATTATTTATTTATTTTTAACTTGCAATATAATTAACTAATGCTTATCAGTGTTACTATTTTAGTATTACTAAGACTAACATTATTTATTCATATTGAACAATTTTTACTGATTTATTTCTTTTACAACTGCATCCTTATTTTGTTTATTTTAAGGTAATCTCTATATTCATGCCTCTGTATGTTTTTATTGCCAAATATATGGCATAGACAAATACTGTATTTATTATTATTATTATTACTAACGGAAATATTTTGATGCCACAGTGTGCAAGATTCAGGCTGACATCTGTTTCGTCGTCGATTCGTCGGGGAGCATCAACAAGGCGGACCCGAACAACTGGAAACGCGTGAAGACGTTCCTCAAGAGCGTCATCTCCCGCCTCACCATCGGCGAGGACGACACGCGCATAGCCCTCGTCCTCTTCTCCAACGAAGGTCGCGTCCAGTTCAAGCTGAACGAGCTCTACGCGAAGAACGACCTGTACCAGCGCATCGACTCCCTGCCCTACCTCAACGGCAACACCAACACATCGGGCGGGTTGTACTTCATGAACAACATCATCTACAAGACGTCGAACGGAGACCGGCCAATGGTGGACAACATCGCCATTGTCATCACGGATGGCCAGTCGACCCGGGACGTAAAGTTGACGGAGCCGTACGCGAGACAGGCGAGAGACAACGGCGTCAAGATAATGGCCATCGGTATCTCGGACAGTGTTAACATGGAGGAACTGAAGAAGATCGCGTCGAAGCCGCACGAGCAGACGATCTTCAACGTGGACAACTTCGACACGCTCGGCGGAATCCTCGACAACCTGATCGTAGAGACGTGTGTGACCGACAACCGCAGGACGACCACGACCCCGTCGCCGTCTGGTGAGTCTCATGGTGTTGGTGACGTTTTACCGTTGACTTTCCGGACTCATCGAAACTGTGTGTGTGTGTGTGTGTGTGTGTGTGTGTGTTTGTGTGTGTGTGTGTGTGTGTGTGTGTGTGTGTTTGTGTGTGTGTGTGTGTGTGTGTGTGTGTGTGTGTGTGTGTTTGTGTGTGTGTGTGTGTGTGTGTGTGTGTGTGTGTGTGTGTGTGTGTGTGTGTGTGTGTGTGTGTGTGTGTGTGTGTGTGTGTGTGTGTGTGTGACGGTAGTGGTGATAAAGGGTGTCCCTGTCTTTCGCCCAGTGAATATGAGCGAATTATTACATATACCACGGATTACCACCCACAGTATACAGTTGTTTCAACACACTGCCTAACCTACTCCGCATGTTGGTTTCAGTGTGTAGGAGTATGGCGGACATATGCATCCTCGTCGATTCCTCCGGCAGCATCACGAAGACAAATCCTAACAACTATAACGTGCTGAAGAACTTCGTCAAGTCGATCGTGAACGGGCTACACATCGGCAGATACGACGCCCGAGTGAGCGTCGTGAAATTCTCGAACAAAGCGTCCGTGGAGTTTCTTCTCAACCGATACTACTCCAAGTCTGAGGTAAGCAAAGGACACTCAGTAATCACGTATTTGTGAACCGCCGCCATATTGGGGCACCAAGTTAAGTATGGCGCCAACAAACAAACTGCAGTCGTTTACATATCTATACACAGCTTGTAGAGCGAATAGCAAGTCGAATTTGGTTAAGCCATGCATACATTCGCGCTAGTCAAGGTAATCCGTATATTTGCTGAGCCCCGATATTTCCTCCCAGTTTCTGACGTTTATCTACAACCACTAGCACTTCATCCAACCGAATATACACCGAGCTATATAATAGTATTCCCTTTACCTTTTCAACATACAACATACACATACCATCCGGGCACATAAGGACACATGCAAACGTACACAAAAACCAACCCACATTCTCATGTGTACACGCATGAGCATACATTTGGTTAAAGGCGGGAACTCACTGAACCGGCTGGACGCACGAAAAATGAAATCGGCCTGGCGTCGTGGGAACATCGGGCCGTCGGCCGGTTTGGTCATTTTGGAACTCACGAAACCGGCCGGCCGACCGGCCGGCTTAGTGTGTTCCCGGCTTATCTGGAATTAAAAACACTTATCTAGTCATATACAAACTAAAGGAACACAGCCGATCTATCGTTGTAGGCTAGCGCCCCCTGCCGGATTTGCAACGAGAACGTGCTATCCTGACGCGAGTTCGTATGGCGAGTTCGTCAGTTAATGAGATAAGGCAGGGGCCAGTTTCATAATGGTACTCAGTTTGTTATGAGTTACTTAGCCTTGGCGTAGTCGTCGGAACTAGGTGGACATTTTGGAGTATCGAACTCATTCAACAATGTGAAAGTATAATCAATCAAAGATGGCAAACCTGAGGTACCATGATGATGTATTCTATGACAACACTTATGAAAAAATATGACACTTTTGACAATGACCTTTCAGTCCGACCCCGTGCTGAAGTTTTGCATTGCACATGCGCATAGATGACGTAAAATGTATCGGTCATATTTTATTATATGTTTTTTTCGCAGATGCTGGCTCGTATCGACCGCATCAGTTACGACGAAGGCAACACAAACACGTCCGGCGGTCTGTTCAAGATGAACAGGGAAGTTTTCATACAGTCGAACGGCGACAGACCGAACGTAGACAACATCGCCATCGTGTTGACGGACGGCGCATCGACGCGCGACACCCACCTCCTGAAGCCGTACGCCTACGAGGCCAAGCACAAGTAAGGACGGCTTTCGACATGCGCCTACTTTACCTGGTGTTGGTCACACCAGGAGACGGTTTCATTGAAGTTGTTAAGAGCTCAGAAACCCGATTTTTGTGATGCATATAAATATAACACAAGGCAGAAACTACCATATAACATATCGTTCTGCAGAACAAAATGCAGATTTGGCCTATGTCGGACCCAAAATGTGGAACTCCCTTATCTGGAAGAGTCGTCTACAATACTCTGCCACTTTACACATCTTAAAAAAAGAGTGAAAAATCTGCTTCTACCTAACCAGTAATATACCTTGTTTCTGCTTTGAATGTATTGTTATGCCATGTTACTTTGCTATAATTGTATTACACATTTACTTAAAGACAACTTAGTAGTTACACACGTCCATCGATGTATTTAAATTTTTAATTTGTGGAACACTTGTAATGCACTAATTTTAATTAACTAGTTACACTATTGTGATGGTGTTTTGTTCACGAAGTATTAGCTTTTTTCACGAATTTTAGTAGTACATGAATAAGGAAGATAGGCAATGTTGCTTGATTCCAATTGCTACGTCGTGTAATGTATTTAGTTATGTATATTTTTGTCTTTATTGTTGTTGAACAACTATATATACATGATATATATGTAACAATACAATTATTATTATTATTATTATTTACTCCTCAACAATTATCTTGTATACCCGAAAACAGCCAATATATAACGCATCAGTGGACAGTCATGCTGGGGTGTCATAGAAATAGTGTACTTTCTCAAAACAATTGACTCCGTAGCCATAGACCACTCCTTGAATATTATAATTTTATTTTATTACAGGGGTGTGAAGATCCTCGCCGTCGGAATCACTGCCAACACCAACTTCACGCAACTGAAGGAGATGGCCTCGCCACCCAGTGACATCAACTCGCCGACCGTCTTCAACGTGAGCGACTTCAGCAGTCTCAAGGGCATCCTCTCGTCCTTGATGAAGCAGACATGCGTGACGGCACGTAGCACCACACCAACGATAACGACAACGACAACGACAACGACAACGACAACTACAACGCCAATTCCAACACCAACACTACCGCAAGCGGATTGTAAGTGAAATATGTTGTTGATGTCATTTGTTCTTTGTCGTTGTTCGTTGTGCTGTTAAATGGAACCGCCAGTGAATTGTTCGTGCATATAACATTTTGTCGAAATATAATAATTCCCAGGAACAATCAATAACATCACGAATGCGCTTTACTCGTGATATATATGGCCAAAGTGGGAGATTCAAATGAAATGATCAACTTTCTTCGCCTGGAAGGCCCCAGTATTTAACCTCCACGAGATAAGAACGGTTTTGTTCATTAGCTATGGCTATGCAAGTTCTCATGTTTCGTTACCTGTATACCTTTAGATTCGAAGTTTTACTTGAGACAATTGTGTGTGTGTGTGTGTGTGTGTGCGCGCGCGCGCGCGCGCGCGTTATATTGTGGCTTCAAACAAACTATTCTACTAAATTACTGGCGTAACATGTTTGATCGTTGTTATCATCATCATCATGCTGTCGGTCGCGAAGCGACAAAGACTGCTTCCATCACTTGACTGTTGCTCTCCATTTGTCTCTCTGCTGTGAGAGTGATGTCCATGAGTCGATCTTTATGTCTCTCATCTTCAGGTTTCTCTTGATGGTATCTTTGAACCGGAGACGAGGGCGCCCTCTCTTTCTCTGACCAGAAGACAGTTGCGAGTAGAGAACCTGCTTCGGTAGCCTGTCTGGTGACATCCTCATAAGATGTCCAGTCCACCGGAGATTCTTTCTGATCAGAAGATCTTCCATAGATGGCAGCCCTGTTCGTTCTAGTATTTCCTTGTTTGTCACTTTGTCCATCCAGGTTATCCTCATGATCGAACGCAGATGTCGCATCATGAAGGCATGCAGCTTTTTCACCTGTCGTCTGTACACTGTCCAGGCCTCAGCTCCGTATAGGAGGGTGGACAGCACGATTGCACGGTATATCTTGCCTTTAACCCACATGGACACATGGTGGTTGTTCCAGAGTCTCTGGCGTAGTCGGCCGAAAGATGCACTAGCCTTGGCCATCCTCCTCTGTATTTCATCGTCAATGCATCCATCACTTGATATGGTGCTTCCGAGGTAGGTGAATTCTAGAACAGAGTTCAGCTTGTTTCCATCAAGCATGCTATCCTCCTCTCGGGTTCTTGTAGAGTTGGATTGGTACAGCACCTCGGTCTTCTTGATGTTAATCTTCAGGCCGAACTTCTTTGAAGCATCGGAGAAAGCATCCACTATTTTCTGCATCTCTTCAGCAGAGTGTGCAACCAGTGCACTGTCATCTGCGAATAGCAGCTCTCTCATCAGTATCCGAGTAGTCTTGGTCTTTGCTCTGAAGTGTGCGACGTTGAATAGGTCAGCGTTCTGTCTGGACTGTATGTAGACTCCATCCCCCATGTCTCGGAAAGCCTCGTCGAGCATTGCTGATAGGAAGATGGAGAAGAGCGTGGGGGCCAGTACACAACCTTGCTTGACCCCATTTGTGACACTGAACGATTCTGAGACTTCTCCTCCAACACTAACATTCGCCATCATTCCAGTATGTAGTGCCTCGATCATTGTTGTGAACTTCTCTGGGCAGCCATACTTCCTCAGTAGCTGCCATAGCCCAGTCCTCCCAACTGTATCGAACGCCTTGCTGAAGTCGACAAATACCATATACAGTGGTCGGTCCTGTTCAATGCATTTTTCTTGTAGTTGTCGGAGACAAAATATCATATCCACGGTGCTCCGGTTACCTCTGAAGCCACATTGTGTCTCCGGAACTACCTCTGGTGTTATGTGGGTAGATAGTCTGTTGAGGAGGATCCTCGCGAAGATCTTGCCCGCTATGGAAAGAAGAGAGATTCCTCTATAGTTCCCACAGTCTGTTCGATCACCTTTCTTGTAGATGGTTACAATGCTGGCATCCTTCCATGCTTGTGGTACAGAACCCACCTCCCAGGCATTGGTGATTAGTTGGTGCAGTCTGCTGAACAGATTGTCTCCTCCGTGCTTCCATACTTCTGCGGGAATTCCATCTCCTCCAGGTACTTTGCAACTTTCAGGCCGGCGATTGCTCTAGCCATCTCATCCGTAGTTGGAGTCTCATCGAGGCTTGTCTTGATAATGCGCTGCGGGATGTTGTCCAGAGCTTCGTGATCTATGTCGCCAGGGACGTTGAGTAGCTTCTGGAAGTGTTCACTCCATCTTGCCACAACTCTCTTGCTGTCAGAGAAGGTCTCCATTCCATCTGTTGATTTCAGTTGAACAGGTCCCTTCTTTTTGGGTCCCCACACTTCCTTCAGCCCATTGTAGAAGCCCTTCATGTTGTTACTGTCAGCAGCTCTCTGCAGCTCCACTGCCTTCCTTTCCCACCAGTCTGACTTCAGTGCACGCGTGTGTTTTTGTAGCAATCTGCAGGCATCTTTGTATGCTGCAGTGGTGGACCTAGTGCTCCTGGTTTGTAACACTCTCTGGTGGGCTTGGTCTCTTCTGTTCATAAGAGTCTGTAGCTCCTGGTCATTTGGGTCGAACCAGTCCTGGTGTTTTCTGTCTGGCTTGCCAAGATATGTCTTGGCTGTGTTGTACACGACCTGCTGCAGAGCAGCCCATTCCTCGTCTGGTGTTGAGTTTTCCTTTTCCTCCCATTGGGCGAGAGCACTGTCCATCTCCTGCTCAAAACTCTCCCTATGGCTGGTGGTACTTAGTTTTGCAATGTTCAGCTTGGTCGGCTTACTTGTCCCTTGCCTGTTATGCTTTTGTCGTATTCTGAAAGCCACTTTTGACCTCAGCATCTGGTGATCGGTCCAGCAGTTTGCTCCACGCATGACTCGGGTACTGTGGATGTCCATCTTATCCCGACACCTCGTGATAATGAAGTCGATCATATGCCAATGTCTGGAACGAGGATGCATCCAGGTGGTCTTGCGTTCATCCTTCTGCTTGAACATGGTGTTCGTCACTATCAGTTCGAACTCAGAGCACAGAGCCAGTAGAAGCTCGCCATTGGAGTTGCATTTCCCAATCCCATGTTTGCCCATGACCAAGGGCCACTTATCATTTTCTCTTCCTATCCTCGCATTGAAGTTTCCTATCAGCAGTAGCTTATCTGTATGAGGGATGCCACTGAGCACACTTGCCAGCTGGTAGTAGAAGGCCTCCTTGTTTTCATCTGGTTTGTCATTGTTGGAGCGTACACGCTGATAATTGTAGCAAAGTTGTCCTTGCTCAGAGGTAGTCTCATCGTCATGATTCTGTCACTTACTGGCCGTGGCATTTCTGTCAGCTTTGTGACGATATCCTTCTTGATAGCAAAGCCCACTCCTGCCTCCCTTCTTTCTCCTTCCGGTTTTCCACTCCAGAAGAAAGAGTATTCCAAGTCAACGAGACTACCAGACTCTGAGAACCGTGTTTCACATAGGGCGGCTATGTCGATGTTGTATTTGGCAAGTTCCATTGCTACTAGTGCTGTACGTCTTTCTGGTCGGTTAGCTCCTTCTCGGTCGAGGAGAGTCCTGACGTTCCATTGTCCAATTGTCAGTAGTTGTCTTCTTTGTCTTTGTCTTCTTTGTCTTCTTTTTCCTAGCTGATTTTTCACTGTCGACGGAAGATGAGGTCGAGCAGCGCGGTCCTTGGTAACCCGGGCGACGGCCGATCCGGTATGGAGTTTCATACAGTTGTACATTTCATGGAAGCTGCTTGCAAAAAGTGTTGAAATGCCGCTGGCTTTTGCAAGTTACTAGCGACACTCTCTCGGGGAACAAATAGAGGTCTCACACCGGCAAGAACATGTCAAGACAGGCGCAAACTATGTGTCCCTGCAGTGGCTGGTCGAGAGATGTTGGGAGTTCCATACATCAACCGCCCTTGATGCTGCCACAGTGACATGGTTTTCTAGTTAGGGTTTGCTCCCTTAGCCTTCGGTTCTGACAAGAACCTGTACCACAAGGCAGTGGTTTACAACTCTGCATGGCAGGGGCGTCAAACTCCCTGAGTTGTTGCAGTACCTGTACTGCAACACCTGCATACCATTGTTATCAACAGCTACGTTTATTAACGATTTTAGATGCATCCTGATTTGTCCCCACAGTACATACCAACTTATTTGTGTGCGTATGTAGCTGAAATACCTGTCATGTCAAACATACGGTATCCAGTTTAAAACCAATACATATAGATTTCTTTACACAAACAGAGATGTAACTGAGGTCTACACGTTGTTTTACAACTCAGTGTGCAAACCTACAACGTATCAATGAAACATGCGTCGATGCTCTAGTGACACGATCTGGAATTGTTTGCAGTGTGCACTGAAGCAGTCGATTTTGTGATCGTCCTCGATGAATCCGGCAGCGTCGGGTCTCCCCATTTCAACGAGATGCTGGAGTTTGCCAAACAGCTCGTTCTGTTTCTGGCCGTGGAGAGGCAAGACGTGCGCGTCGGGATGGTGACATTTGACAGCAACGTTTACACGCAGTTCCACCTCAACAGGTTAGCAATCTGCTTAGTTAGGTTAGGTCTGCTTGTGTGTTTGTGTATATATGTGTTTGCGTTATTCGCACGTGTTTCCGTGCAGGTGGATTCGAGTTTCCTTACATGAATTGAAAGCATGATAACACTTTTCAAACGCTCTCTGATTCTGGTATCCACAAACAAGGTCAATTATTAGTAGTAGTAATATTATCATCATTTACATTTTTATTATTACTGTTATTAGACAGTGGCAAATAACAAATGATTAATTAGACTAAATGTAGAGTGGACGAGTCTTTCCCGAAAAAGTCGACAAGGTTTTCAAGCAAGTAGATCTGCCAGGGAGGAGACCGTAACTCGTGTTGCGCAACCTTCTGAACTGCACATTACATTGTATAAAGACATACCTACAATTTCACTCTTTCACGTGTATCCCGTTCGCATCTACCCGTAGATATAACCGGCGCGTCGACATCACACAGGCAATCTCGGCCGTGCGCTACCACGGCAGCAAGACGAACACGGCGGCCGCCCTGCGCCACGTGCGCGAGACGATGTTCACGGCTCGCAATGGAGACCGACCGAACGCGAAGAACGTCATGCTACTCGTCACGGACGGATCCTCCGACAACGGCAGGGAGACGATAAAGGAGGCGCGTGCCGCGAGGGACGCGAATATCCAGATCCTCGTTTCCATCGTCGGCGACTGGGTGAACATGCAGGAGATCAATGCCATTGCATCGTACCCGGTCAGCAAGAACAAGTTCGAAATGCAATATTTCCGTTCGCTCGACAGAACATTCGCGCACAAGATTTACCGAAGAGTTTGCAACAGTGAGTTGTCATTATAGTGCTAATGTAGTACACATAACGGGTAGTGTGATAACATGATATAACCGTACAGAAAAATGTGTAATAACAATAGTATCTAAAGTAACGATAACAATAACAATAACAATAATAATAATAATAATAATAATAATAATAATAATAATTATTATTATTATTATTCATTATAGTTATTATTGATCATTATAGTTATTATAGTTAGTATTGTTATTATTACGATTGTTATTATTATTATTATTATTATTATTATTATTATTATTATTATTATTATTATTATTATTATTATTATTATTATTATTATTATTATTATTATTATTATTATTATTATTATTATTATTATTATTATTATTATTATTATTATTATTATTATTATTATTATTATTATTATTATTATTATTATTATTATTATTATTATTATTATTATTATTATTATTATTATTATTATTATTATTATTATTATTATTATTATTATTATTATTATTATTATTATTATTATTATTATTATTATTATTATTATTATTATTATTATTATTATTATTATTATTATTATTATTATTATTATTATTATTATTATTATTATTATTATTATTATTATTATTATTATTATTGTATTTCAGATCGTATGGTTTTGTTTTGTTTTACCTTTATTTATTTTAATTACTTTTGAAAACATAAATACAATCCTAGCTATCACCATAACACATTACGTGTTGTCTGAACACACTGTCTTATGTGCCTTAACACACTACGTTTGAACACCTCACGTTTTTGCGGAGCTTAAGCGGAATCCTTGCATATAATCATACAGCATATGGTAGAGTGTAATATGTGAAACGTGGACTCTGTTTATATGTGTAACGTGTGTGTCATCTTGCTTATGACAGATGACAACGAATGCAACACAAACAACTGCAACGGGCGTGGAAACAGTGATAAATGCATCGATTACCCGGGCTTTTATCGTTGTATTTGTCGCGGTGGGCACGGAGGACAAACATGCGGAAAACGTCAGTAAAACCAAACAACCCGGAAAACAATCATAGAGCTAGATACACCTTTGCGTACAGTAGCCACGACCACTCGGTAGTTGCAGTAACAGTAGCATCAACCATTGGTGACGTAGCAGTATAAGTATTTGAACGCAGCATATCTTAGTATCGTGTCCAAATACCTTTCAGTAGAGTGCTACTATATGGTGTCAACGACAGTTGCTGATGAAAGCAGGTTGCACCGTTTAATATCTATTTTCGAATGATTTCAACAAATTGTCACTTGTGGATTATTAAGCGCCAATGAAAACTATTAATCCCACTTGATGCTACGATCGAATTGGATTTAAAATGTTGGCATGCTATACTTATGTTTTTTATGTTGTACATTTTCAAATATATCACGATAACAGGTAAAACTTCGACAGGTAAATCTAAAATGATTCAATTCTTAGCCACATCGAAATACGATTTGTATAACGACATAATGAGTATACCTGTGACTCTTGCATGTAAATGGGATAACGACGTATACATGTGACGCGTGAGCGTGAATTATATAGCGTCGTGTAATATATATATAATATATATATATATATATATATATATATATATATATATATATATTACTTGTGAACATGAATTGTATAACAACATACACGTTATGCATGTACGACGTATACCTGTCATGCGTGAATGTGACACGGTTTATTGCTGTTGCTTTACGCAGCATGTGCCAAGCCTGTCGACGTCGTCTTCATGCTGGACGCTTCGCGGAGCAGCGGCAGGGAGAACTTCGAGAAGATGACCATATACGCCCGGTCGATCATAGAAAACCTGAGCATCGGTGAGCGCGGCACAGGACGTCGCACCAGAGTCGGCCTGATGACCTTCAGCGAGCGACCGAGACTCGTGTTCAACCTGAACAAATACGCCACCAAGTACGACGTCCTGAACGCGTTCACGCCACACTACACCGAGACACCTGGCACAAACATCGGCGAGGCGATCCGCTTCGTTCGCACGCAGATGTTCACGCGAAACGCCGGAGACCAGGACCAAGTGCCGAATGTTGCCGTGCTGCTGACGGACGGCAAGTCAAAGGACGAGAAGGCGGCATGGGCGCAGTCCGTGCTGGCCCGGAAGGCGAACATACACATCGTCTCGGTGGCCATCGGGCGCGACGTCAACATCGGAGAGCTGGAGGCGATCAGCAGCGCGCCCAGCGACGTCAGCAAGAACGTCATCAAGGCGGCCTCGTTCGACCAGCTGCAGCACCACCGAGATCAGCTTTCCAATGCACTGTGCTATAGTAAGTGTTAGTGGTTCCTCTGAAAGATATAGTTGTAGTAGCACACTGGCGCAGTGGCTATAGAGCTTTGGACTTTCGACGAAGAGAACCCATGTGCTGCCGTGTCAAACTTTCGGCAAGTTATTTCACTCTACATTGCTCAGGTTCACTTTGAGAAAACCTGAGTCTTGGATACCTCGTTATAGAAAACTTACCTTTACATATTTATTTACTTTTGTGGGATTACTGATCACCTATATCTCTTTAGCTAATCATTTTGTCAGCCGTGCAAACTACTGTCGACTTTGTTACGCCTTTCCTTCTGGTTTCCTCAATCAGGGGTGAAATGGACATCCTCTAAGGACGTAATACTCTCGCAGCTGCTTTATCCATTGTTACCATGTATGACATTAATCACCATCGAGCAAACACAGCATATCACACCTCTCATATACAACTCTTGATATTTAACATTCAAATTGTTGGAACTGCAGATTCTACTCTCTATTGAAACAGGACACAACACACAATATCGGCATAAAGTCAAGGAAATAGCAAGAAAAACTTATACTGCCATTTTTCATGTTCTGAGCAATTTTATAGATGTTGGTTTGCATGTAGGTAAATTATTTATTGATGTAATGATACTGCCACCATTCCTGACTTTCTGTTAACAATAAACAAAACATTACTAGTTTTGTAAATATTGAAATATGAAACATGAAAAATGCCAGTTTTGCTATCGTTTCCCATGACTTTATGCCGGTACTGCATACCGAAAACGTATGCTCATCTTATTTGTTACAGACGTCAACCACTGTGCCCCAAGTCGTTGCCGAAACGGGGGAGAATGCGTAAACACCTTCTTCGGATACAAGTGTTCCTGTGTTCAGGGTTACACCGGCAAACACTGCGAGAGATGTGAGTATTGGGGTCAATGTAAGCTGTTTCTCTGTTCTCACGCTGGAGGCAATTTATATACTCTCCCCCGACCACTAATCTCCGCGGACCACTAATATATATTTTACTGAAACGTTTTACTTTTGTTGATACCTCATTTGAAATTGTACACTGCAAGTGATTTTTGTATATTCCCTCTTGGTTCCTTTACCTAACTCATCATATCTCGCAACGGTGATATTTCAAATGTATCCTGTGGATAACAGCAATGACATCGCTTTATTTTGCGTAGGCGATTTGTCCTGGTAGCTCGTAGGATTGACTCGTATTTGATATTGTTTGCGTAGCCTGCTCCGGTCGTGTGGACATCGTCTTCATCGTCGATTCGTCCGGCAGCATACGACGGGAACGGTTCCAGATAGTGAAGGACTTCGTCAAGGGCATCGTCGAGCAGATGGAAATCTCCCCAGACAAGACTCGCATCGGCGTCGTCTCTTGGAGCGACCAGGCCAAAGTCGAGGTACAACTATATCTTCTTCTTGGGGGCACGTCACTCGGCAGCTGCTATTTGTCTTTCCCCACCTCTCTATCTTTCTTTATTTCGTTTTCTCACTCTTTCGATCAGGATATGGATCACTCTCTCTCTCTCTCTCTGTCATTTATAAAGACCACCATCCATTCATGTTGTCTCCAACTCCCGTTTCAAGCTGTCTTTCGAACGGGCACATGGTTCCTCTCTTCGTCACTTGTCATCGTATTTTACTTGCCAAGCTCTAACTGGCTGTCTGTCAACACCCGTTCGTTGAACACATCCTCCCAATCTCATTACTTTCCGACTACGTTCCTCGCTAGGTGTTCTTGTTTCATTCCAGTCCTCTTTCAACTATTTCATCTTCCTTCTATCCTCTTACATCATCCATATATTCGTGTGGCCAAGTTGTTTGCGTTTTATGCTATCTTCTCGTTCTGTTTCACTTTCAGTACCAGTGTTCCCAGTCCATTCCATACTTACAGGCTGGCACAATGCAGGCTTCCATAACATCATTTACAATGCACCCGATAGTCTTTATCAGGCCATTCCTTTTTTCTATTATTGACAGTGGTGTGCTGCACAAACACTACTACAAACACATCGGTCAGTCTGATACGAGAAAAGTATTACAGTAAAGTTATTTCAAGTAGTAATATATCCTCTTCTGACAGGGTAACATATACATCGACTATACACAACACAGTTTAGACTGATTTGATTGAGAATCTAATACACATTTTTTACTTTCAAATCTAAAATGCCTCCACATAACGTCGTCATTTATGTTGTTTCATTACAGTTTCATTTGAATTCATACGACAATAAACACGACGTGCAGCAAGCAATCCAGTACATGCGATTTGTCGGAGGGCGTACGCACACTGCGCAGGCGTTGCGACTAGCGCGTGCATCGTCATTCACTGCCGCTCACGGCGCGCGCGACTCGGTTCCTCACTACGCGTTCGTGATCACGGACGGCAACTCGAACATTAACAAGCAGAGGACGATTCCAGAGGCCATCGAGATTAGAGCCGCAGGCGTGCACATATTCACGGTGTCCGTCGGCACATTTGTGAACCAGATTGAGCTGAAGGGCATCGCGAGTCAAAAGCAGAGCGACAACATGTTTAACGTGAGCAGTTTCCACGGCCTGCCGGCACTCGTCAGTTCGATGCCAGGACTTGTCTGCAACGGTGAGTGTTGCGTAGATGAATACACGCGTACAGTTTCAGCTATATGTTCGACACTCCGAACGTATCAAAACAATGTATGCACATGTGTATCTGTCTCCGTAGATGTTTCGTTGTGTGTTTCTGTCTCTGTTTGTCGGACTATTTCCTTCTGTATGTCTTTGTGTGTCTGACATGACATTCTTACTTTCCTTCCTTCATTCTGTCTGTATGTCTGTCTGTCTGTCGTTCCGTAAGTTTGTCTTTATGTCTGTTTGTCTGTCTGCCTGTCTGCCTGCCTGCCTGTCTGTCTGTCTGTCTGTCTGTCTGTCTGTCTGTATGTCTGTCTGTCTGTCTGTCTGTCTGTCTGTCTGTCTGTCTGTCTGTCTGTCTGTCTCTCTCTCTCTCTCTCTGTATCCGTATCCGTATCCGTATCCGTATCCGTATCCGTATCCGTATCCGTATCCGTATCCGTATCCGTATCCGTCTCCGTCTCCCTGTCTCTGTCTCTGTCTCTGTCTCTGTCTCTGTCTCTGTCTCTGTCTCTGTCTCTGTCTCTGTCTCTGTCTCTGTCTCTGTCTCTGTCTCTGTCTCTGTCTCTGTCTCTGTCTCTGTCTCTGTCTCTGTCTCTGTCTCTGTCTCTGTCTCTGTCTCTGTCTCTGTCTCTGTCTCTGTCTCTGTCTCTGTCTCTGTCTCTGTCTCTGTCTCTGTCTCTGTCTCTGTCTCTGTCTCTGTCTCTGTCTCTGTCTCTGTCTCTGTCTCTGTCTCTGTCTCTGTCTCTGTCTCTGTCTCTGTCTCTGTCTCTGTCTCTGTCTCTGTCTCTGTCTCTGTCTCTGTCTCTGTCTCTGTCTCTGTCTCTGTCTCTGTCTCTGTCTCTGTCTCTGTCTCTGTCTCTGTCTCTGTCTCTGTCTCTGTCTCTGTCTCTGTCTCTGTCTCTGTCTCTGTCTCTGTCTCTGTCTCTGTCTCTGTCTCTGTCTCTGTCTCTGTCTCTGTCTCTGTCTCTGTCTCTGTCTCTGTCTCTGTCTCTGTCTCTGTCTCTGTCTCTGTCTCTGTCTCTGTCTCTGTCTCTGTCTCTGTCTCTGTCTCTGTCTCTGTCTCTGTCTCTGTCTCTGTCTCTGTCTCTGTCTCTGTCTCTGTCTCTGTCTCTGTCTCTGTCTCTGTCTCTGTCTCTGTCTCTGTCTCTGTCTCTGTCTCTGTCTCTGTCTCTGTCTCTGTCTCTGTCTCTGTCTCTGTCTCTGTCTCTGTCTCTGTCTCTGTCTCTGTCTCTGTCTCTGTCTCTGTCTCTGTCTCTGTCTCTGTCTCTGTCTCTGTCTCTGTCTCTGTCTCTGTCTCTGTCTCTGTCTCTGTCTCTGTCTCTGTCTCTGTCTCTGTCTCTGTCTCTGTCTCTGTCTCTGTCTCTGTCTCTGTCTCTGTCTCTGTCTCTGTCTCTGTCTCTGTCTCTGTCTCTGTCTCTGTCTCTGTCTCTGTCTCTGTCTCTGTCTCTGTCTCTGTCTCTGTCTCTGTCTCTGTCTCTGTCTCTGTCTCTGTCTCTGTCTCTGTCTCTGTCTCTGTCTCTGTCTCTGTCTCTGTCTCTGTCTCTGTCTCTGTCTCTGTCTCTGTCTCTGTCTCTGTCTCTGTCTCTGTCTCTGTCTCTGTCTCTGTCTCTGTCTCTGTCTCTGTCTCTGTCTCTGTCTCTGTCTCTGTCTCTGTCTCTGTCTCTGTCTCTGTCTCTGTCTCTGTCTCTGTCTCTGTCTCTGTCTCTGTCTCTGTCTCTGTCTCTGTCTCTGTCTCTGGCTCTGTCTCTGTCTCTGTCTCTGTCTCTGTCTCTGTCTCTGTCTCTGTCTCTGTCTCTGTCTCTGTCTCTGTCTCTGTCTCTGTCTCTGTCTCTGTCTCTGTCTCTGTCTCTGTCTCTGTCTCTGTCTCTGTCTCTGTCTCTGTCTCTGTCTCTGTCTCTGTCTCTGTCTCTGTCTCTGTCTCTGTCTCTGTCTCTGTCTCTGTCTCTGTCTCTGTCTCTGTCTCTGTCTCTGTCTCTGACTCTCTCTCTCTGTCTCTCTCTTTCACTCTCTCTCCCTCTCCCTCTCCCTCTCCCTCTCTCTCTCTCGATGTCTCTGTCTCTGTCTCTGTCTCTGTCTCTGTCTCTGTCTCTGTCTCTGTCTCTGTCTCTGTCTCTGTCTCTGTCTCTGTCTCTGTCTCTGTCTCTGTCTCTGTCTCTGTCTCTGTCTCTGTCTCTGTCTCTGTCTCTGTCTCTGTCTCTGTCTCTGTCTCTGTCTCTGTCTCTGTCTCTGTCTCTGTCTCTGTCTCTGTCTCTGTCTCTGTCTCTGTCTCTGTCTCTGTCTCTGTCTCTGTCTCTGTCTCTGTCTCTGTCTCTGTCTCTGTCTCTGTCTCTGTCTCTGTCTCTGTCTCTGTCTCTGTCTCTGTCTCTGTCTCTGTCTCTGTCTCTGTCTCTGTCTCTGTCTCTGTCTCTGTCTCTGTCTCTGTCTCTGTCTCTGTCTCTGTCTCTGTCTCTGTCTCTGTCTCTGTCTCTGTCTCTGTCTCTGTCTCTGTCTCTGTCTCTGTCTCTGTCTCTGTCTCTGTCTCTGTCTCTGTCTCTGTCTCTGTCTCTGTCTCTGTCTCTGTCTCTCTCTTTCACTCTCTCTCCCTCTCTCTCGATGCCTCTCTCTCTCTCTCTCTCACTCACACATACATGCACGCTCGCATACTGATTCTCCACCTCTGTCTTCCTCTCTCTCCCAACTCTCCTAATATTACCATCATCCTTACCTATTAATTAAAATACTGTGTTCCTTGCGTCCGTAGATGTCGACGAGTGCTCCAGTAACCCGTGCCAGGGCGGGTCTAGATGCATCAACGCCATCAAGCGCTACGTGTGCATTTGTTCAGAAGGAAGGACGGGCTACAACTGCCAGAAGAGTGAGTGTTCGTCATTTGTGCATGACGATAATGTTAAGGAAGTCTAAATTGATAACCGCAAGCGGGAATATTTCGTATAAAAGACAAAGCTTGACGTACGTCGGTCAAATGAATACTTTTGGTTGCGACGTAGTTAAATTGTTTGGCTACTTAGTATAAGTTATTGTCTCGATTTTTCGTCATTTATATTAGTGCATCTAACCTTTTTAGTTACTGTTGTTTTGCATCAAGCTATTTTCTTTCAGTTAGATACACTATTGTTTTGGATGTGCATAATTTGACTTTGCGAGAAGTAATAGTGCTTAAAATAGACTTTTTTGCAATAATTGTTTTATTGAAACAATTTGTGTTAATTATATTACTATCCCTATTCCACCCGTTACGTCCATGTTACAGTTAGTTACTTTCCTCTTTCTCTTAGTTTCCTTCTCGTCTTTCAGTTCAAGTAGTCTCTTGTTTCAGAGAGTTTTTGCAGTAATGTGCAATAATTGCGTTTCAGTTAGTTTTAAGTTGTAACTAGTTAGTTAGTTTCTTCATTTCAGTTAGTATTGTTTTGTTTCAGTTTCTCAGTCGTTCGTGTCAATTAATTTAGTTCACGTTAGTTACTATTGTGCTTTAGTTAGCTATTGTCACGTGTTCAGTGCGATACGTTTACCTCAAATGTATTATGCTGTAGTAAATAGTATTAGTAGAGTTCAATATTTGGTAGTATATGTTATTGATAGATTGTCATATTGCTAGTACACAGCACAGGTATTGCGCTCTGTTGGTATTACTAGAAACATGCTATACTTATTTTTGAAAAAAATGCTATATTGGTAGTATACCCTCATAACGTATTAATAGTATAAAGTAGTGGCATAGTGTTCTGTTTATTACATACTATGTTAGTGCAATATATCATAGACAGCATACCGTATTGTTAGAGTATCCTATTGGTAGAATAGCTTAGTGTGTATCATTTATAGTACACTGTAGTAATATAGTTGGCAGTAGACCTTATTAGTAGTACATTATATTGGTAGCATACATTATTTGTGGCGTGTTTTATTTATAATATAATATAATAATAGAGTTGATAGTACATCGAAAAGGTAGTGTGTTAGGTTGGTGGTAGATCGTAGTGTGTTTTATCTGTAGGAACAACTATGAGTAGTCATACGAGTGATAGTGAAGCGTACGAATAGTGAGCCGTATTGGTAGCCCGCCCTACCGCTAGCACGTAGTACGTTCACCGCTTGCCTGCCTCCGTAGCTTGTCGTCGCAACATCGACGTCGCCTTCGTCCTCGACATGTCCGGAAGCACGGACGTCCACCACGACCGCACGATGGAGCTGGCCCGCCAGATCGTCTACGGCCTCGACATGTCCTACGGCCGCTCCCGCGTCGCACTGCTCTCGTATGGAACCAGTCCACGCGTCCACTTCAATCTGAACAAGTACAGCGACAAGACTTCCGTCCTCAATGCCATGTACTTCCGGCCGGACGAGGGTCGCACGAACACCGCCGGCGCCCTGTCGATGCTCACCGACAGCGTCTACCGGAACAACAACGGAGACAGGTCCGGGGTGCCGAACGTCGCTGTCGTCGTCACTGACGGGTTCTCGAACGTCAACAAACAGAACACGATACGCGCGGCGGAGAACGCGAAACGACAGGGCATAGTGATCTACGTAGTGTCTGTAGGTGACCAGATATACAGGCCCGAGATCAGCGGCATCGCCGGTAAGACGAATCAGCCGTCAGACAAGTACATATTTTCGCTGAAAAAACACCATAGCATCGCAAGCGTCGCCGACAGCATATCGACAGAACTTTGCCGTGGTAAGTGTGTGGCGATGGTTTGTGTAGTCGTAACGTTTCATAAATGCGTCGATGTTAAGTCGGGGTGATGTTGCTTTTTTGTGTATCGAAATAACTGCGCCTGCATTAGGTGACTTTGCTTTATCGTATTTTGACTAAACTGTGCCGATGGTAAGTATGAGGTGATAGTGCTTCTTCGTGTATCGACTGAACTGTGCCGATGGTAAGTATGAGGTGATAGTGCTTCTTCGTGTATCGACTAAACTGAGCCGATGGTAAGTATGAGGTGATAGTGCTTCCTCGTGTATCGACTGAACTGTACCGATGGTAAGTATGAGGTGATAGTGATTCCTCGTGTATCGACTAAACTGAGCCGATGGTAAGTATGAGGTGATAGTGATTCCTCGTGTATCGACTAAACTGAGCCGATGGTAAGTATGAGGTGATAATGATTCCTCGTGTATCGACTAAACTGAGCCGATGGTAAGTATGATGTGATAATGATTCCTCGTGTATCGACTGAGCTGTACCGATGGTAAGTATGAGGTGATAGTGCTTCTTCGTGTATCCACTAAACTGAGCTGATGGTAAGTATGAGGTGATAGTGCTTCTTCGTGTATCGACTAAACTGAGCCGATGGTAAGTATGAGGTGATAGTGCTTCTTCGTGTATCGACTAAACTGAGCCGATGGTAAGAATGAGGTGAAAGTGCTTCCTCGTGTATCGACTAAACTGAGCCGATGGTAAGTATGAGATGATAGTGCTTCCTCGTGTATCGACTGAACTGTACCGATGATAAGAATGAGGTGATAGTGCTTCCTCGTGTATCGACTGAACTGTGCTGTATGAGGCGACATTGCTTTCTCGGATGTCGACTGTGGTGGTGATATGTATGAGGTAATGTTGCATCATCGTGCATTGACTAAAATGTAACGATGGTACTTATGAGATCATGTGTTTTCGAGTCCGTTCACTAAACATTAACGATGGTAAGTTTGAGGTGATGTTGCTTTCATTTATTATTAAAAAAAAACTGAACTGTGCCAATGATACGTATTACCTGAAGTTATGTGCCCGTGTGCAAAACATTTGTGGTGAAGTTGGTCAGTCAAATTCTAGACAAACTCGACACATATACGTAATTGGTTTGTTTGTAAACTTTGACTAGGGTTGGGTTGATAAACGCATCGGTCCTGTACATGTACAGTTGGCTACATCTCGTTTGTTTCGATAATCCCAATTATTACATAAATTACTGAATGTATTAGTATATGTACAGGTGTTTGTTTGTGTATTTGTGCTTGTGTGTGTGTGTGTATGCGCGCGTGTGTGTGTGTGTGTGTGTGTGTGTGTGTGTGTGTGTGTGTGTGTGTGTGTGTGTGTGTGTGTGTGTGTGTGTGTGTGTGTGTGTGTGTGTGTGTGTGTGTGTGTGTGTGTGTGTGTGTGTGTGTGTGTGTGAGTGAGTGTTTGTCAAACAACTGTGATATATTATAATTTATAACGCGAAGGGCCTGTCGGTGCTTGTGAAAGATATGTCTTTAATATAAATTCGTTGATTAGTTAGCAAAGTTGCGGTGACGTTTGTGATGACGTATGCGGTAAGGATGAAGTTGGCAGAGACGCTGATGATGACGAATATGATAAGGTTGATGAAGATGACACATACAATGGTGATGAGGATAATAACCTATACGACACTATGATGACAATTACAATGTCGACCACAACGATACTCAAATCATACTAAGTATATTCGAATGTCAATTTTAACCCTGTTATTTTGTCTTTCAGAAAGATGAGCCTCCCTGATAAGTAGAAGAAGGAAACTAGGGACCACGATGCGTGCACGCATCGTTAACAGAGTATGCCACAGTCAACATTATTACTATTTCTATAACTAGCGCAGTACAAAGCATATCAAATTATTATAATATGGTTTAGCTGTAGATTATGTAATATACAGAGCTAAAGAATAATAAAAATATTATTGTGCTGGCCGAATCGCAGTGAGCGTTTTACTGTGAACATTTACGAGGTTATTCAAGAACTACATCTTCTATAGAGGAAGCCAGACATTGGATGTAATGTGTATCCGTGTCGCCATGTGGAACCTTTTTACCAGCGAATCTGTTGCCACTGGCTATATATGCACAACGCGAAGCTCTGCTTAAATTTTGAAAAGAGTGAAGTTAGTGTATTATTACGGAGACCGAATCAACAATGTGGATATGTCATAACCGGTGGTAACTGTTTAGAGTATTGTTATAATATAAGCATAGCCATACCAACTCGCCTATGCTCGCGAACAAGCACACACACATACATACACACTCACACACATATATATATACATACACACACCACACATACACCACACAAACACGCACAAACACATGCACACACATACATACTCACATATAATATATATATATATATATATATATATATATATATATATATATGTATATATATATATATATATATATAATTTATACACTTTACACATTCCATTTTGCGTTTACAACATAGCGAATAATTTGTACTTATAAGTAGTGATTGACTTACAGTAGTTAACACTGGAATTGTCGTTGATATTGCATGTTTTAAATACAATCTAGATAGTGTTTTCAGAATATTGTGTGACCGAAAACACTGACATTAGTCATATGTTTATTCTTTTGCTTTCTGTCGACTTGCGAACGTGTTTTCTTTTCTACCGTAGACGGTTATGCCGTCTGCCATCACCAGTGTCAAGTTTAGAAATGTACGTGTCGTGA
Source organism: Oasisia sp. SBJ-2009 (assembly GCA_964017155.1). NCBI lineage: Eukaryota > Metazoa > Annelida > Polychaeta > Sabellida > Siboglinidae > Oasisia > Oasisia sp. SBJ-2009. The sequence goes on from OZ024854.1 coordinate 7,494,546, forward strand.
TACATTATAGTTGTTATGTACATTTCTTGGTATTCCGACATCTACAATTTGTTTAGCTACTTGCGGACGCCTACTTAGCTTCCACACACTCTATTGAACATTCTTCGAACGACGTGGCATGACGCCATTGTGTACATTTAAATAAGTGAGCGACGACGCGTGTTTTACATGTCTCACGTAAGTCGTCAATGTGTTGTGTCGACCTTGTATCCCGGATGATGTCATACTGTCAGCAGTTTGATGGATATGTTACCAAACTAACATAATACTATGTAATTGTTCTTCACCAATGTGATAAATGGTTCCACATTATTATATACAGAGTATGCAACGGAAATGTTGGCGTTTAGCTTACTTTAGGTTAGGTTAGAGTATTAATACTTTGTAATTGATAACATTATAACGTAGTTTATTATATGGATTTGTATTTATCTATGATAAAATTAAGTAAGTTATTGAGGCGTGCCTGAACGGCGTAGGAAGTATGGACCACGTGCGTGTGTGCACGAATAATGTATTTTAATTATCGTTTTGCGTAATAAAATTGTGATCATACTGACGTGGTTTCAGATCATTGCTGATATAGGCGACCTGAGCCCAATTCATATTACAACCTTCAGCGTTGACACTGAGTTAACATGTGCCGTGCCATTTTATGTCATAGGAAGCCATAGACGGGCTCAAGGTGCTTTGGTCGCATGCGCACTGCTAGACAGACTAATTAGAACCATGCCTGCGTTAGCCTGACATGCCCTATAGAACCTTTGAACGCAATTCCCCTGGAAGATCTTTAAGGGTAGCCTCGATTACACAGGCTCCGTGAGGTAGCTTCACTTTTCTGCCCCTCAACTCAACTCTGCCTCGGAAAATTAATGGGTTGCCGTTGTAACCGCCAGGGCGGCCTACCCAAGATTAGGGTAGATATGCTGATTGGTTCTCAGGCCGAATTTTAAATAACAAATTAAATAAGGATACCTTTTTTAGATAATGTTGTAGTATAAACATATTCAAAATTAAACTTGTATTAACACAAAAATAATAACAATTATAAATGTGTAGTTGATTATAAAATCTGAATTACCGCAGGATTAACCAGTATCCGTTAGGTGGCAGCATTGTTTAACCCCATTCAGATAACATACAATGATAGCTGTTTATCAGATAATGCTGTATTATAAAAACTCTTCAAAATTAAACGTATATTAACACAAAACAAATACAAAATATAAATTTGAAGTTGTTTAAAAAAAATAGCAATTACGGCAGAATGAACCAGTGCCCGTGAGGTGGCACCATTGTTTAGACCACACGGATAGCATTCAAACGCCGGTAAGGTCACCATACCAGACTGTCTTCTAGGCGAAGCTACGCAGTCGAGCGACATTCGGTTAAGCGAGACTACTCTAAGGGGTGCCAATGCGGAAGTGGGCGGGATCACGTGACACGCAGGGAAATGTTGAGGCATTTCACTTCTTGGTCCCGTATGCTATGCAGCGTAACTTCGCCAAGACGATAACCTGGTGATAAATATGCTTTGCCTATGTAGCCCTTACGTAATGTCACTGCTCGGAGAGGTCATCACCATTTTGGATTAATTCACAGGCTTATGTGTATAATAATAATTAATGTTTAATATGTACGCAAGCTTTTGATAATGAATCTAAGTTATCAAATATATATACACAAAATAAAATGTAAACAAATGAAAAATGAGGCGAGCAATTAACATCGACAAATATATATTTATTGATATGTTTTAGAATAAGCTTGATTTTGAATAATATTTATAATATATTATTGTATATTAAAAGGGTATTCTTGCTTAATTTTGTTATTTCAAATTCGGCCTGAGAACCAATCAGTGTGTCTATTATTGTGGGATAAGGCCGCCCTGGCGGTCACATTGGCAGAGCATTACTTTCCCAGGCGGTTGTGAGGGGGCATAAAAAGCACTGCCACTTCACGGCGTGTGGGTAATCGAGGGTACATATTTCTAGTAATATTTCGTGTTCCCCTAGACTTGTGAACACTACCCTTACTACAGTTTACCTTCAGGTAGCCTACGACAGTGGATTTATTGTACTGTCCACCAGGCTAGATAGGAAACCTCAAATTGCATCCGGAAATGCGTCCAGTCCCTAAATAGTGTAACTTAATCCTATATCCAGCCATCCACTTCCATTATTTGGCTGCTGAGCAGTCCCACCCCCTGCCTGTTTCCTAAATGTGCACAGAGAGAGGGGGAAGGGAGGGAAGGAAGGAGTATGGATGTGAGTGGGTGTGTGAGTGAGTGAGTGAGAGAGGGAGGGAGGTAGGGAGGGAGGGAGGTAGGGAGGTAGGGAGGGATGGAAGGAGGGAGGGAGGAAGGTAGGGAGGGAGGGAGGTAGGGAGGGAGGGGGAGGGAGGTAGGGAGGGAGGGAGGTAGGGAGGGAGGGAGGGAGACAGGACGAAAGGGAGGTAGGCATGGATGGAGGCAGGGAGGCAGTAGAAGAGGGGAGGGAGGGAGGGTGGGAAGGAGGGACGGATGAGACAGAGAGGGTGAGATAGAAAGGGAGACATATTTGGAAAACAACAGTTATATGGATGAAGATTACATTAGCTTCTAAATATCCATTTTGTTGAGAGATCATCCGAGTGTTGATAGAATGCAAACAATTGCCCGAATTACAACACACATCTCCTGATAGGATTAAAAATAATCTGCTTTGTAGGCGACTCGCTTTACAATATCAATTTATAAAAGCAACCATATAACGATTGCAATGCGATCATCATCTTTTGTGTGTCAAAATGTTGTAATATGTTTCAGTAAACATATATGGTTTTGATATTGTACGTTTTGTTGGTATGCCTGTGTTTCGGTTGAGGTGACTATCGAATGTTCCCTTGTTTAAAGCACCTGTATAGTTACCTTGTTCTGGTTTGGTAATGCTGGGAGATCGTTCTATTTTGCGTAAATATTACTTGGCAGCATGAAGCATGGGGAAGTACATCAATGATTGTTAAAGTATCCCTTTACATATATAAACAGCAATGCCTTCATCATTAACACTCGTATCACAACTAACACTAGGTCCGACGTCGGTCAAACCTTGGAATCGATTTAAAAAAACAGTAGTATCAACTTTCGAATAATGATACACCCTATGTCCGATTAATAATTGACCCCAACTTCCGGCCAACATTACACCCAACATGTCGCTACAATGGTCGCCTTCAGTTCGTTTATCGTGTAAGGCACCCGAGTTTACTGCGTTGCCCCATCTTCACGCTAACAATAAGCTTAATATTCGTTTGATGGTCTTTCAGAAGAGCGTTGTTTTACAGTGATATCCGATCGCAATACGGATGCATAACCAATTTTCAAATATGCATTTTGAGACTTCAGAGTCAATATATGTCGGACGGATAGACTGTTAAATTTTGTCTGAATATTGACAGGAAACACAGCTTTGCAAGACTTCTATCTTGGTTGTCATCATCCTATATGTCACGTCTGTGTCATGCCAATGTGTATGTTGACATCGTGGATCACTGGCATTTTGAAACCTGAAACAATGAAATGTCAACCATTACGAAAATTGACAATGTTACCTAATGATTTGTTATAATAAAACACCTAATTGTCATATATCACGACATAATCAACAGTTTCGGTGCTAAATACCCGACTGGTGGTCACCCAACTTGGACAACGAAACATAAACAAAGCTCCGATCATTCATTTTATCGCTCATTCAGTTGTATTTCGAACGTAATATAAACTTACCTTCAGTTCAATGCCAGAAGTGTCCAAATCCAACGATATATAAGCACAAACTTAATCAGTAGTAAACAGCTACGATGTCCAAGACGCCGCCATTTTTGGAGGTCCACAGATGATGAACTTCAATCACGAAAAACTCGAATTTTTTAATGCGAACCCATGTCAAAATTACCCAGGATTCATAGCTAAGATATCAAGGAATCAGTGGGAATTAGTCTCATAAGTATCCGCAAGATGGGGCCACCGCTAGAGGCTTTTTCCGTGTCGGACGCTTTCGGGCGCTCTGGGGAGGAGCGACCCGGACGCTTTCGGACGCGTGGGGTCTAATGGGTTAAAGTGATGCTACTCCAAACGTTGCCAATCCACAAGAAGAAACGTTTCATGAACATGTGTAGTCCCATACTCGCATACCAAAGTGACATACATTTTAATAGTTGACGATTGATCCATTAGTTTGTAAGTATATTGTTCACATGTTTTATTAACGTTCTATCCCATAGCTGTTATCACTAAGCAAAAGACAAACAGGTGTGTGGTGTCTATTTTTAATGACCAAAACATGCAAATTTCAGTGATCCAGTTTCATATCAAATTAAATCAAAATGTGTTGTAACTCTTTACAATAAATAAAAATTAAATTAAGGCAAATAGTATATGATCACGTAAAGAGAAAAACAGTTGCCGTATTTAAAACATATTTGTTCTAAGCTATAACAGCAAAAAACCTTATTGTCATGTTGTGTTTCGGGAGTAAAACATGTGGTATATACAGGAGCTGGTGCATTCCTCCGATCGGACCAAATACTTTCTCTCTCGCACACATATCTCGCTCTGTCCCGGAAGTATCGTCGTTTAGTACTGTATCAATAAATCAGTTTTAGCTTTTGATCCCATGCGAGAGCGGGCGTTGTCTGTCAGAAGAGACCTAGCTCTAATGCACCAGTTATCTATGCACCTCTCCAAGTTAGTTAATTTAACGAGATGGCAATATATATTCCTTTCAGAAAACCAATATCGCGCCACGAACTGAGAGCGTCCGCAGGCAGACGTTTAATTAATACATTTTGTGTCACACCGTTTCATAAACAACCCAAGCAGCAATGTTGAATGCCCAATAACAAATGGCAAAGCACGAAGATTGGACGTATCACTTCAGTAGTGAAACAGCGTCTACAATTGCGTAGTTTGTTAGATCACGAACTGATGTATAGTTGTTTTGTATAGACCGTCTACAACTCAGATACGTGTACAATCATATAGAAATTCACAGTCTGATTACGCAAATTATTGGATACATGTATAATATATATATTCTATATAACACGAACAACCGACTATACCTATAATGGTTATTATATGAACAACTCGATAAACAACGACTACACCTATAATGGTTATCATATGAACAACGCGATAAACAACGACTACACCTATCACGGTTATCATATGAACAACGCGACAAACAACGATTACAGCTATAACGGTTATCATATGAACAACACGAGAAACAACGACTACACTTATAACGGTTATCATATGAACAACGCGATAAACAACGACTACACTTATAACGGTTATCATATGAACAACGCGATAAACAACGACTACAGCTATAACGGTTATCATATGAACAACATGAGAAACAACGCCTACACCTATCACGGTTATCATATGAACAACGCGATAAACAACGACTACACCTATCACGGTTATCATATGAATAACACGAGAATCAACGACTACACCTATAATAGTTAGCTTATTAACAACACGACAAAAAACTACTACACCTATAACGGTTATCCTATGAACAACACGAGAAACATCGACTACACGTATAACGGTTATCATACGAACAAGGCGATAAACAGTTATGTTAAGACATTGAATAGCACTTCGGATACAATAATAGGGGAGCGGTGGTCGCGCTGCAGAGCGCCGGACTGTCAGAGGGAAGTAAAAGAGTATTAGAATAATATACAGTGAACGAACTTGACCAAGACCAGACTCGGCATCAAAGGATTTAAACCCGGGTTCTCTTGATTGAGAGTCTGAAATCCTATTCAGTACGCCACTGCGTCACTGCGCCATTGCGTCACCGCGCCGCTGTGCCACTGCGCCACTGCGTCACTGCGCCATTGCGTCGCTGCGCCGCTGTGCCACTGCGCCACTGCGCCACTGCGCCACTGCGCCACTGCGCCACTGCGCCACTGCGCCACTGCGCCACTGCGCCACTGCGCCACTGCGTCTCTGAGCCACTGCGCCTCTGCGCCACTGCGCCACTGCGCCACTGCGCCACTGCGTCACTGCGCCACTGGGCCACTGCGCCACTGGGCCACTGCGCCACTGCGCCACTGCGTCACTGCGTCACTGCGCCACTGCGCCACTGGGCCACTGCGCCACTGCGCCACTGCGCCACTGCGCCACTGCGCCAAAGCATAATGGGAACTCATGCGACGATCTTGAATAGCAGACGCCATACAATTTTAATGTGTACCAAATCATGCATGCCAACAAATGTACACCGCATTATTTTGAATATTTAGGTATATTCGAAAATAGCGCCTTTTAAACCTTACGATTTATCACAGTTCTTTCCATTTTACACTTTAAACTATCTGGCTCTGAACTGTTCAGTCGAACACACTCTCGCCACATGCTGGGTGCATTCAATACTGCAAAATAACACAAAGATCCATCCGCGCCTATTGTAAGGCATTCGGTAAAACCGCTCAGGGCACGGAGTCTAAAAGAATGTATTAACGGCAGGAAACCTGATAACTGATTACATTTTGAAAACTACAATCACCAGGCTCCACGTTAGTCCTCTCTTAGCTTGTTCTCACCTGCAAATTCGCTAAATTGGCGAAATGATGAAAGTAAATTGGTATTATATTAGCGTCAAGAAGAACATTATATATGTCCGTATATATTAGCGTCAAGAAGAAAATAGCGTTGCTATGGTTGATATTTACTTAATCTCGATTTCACATATCTTCCATTGTTCGTACACACTTGGGATGTGGACTGTCACGTGTTTACAGTCATTGCCTTCGCATTGACACTCTGCGACACACGTGGTCAGTCCCCCCTTCTTGACGGCGTCCTTCCATTGACACTTCCGGAACAACCCTTCGTGGTCACACGCTGACCACTTCTTCTCTCGCATCGCCACCGTGAAGTGAGATGTGGAGCACGTCAGACGATTGCCGGTGATCGTGACAGTGAATGACGTCTTCGTGGTGTCCGGCACAAGCATCTTGATGAGAAGGCCGGGCGTCCAGCACCTATCGCTTGGCCGCGCCACCCATCGACTGGGGACAGTGTAGTGGGCAACACCAGCCAGAGCCACGCATGTCTTGACGTCACCATCCATCATGGTGAACACAGTTTCAAAATTAGCAGGCGGGTCCAACACCGGAAGCAGCGGTGATACTGTAACAAAACATATAGTGGTTAGGAATCCTGCCTTTCACAAAGGCGATTCGGGTTCCATTCCCGGTGTGATAACCAAATTCGTATATGTTTTTGATCTACAAATGTGTTATGGACCCAAGCCTGGTTTAACCAATATTTAAGAGAGGCGCGGGTGGTGCAGGGGATTGCACATCCGCCTGGCGTCGCGTCGCGTCGCGTCGCGTCGCGTCGCGTCGCGTCGCGTCGCGTCGCGTCGCGTCGCGTCGCGTCGCGTCGCGTCGCGTCGCGTCGCGTCGCGTCGCGTCGCGTCGCGTCGCGTCGCGTCGCGTCGCGTCGCGTCGCGTCACGTCACGTCACGTCACGTCACGTCACGTCACGTCGCGAAAAATACCCACTATTGTCGTGTTCTTATTTATTCCCGGATAAAGAAATACCGTCATGCCTTCAGTGAGCATAACCAAAATATAATAATACACTTAGAATCCGATCAATAATAGTTTGGTTAACGATTTATGTGTGCATACGACTGTAGCGAAATGTGCAGTTTGGTAACATCTGTGACACTAAGTATTACAACTGTGTTATGTGTATATTGAATTCACCTACTTTCACATGTGACATTGTTACTCCATGATCCGCTTTCTGTACACAAGTGTACATCGTTAGTGCTGGTCAAGTTATAGCCGAGGGTACACGAAACTTTGCAAGTGTCTCCATAGAACTTCAAGTCAGTTGTACACGACGTGTCTTTGTACACCTCACCATCGGTCAATCGTAGGGGCGGACAGGTGGTCACTACAAACGAATTCCTCATTTTAAGGGCTAGATCTTTGTGGTTTAATATATATAATTACGTTGTCGCGAACCTCGAACAAACGCCGCAACAAATAATCAAGAAAGTGAACTCATTTCTGTGTTGGAACGAAACGGGTGGATGGTCTTTTTACACACGCACGCACGCACGCACGCACGCACGCACGCACGCACGCACGCACGCACGCACGCACGCACGCACGCACGCACGCATTCACACGTACGCACGCATACACATACAAACACACACACACACACACACACACACACACACAAACACGCACACACACGCACGCACACACGCACGCACACACATACAAACACACACACAAACACACACACACACACACACACACACACACATACAAACACACACACACACACACACACACACACACACACACATACACACACAAAATACACACACATACGCCCGCACATACCCACACACACACACACATACACACACAAGCACACACACATACACATACATATTATATCAAATGCACTCCAGCTTGCGATATTATTTCTTTTCCTCTTTCCCAATATACTAGCTGTTAACTTTAATATGAAAGTCAAGCAATATTTGCCAGATATTTTATTACACCAATGCGTTGTCCGTGGCTAGGACTGATCAGAAAACAAGCCTTCTGGTAGAAAAAGCTACAAACATCCTGCGAAGTTTCTCTCTCGACTGGATGACTTTTGCATCAATGGTCAGTGTCCTGAGACTGTTGTCCGGTCAGTTCATGGCTACTTACTGGCGGCGGCGACTTCACACAGGATCAGTGTGTGGTCGTTGCCATCACGTGGGTCGATGTACAACGTCTGTCCGAACACAGGGTTGTCACAAGACACGCGCGTCGTGTGTCCCGCGGCCAGACACCCCCTGTGGGTGGCGCATACGGTGCGGTCATTTTCGAGGCTTGCTGGGCCCGGACTGACCATGATGGCTACGTCACAAAGAGTAACTGTAACATCAAATCGCGACCAAAAGATTACTCGTGTAAGAAAACCTGTTCAGCTTCTTTCAGTTACTTAAGATTTGTTGTCCCTACAATCAATACTGGTACTGGGACTAAGGTTTTGCTGTGTGTGCGCCAACTCTTTTGAATATGCATCTTTCTAGTGTTAAGCCAGTTGACACTATTGCAGAATTCCGCCTTTGTTTAATGGTTACCTATACAGCCTTTCCGACCCATCGTTCCTTCCTAGTTTATCAATCAAACTTATGACAACTGGACTTGGTCATTGACTCTGAGATCGATTAACCCGTTTGAATTAATACTCCTCTGAGCTTGGTTTCTAAGGAGGTAGGCGCACTATTGCTGTTATCGTTAATGTGACCACGAGACGCGATTTGTTAGTAGCTATGCTAGAGGAGATTTGTTAGGGTTCATCGTGGCGAAAGAATCATTAGGCTACAGGAAGCTATGTCTACCGTGTTATTTTGTTATTCTAAAAGGCAGATTTATGGTTGTGCTTACATTACACATTTTTCAAATCGATTTGCTTCCGTAATGTTATTTCCAATTAAGTTCGAGAACATTCTAACTTGCCTAGTAACTATTATAAAATGCTACCTTATTTTTTGTGTAACTTTAGTACCTTGTTTCGGAAAAATAATTAAAAATAGTTAACATATTTCATGATTGCCAAGATACTATTGTGTGTGATTCTCAAACGTGATATATTCAAATAAACGGATGACGTGATTATGCATATGAAACTATGTCAATGTGGTCAAGATAATTATCTGTCTCAAAAACAACATGACCGACAGGTTTGGTCATTTCATATATACCTGTCGAAGCGACAGGTATCTGTGTCAAATTATTTTCAGGTGTAGTATATCAAGTCGTATCTGTCAGCATTGCACGTGCTTCCAATATTATATTCATTTTTAGCAGTGATTAGTTGCATTTGTTATTTGTGGAATAAATATTATGATTCATATATTCATTAGAAAAGGTTTATTAAACGCCAATAATGCTAAACAAAATAGCACGATATGTACACGTCGAAAATGACATTGCAATATTTTGAAACATGCTATCAATAGCAATATAAACTATCATCAAACATCATTACTTACGATACTCGTTCGTGGTGATATAAATTGCTTCAATGGCGTTTGGCTTGTCCATTTCGATCGTCAATGATTGGTTGACATGGCAACAGCTACCTCGCCACCAGATGGCGTTGCGATTTCCATCAACACACACGCCTCCCGCAAAGTGTCCAACTGCGCCTTTCAGAACGTTCACGATTGCGTCGGCCGCTGTCAGGAGATCAACGTTCACCAGTGTTAAGACAATAAATGATCTCAGGGGAAGTGTGCGTCGGACACAGTCTGGAGAACAACTTTTACTATTGATAAGACAAAGTGGTCCAAATAAAAGGGTGCGTCGGACACAGTCTGGAGAACGACTTTTACTATTGATAAGACAAAGTGGTTCAAATAAAAGGGTGCGTCGGACACAGTCTGGAGAACGACTTTTACTATTGATAAGACAAAATGGTCCAAATAAAAGGGTGCGTCGGACACAGTCTGGAGAACGACTTTTACTATTGATAAGACAAAATGGTCCAAATAAAAGGGTGCGTCGGACACAGTGTGGAAAACGACTTTTACTATTGATAAAAAAAAGTGGTCCAAATAAAAGGGTGCGTCGGACACAGTCTGGAGAACGACTTTTACTATTGATAAGACAAAGTGGTCCAAATAAAAGGGTGCGTCGGACACAGTCTGGAGAGCGACTTTTACTATTGATAAGACAAAGTGGTCCAAATAAAAGGGTGCGTCGGACACAGTCTGGAGAGCGATTTTTACTATTGATACGACAATGTGGTCCAAATAAAAGGGTGCGTCAGACACAGTCTGGAGAACGGCTTTTACTATTGATAAGACAAAGTGGTCCAAATAAAAGGGTGTGTCGGACACAATCTGAAGAACGACCTTTACCATTGATAAGACAAAGGGGTCCAGATGAAAGGGTGCGTCGGACACAGTCTGAATAACAAAATTGTTTTACTATTGATAAGACATAATGGTCCCAATAAAAGGGTGCGTCGGTCTCAGTCTCTCGGAAATTTTCGATTGATAAAGCAAAGTGGTCTCAATAAAAGGACGGCGTTGTCGCGATTATGTTTTTTCGGGCATTATATAATATACTGATGGCGTTTCTGGTAATGCGCGATACATGTAAAATCATAGATGTGCAATGAAAACCAAAGCATTTACGGGAAAAATACCACGCCGTGTTCATTCGATATCTCTCCTGTTGTGATTTTTGGAAGTGTCACGTGATTTGCGCTTGATATCAATTTTTGCTCATAGTGGCCAATATATATGTATATATATATATATATATATATATATATATATATATATATATATATATATATATATATATATATATATATATTTATATTTATATATATATATATATATATATATATATATATATATATATATATATATATATATATATATCAGAATAAAGATATATTTATTATGAGATTACCGGAAAGCGTTAACGTACTTAATGGTAACTACTGACTCGCGCTTGCGTAGAAACGTAACCCGGATACGTCTTAACGCCCCCAAAATTAGACGGTATAGCGTATGTAGGTAGACTGTACAAAATGCATATGTGAATACGTAACGTCAATAATCTAGGTTTGTCTTCACAATGTGAAAACTAAGTCCGTGTGCGATCGGCAATACCGAGAATGAGTTATGCAATGCCCCGGAAATGTGTATGTAATATATTATAAGAAACATTTGTAGAAATTTGTGTGTGTGAAACCAAATTTTGTTTGTATTACTTGCAGCAACTGTCGCTGCCCCGGATGAAGCCTTTACGTGTTTGTGCCCAGGGTGGTCTTCGTGTTATTCTTCATTGATGATATTACATACATTTTGAACATGTTGTCACTCTATGTGATTGGGATACTTGGACACGACAATCGTACCTGATTTGCCATTTTGAATTGCATCTATTCGCATGAGCTGGTGAATGCCTTCCCGTTCGTCGAATTTCTGCTTTGCCACTGGAAAATAGTTTGCACCATAGTTGACTGAGTATACGCAACGCATACAATCGACAACAAGGAGGAACACTCATCAATTTACGACAAACATTAGTGTACATTGTAAAACAATTTAATGGTATACACGAGATAAAATATCCATGCTCGTAGGCATTTATAATTTAACTTGAGAATTACGTAAGTTGTAATTTTGTTTTCTTTGTCAGTGTGTATATTCAAGTTTTGTTTCACAATTAAGAGGACAGTATATGTTGTGACTTACAACGATGACGAATGTAAAACACTGCCCATGAGTAACTATATAGTGAAAGCTAACAAAACATAAAACAACACATAAAACGGCTTGACGATATATTGCATCACACATTAACGTGTTCAATACAATACCCTTTTAGACAACCAATATGGTTATGGCAGCTGCCATTTACACTCTGTCAGGGAACCATATGCCACCCCGAACACTAACTCTTGGGGACTCATAAAGGACATACTCTCTTCCAGAGGAATTTTCCATAGCTGAATCATGCGTCCTTATACCATGTTAAAGACCACATAGAGTTCTAGTACCAGCCCAGGATAAATTACATGTTCATATCCACCCACTATTTGCTTTAGCCAAACGCCATATAGCTTTTTTAATCTGAAGTTTGAACTTCTTCAACACTTACCTTCACCAAAAACGACAACTTCGCACAGAGCCAGAGTTTTATCCTGTCCGTAGCTCCGTATAAACACGTGCTGCCCCCTGACGGTGGAGGGAACGCAGTGAATACGCACAGATTGGCCAGTGGAAGCGTCGCCCGAATGAAAGGCACAGACGTCGAAGTTGGTCGGAGGGTCGTCAATGGCCGGTGTGGTGTTAGTGACGCCAACGATGAAATCACCTAAATTATCTACGAAGGAACGAAAGTTGCTGGAGACACAGAAGAATTTATCATAACATATAATAATTATTATCATGGTTCCATGTAGCTACTCTGCAATGACAATGAAACATGCAAACAGAATATATATATATATATATATATATATATATTATATATATATATATATATATATATATATATATATTTATATATATATATATATAGATATATATATATATAGATATATATATATATATATATATATATATATATATATATATATATATATATATATATATATATATATATATATATAAACAGTGGAAACGCGTAACCTGGCGGCATATCCACACGAACATAATAATAAACGCGCACATACCAGCTCACGCACGCACCCACATACTATAACGTAAATCCCATTTAAAATTGACATATTAATTGGTTTGGTGAAATAATAACAAAATCATGTTGATGCTTTATTTATACATTTGGTTTGTATACCACTTCATGAAATCAGTTTATCGTGCAATTCATAGTACACAGGTCATTTCAAAGTATTTAGCCAGCTATTATGTATACGCTACTTCTCGATCGCTTCAATAAGAACACGCACTCAACATCAAAATGACGATGTCTGATGACTGAAAGTATAGGGCTCCGAATGTTTCGAGAATAATAATAATTGTGTTTGGTTCCGAATAGACCGAAAGAAGATGGAGGTAATGTTTTGGTGGAATGCTTTCCGCATACATCTAGCATCCTCCTGGAATCCTTACCGAATTTGTTCCGGATGCAGATCGAAAGGCTCGCTTGGTTTAATATTACACCGTATTATTCTCGAACACTCACCGGACGCTTTCTAAAACCCTTCCGAATAGTTCGAATGCTTCTCGAATAGCCAGTTTCCTTTCCATTCCCTTTCCGAACGTGTCTCTGGTAGCTGAGGTATATACCGACGTTTGCACGAATGGGAAGAATACCGGAAGAATGTCAAACGACGCTCGGAATTTCAACTGACAACATGCCATGAAGGAATGCAACAACCAGTTACTTACATACTTATGAATGTTTGCTCGCTGGGAGCATAAGCCATCGACCATGGAACGCCATTGTTTTCTGTCCGTGGCCATCCTCTCCATCACTCTGCCGGTGTATCCCATCTCTTTTGTTTCCATTTCTGTGTCTATTTGCCGGGTGTTCCACGGGCTACGTCTTCGCCTCTTCCCGGGGGATTCCATGTGATGGCTTGACGGGCAATGGTTTCTGGAGGTTTCCTGAATTTGTGTCCTATCCTCTTCCATATTTTCTTCTTTATTTAAGTTATATGGGTTGTTGTTTGGTCCATTTCCAGAGTGTAGTGTTGAATACCTTATCTGACCATTTCTACGCAGGCATTTGTTGATGATGGACCTTCATCAACAAATGCAGCAGTCAAGAAAGAAAAAAGAGGGTGCCAACCCCGGGGGTGGAGAAGGAGACCGATGGAGGAGCAGGCAGAGCAGGAGCCTCGACAGCAGCAGCGTGAAGAGTCGTGGAAGTGGTGCCAGAGGTGGCCAAGAGGCGCCACAAGGCCGACCCGGTAACCAAGATCCCTGCGATAAAGGACAAGGAGGATGAGCTGGCAGAATGGGTGTCCACCCACGAGGAACTCTTCGACCGGGGGCACCCACAGTACTACGTGCGGAATCATCTCCTCGAATGTTCAAAGTATGTCTAGAACGCTTTCACAACGTTTTCAGAACAGACCGCTTCTTCCTAGAATACAAATCGAACGCTTCCAGAAAGGGGCAGTTGTCGCATTTGGGAGCTGCAGGAAAATAATTGTGAGCATGCCCGAAAGTAATCTTCGACAGTTATGAATGTCCCTACGAATTGCCAGAACATTCCTGGATCATCACGAACCTCTCTAGAGCCCAGCTAGAACCCAAAAGGAACGTCAAAATGTTATCGAGAAATGTTCGGAACCCCATACTTTTCAGGGTGACAGGACCATAACAGAACCGCCTCTGGTATAGCCGTACTACATATGCCTGTATATTGATTATGACACTTGTACCTGTTTGACTTTCAGCAGTTGTTATCGCCACCTCATCTACATTGTAGATCTTTCCTAGGTCCACGGACCACCAGGGGTCTTTCGCTGGACCAACGACGGTGCAGTCCTCATGACGTGTTCTCAAGATTCCGTCAACGGCTTTCGAGTCTGCGCCGTCTGTGGCTTTCGGACTCTGTACAGTTGGCTTCTTATACGCGATGGGCGACCATTCTGCGACATGACACACTGTTGAGATACGTATAGTAGCATTGCTTTAAAAATAAATGTACACGTAACATGAAAAATATTATATATATATATATATATATATATATATATATATATATATATACATATACATATACATATACATATATATATATATATATATATATATATATACATACATATATATTATATGTGTATATATATATATATATATATATATATATATATATATATATACATATACATATATATATATATATATATGTATATGTATATGTATATATATATATATATATATATATATATATATATATATATATATATATATATATATATATATATATATACATATAACGGGTGGGGGAAGGAGTAAGATGTATTTGTAACAATATTTTCTTTCTAAAATCAGAGAATACGCTCACATCTGAGTCGCTTGTTGACACTAAAAAATATAACTGCCGTCGATGCTATTATGACAAGACAAGACAACACACATGAGCAATAGATCAAACGATCATCGTCACAACAAATGTGCTGTTCTCTTTGAGTGTAGTCAGCATCGGTCCGAACATCGCAGTGCAATTGAATACGAAAGATTATTCATAAATGCCATCTGTCATTTTGATAAATCAATATTAATACGGCTCTTTATGACACATTTCTTTGAGTACCACAAACCACTTACTGCTGCCGAGAACCTCTACTTCACACAGTTGAAACGTAGTGTCTGGCGAATGTGCCCAAATGGCCACGGAACGTCCGACGATTGGTGCACCGAAACACGGGATGTCCACAGTGACTCCCGGGTCGACGGTTTGGTGTGCGGCACACACACGATGGTCAGTGGTTGAGTTGATACCAGTCGTTTCGTTTGTCACAGCGACGAAAAAGTCCAGTATGCTTCCTAGACAAAGGCGTGTAAGTCCTCATGAGCTGTGACGTTAATGATAAAAACGTGTGCCTTTGCATTGCCAAATTGATAACGCAGCACAGATTTTCTCATGACCAACCAGTAGACAGATTATCCTAAACCAGTTATATTTGTAAACATATAATCGTGTATTCTCTAGTGAATTTAACCATTTCTAATTATCTAAATGGGTTAGACCTTAACATATATACAGCAATTGATAATGCAAATCTAAATGTAGCCAGTAATGAAATTCGTGCCTACATCGAAATATAAACATTCAGTTACCGTAACATCATTAACATTTGCGAAATGTTAATAAGAAAACGAATTTGGCAACAACAGGTATATTAGGATCAACCTATTAAATATCGTAACAAACATTAGGCATAATTCAAAGATAATTTGAAGCGACAGCCGGGGCTGTTTTTTAAAGTCAGTTTGCGTAACGAAAATGCCATAGTGTCACGTTATTTTACAGTTTTCGTGACAGTGAACAAATTCCACGGTACTATTTAGCACTGCCATCGTTATTGAAAATTAAAAACGAATTGCCTCCGGAAAGAACTTATGTGAATAATAACGACCATAATACCGTCATCCCTGCTGGTTATCGTTACGTGGGCGATATTATAGAGGTCGCCAAGAACGACGCTCCACCATAGGAGATTGGCTGACTTCGTGATCTCTGTGCAACTCTGTCGCCTCCTGAAGCCATCCCGACATCCGTCCACGGCGCGAGCAGCCTCGGATGCGTTTCCGCTTTGAAGAGCAGGCCTTCCCAAAGCGAGGTTGCCAGTGCCTGCGTGTTTAGAATAATCGCCGGGTGGGTGCGCGTGTCCTTGTACGTATACGTGAGTATTTTGTTGTTGTTGTATTTGAGTGCAAGCCGGCTTTCGTAAATGCGCGCATGCTTGCGCGCGAGCGTGAGTGCGTGAGTTTGTGTATATGTAGACTTATGTGCGTTGCTTTGCATCATGCACATAACACGAAGAAATAACCTGATACAAAAACAAGACGGTAAACATACAAGTAACCAGAAAATTGAATGGTTCAGTTTTGTTCATTGTCAGAAAGAATTTAGGATGTGTGAAGTTTATTCAAACATTTGCCAACATGATATAGTACAAAACAAACATGTATAACTGTATACACGGTGCTTTAAGGAATAAACAATGCTGCGGTGCCTAGTTCAATATGACAATAGTTGTATATTTCTCATTGTTATAAATCGTGACATACTCTCAGCAAATCATTTGTTTCCCGCTTAGCAAATAGAAGCTGTGTATTTGATAGTAGACATAAGTAGTATGCTTTGTATATTATACGTGTTGATTTCAGTTATATAACATCGTGTGTATTCAGAACGTATATTGAATATTTAATGATTATCAGTGTGATATGACGCGTTTGAATAATCTGACATAGCTATAGTTTGTCATTGCCACAGAGAACGATACATATGGGAAATGTGGATCATAAAAATGAAAAGTTTGCGCGGTGCGCTTGAATTTATTGCGCAATGAGTATTGCGTAACCAAGGAACTGACGTAACTGTTGCTTGACGCAATTTCCGTCTATTTCCGGGAGTAGCACAACTGGTAGCGGGTATATTACGGGTAAACACGAATACAACGGGAATCACGTAAGCAGCGTCATGGCAATTGGATCGATATGAACTGACACCATCGACATGGTAAGAAGACGATGTATTCATGTTTAATATATTTCGGTTGGTATCATATGGGCATAATCAAATAGACGCTAGCTATGGCAAGTGTATTACTGTGTGCCTCGTTCCCATATTACATCACATCCCTTGAAAGAAAGTCGAGTCTATACAGCAGGCATTGTTTAGCAACTACTGAAAATCAACAGAACAACTGCATCGTCAAATACCAAACAAATACCAGAAAAAGAAGTGATTTCGTGTTTATTTAGTGTGCTCGTGTGCATAGATTATTCTCAAACACCCGCCTCTTTTGAAATTGTTTTCCCTAATAAGTTTACGTTAAATCTTTACAATTACTATTAGGCAGACTTGATATACGTCCACGACATAATCTTCTTACACGTTCTTACAAGTCCTATTCTGCCTGCTTAGGCATTCCTGCCTCTCGTGCCAGCTCGCTCCTCCTTTTAGTTTTAGTTCGGATCGTGCGCATGCGTCTGAGTTTTACACAATCCATAATAGAGGTGGTGCAATATAGACAGTTGTTAACGATATTTGTATTGCATAATTTGTCATTTGTTTCCTCAAACAACTGGGGTGATGGATGGAGGGTCAACCACAGAGTGTTGGAGACTATTCCATACATATGTACTTCTGTCCATAAATTATATTTTTGTATTGTTTAAACGGCATATTTCTTTAAATTGTTACAGGTTTTGCTCTCCCGTTATTGAATAGTTTTCTCTCAATGTACAACAATGTGCTGTAACAGCAGAAAAAGACGACGATATGACAGAATAGGTAGTTTGTAGACGTT
This sequence comes from Oasisia sp. SBJ-2009, assembly GCA_964017155.1. Taxonomy (NCBI): domain Eukaryota; kingdom Metazoa; phylum Annelida; class Polychaeta; order Sabellida; family Siboglinidae; genus Oasisia; species Oasisia sp. SBJ-2009. The sequence goes on from OZ024854.1 coordinate 7,513,126, forward strand.
CTTTATAATCTAGTATCCGGGAATTAGGTTAGTTGCTCGACGCTGAACATTTTCAAGATATGTTATATATTTAATTAAAAACAGTACTGTGTCCAGCGGGATGCAATACAATTTTGAGGGCAGCCCTGCGTTAGCTTGTGCGTCACACGGAGTGTATTTAGGCATTCTAAGGACAACGCTTGCCCGACAGCATACGGGGCATCTGGTCAAGATCAGGCTTCCTTCTTAAATTGGGTCCGGTGACCTTAACCGGCCAGTCCCGCTGTCTGCCTTGACTGGACACCATGCATTTTGATTCTACGATAGCAGCTTAACGTTCTCCGCCCGCCCGCCCCGCTTTTTATGGTGTGTCATCCTTGTTGACGTTTCTAACTATATTGTTGATATGTTTCTTCCCGCTACATGTTGGCATTTCCGCTTTCCTTTACCTTGTTTGTTTCACAGGGTTCGTTTTCACGTTTCTGTACTCAGCCTACTGTTTTTTGCACGTTGGTCGCATTACCCATGTTTTTCTTATTGTAGGTGTTCAGTTTTTCACTCATTGGTGGGTGTCTTCCCTGTTTAGGTTCTACGTGTTAGGGGCTTAGCCCATTTTTGGCGTTGTACATTACTTTGCTGGGGGGATTGAGTACCCCAGCCTTTAGTTACGTTATTATTGTTGTGGGGGGTTTGTCCCCCCCCCCTACGTCCTTATTATTGTAGTCATTATTATTCAAATAGCTGATTGTACGGTAGCATTTAGTTATGTTTACATGCTTTATGTTATATTGTATTAAATATTATACGTCAATCAGCCGCGCGCTCGCAACTGGTGAGCGCCAGGCAATCCTTTATTATTAAACTGTTGGGATTGCCGTGTAACCTTCACTAGGTGTTTGTGTCTTCTTTATAACGTAAACGGAGCCAGGCACAGCTGCTTTAATTAGGGTTTTTTGGGGGCACACCTCTATGCGGGAAGGGCGCGGCCACTCAAAACAGGACGCTACATCTGGATTGCATATTCAATATATTATATTGCATATCATGATGCCAGTTACACGAGTTCAACTTTCAAACTCAAACTGGACATATAGTTGTACTTACGTTGAGCAAACACTTGCACTTCACACAGCGCGAGTCTGGTCTTGCCTGTCGCCTGCAGAGTCACGTATCGGCCTCTGACCGGAGGGTGGTCGCATCTCACCCTACTCACGGCTACCGGCCGCGGCGGGCCTTGATAACTCGCACAAAACATACTGTCGTCATCAGTAGTTATTTGCAGCCGGATCTCGAATGTGCGCAGCGAGGCTGTAACAACACATGCATGGTCAAACAATAACATAAGAACACGACTAGCAATTGCGTATGGTAGTAGCTGAGAGCTATATGGATTGTATTTCCATTCATCAAAATCAGCTGAACATTACCGCAGGTGGAGTGATGAAAGATTGACCGTTAACGAGTTGAATATTTGCAGACCTGCGGAATGGAAAGCCTTCCTCCTGAATAAAGAAAACACAAGCAGTTATATATATATATATATATATATATATATATATATATATATATATATATATATATATATATATATATATATACACACCGTCTCCTCGAGCACTGGAGCTCTCCTTCTTTTATCATGAAAGAGATTGTTCGAAGGTCGATCATCATCATCGAAGCTGGTCAAGCGTTCAAGCTAGTTCGCTACGGCGGATTGATATGGGTGGAACATCACCACGAATGTCTGATCGAGGCATGACGAAACTGGTGTGAGGATTATAATGTACATTGGCACCTTGCGATGGCTCAAGATATAGGTTATCAGGGAATAGTTGTGAGAAAAAAGACAAAAGAAAACATCACGAGGGCTGGATTTTGATCCCAGCCTAGTTTATCTTATTTGAGTATGACAATAGTCACAAAGTAACACCATTCTTTCGACGATACCACTTACACTTTTCCAAATGCGTCACGATGACGTGCCAAACGTCGTGTACGATAAACAAATCGACTCGCCACCAGGGGTTCTCTTCAGTTGACGTGGAGCTGCAACTACCGTGCCACCAGACGGCGCTCGTGCCGCCTTCAACGGCGCGAGAGGCGTCCCCTAGCGGTGCGGAAGTGCTTTGTGTCGCTGCTGTGTGACGCGCCACGTTCACCAGCCCCGACTCCGCTGAATGCAATTTACAGAATGGGTAATGACGCACGTTTTACGACAAAAAGATAGGCACTTTGCATGTTCAATGTAAGATTTAACGTCAATATGTTGACTATAACAGAAGTGGGAGACTTTTTTCACAACGTTAAATGTGATATTTTATTCGCCGATGATGTGCTGGTACATCTCACAAAGAGTTTATACGAGGAGAGCTATTTTTCTTATTGAAGGAAAAAAGTAATTTCGAATCGACAAAGGATATGTTTCTTAACATCAACAAATGTCAAGTTGCTTAACACATTTTTTTCTTATATAATATATTTCCTTTAGATCTTAGTGCCATAGTACACTAGTTTATATAATGTAATAGCAAATACATATAATAAGTGTTATTTATTTATATTGGTAATGCATACTTAGCATATTTACAATGCTATATATATACATATATATATATATATATATATATATATATATATATATATATATATATATATATATATATATATATATATATATATATATATATATATAAGCGTGTGATTATATGCAAGATAGCACAACGGAATATTTAAACAATGCTGAATTTTCAAAAGTTGTGGAATTGCTAAATAATTGTGTAAAATAAACATATATATATATATATATATACATACCTTAATTTTACACTATTTTATTTATATTTAGCCATTCCACAACTTTTGAAAATTCTGCATTGTTTTAATACTCCGTTGTGCTGTATTGCATATTATCACACGCTTATGTTAAGTACTAATCAAAGTTGTATAATTTGCATACGTTATAAAGTTAGCAGTGTTGATGGCTTAGATCTTACGAAAGGAAAATACTTAGAGGAAGACCGGC
>OZ024854.1:7521126-7533626 GCA_964017155.1 Oasisia sp. SBJ-2009
CAAAGGGGCCACATACTATCCCATTCTACGACAAACAACGGCCAAGCAGGAGTAAGCTTTCTCATAAACAGGAAATGGAAAGACCATAATAGTGAAGGAAAACAGCATCAGTCCCAGAGTAGCAAGACTTGTTTTGTGCATAACTAAGCGCTACAAACTAAATATAGTGCAAGTATATGCACCAACAATATCATACCCAGAAGAAAACATACACATAACAAACAGCTTTATTGTATCACTCACGGACGGCGAACACTTCCACTTCACATAGTTTCAGTTTCGTTTTAGGACGTGCTTTGACGAATACATATCGACCATACACATCACCGCCTTCACAAAGGCCGATTCCAGTGAAAGAACTCTTGACGACAAAACACAACACGTAGGACGGTTCAGCCAGGTCGCCTGGATTTGTGTTTATTGGGTCGACGTTGGTCCCAGCTATAGTGACGTCATCTGAATGCAGTGCAAGAAAGACATAATAATCAAGCGTCAGGTATATGATAGCATGCTTCCGTATTATATCACTACCAGATCACTGTTGTGAATGCCCAATACATTTGACATTTGCGGACTTAAATGCTCAGTAACGGCTATGATCTTCGGAAGTAGTTTACTTTACTTTTGTTTTCAGTCAATTATTATGCTCCCCCAGCTCTTACCATTACAAAACAAGAACAACGGTTATCACCTCTTCGTTCTCTATTTACAATTCAATTGCTGTTCTTTTTTCTCCTCTTGATTTCCCTACGTCAGGGGTGAGTTTGGTAATGGTTCTGTTACTACGTTTCAAATGTTTCAATCAGCAGTATCATATTGTTCAGGTTGGTTGTTCTTATTCACCATTTATCTGCTAATCTTTCTAAACTTCTTCTCTTCGCGCAGTTTACACATGACAGACTCGGTCTTCACCGCCTCTTGTATACGTTTATCTTCTGAAGATCTGTTTATTTGTCATTCGTTCACCTCCCATTCTCTTTACAAGACCGGCCGATATCAATCAACTGCCAGCCAGGTTTAACTTAAACATTTCCTACACTTCCCATAAGTTGTTTTCTCCCTTTTTGTTCTAGTATATACCCAGCCAGGATTTGATCAGTATCTTCAGCTTGATAACAGACCATGCGAATTATGCGCTAATTTGCCTCAATCAAACCTATCAAACAAGATGCCACAGCCAAAGAATCCGTTATCGCAACTGCCAAACCGTAACACCAATTGCACTAAAAACGTATACTACAGACACTATCACACAGTCCGTTACACAACCACCACTCAACCACCAGTATAACTAAACTGAACTATGCTACGACGACTACTGTCAGCCTTACTGCCGTCAGGCTCGGTCTGTTCCAGTCTCAAGTAGACGGCTGCGATGTGTTGTCCCTCGCCGAGGTCCGTCCACCAAATCACGTCCCCGCCGTCAACTTCACTGCACGAGTAGGGACCGACCAGAACTGGGCCAGCGACGGCAGTTGAACGCCACGGCGGCCTTCCATGGGCGAGGTTCGGAAGAACTGGGAAACATACAACACATCTAATGACCTCAAGAAAACCTACATGGCATTTTACATACATTTTGTTTACTAAATTCAACCTGGTAAATAGTATATTTGTATTGGAAGTATTACTGATATCGCACCCATGCTAAAGATTATGTACCCGTTGACTTTGCTGTACCTACATATTTCACCTTATAGTGTAAAGTACATCTAACCTCTTGCAGTTTATTCAATGTTTCCAATTTATACCAACATTATTATCTTCAGTGTTGTTAATAAAAGCATGGTGTTCATTTGCTATCGTGTATGCACATCGCATAGTATTAGTAAGCAACAATCTACAGTTGAATTTAAAAGGTAGATCATCATATTAAGTACTCAGACGGTTAATTATTTATTAGTTTGTTTTTACACTAACAGTGGAAGACGAAGCCCCGTCAATAGTGAACGTTTGATACCCGTATATACTTGCACTTCAACCAGTTGGAGTTGTTCTGTAGCTTTCTGGTCCCACTGAATGAACAGGTAACGCCCAACCACGAATGATGACTGGCAGTACAAAAGGTAAGTATCGATATATTTATCTGTGCTGCCTGTGTAACAGAGGGTGTATTCGCTTGCATCCGGTTGATCTTTAATCAGTGAGTCTGTTAAACCAATGGACAGGTTTGATCGCACGGTTCCTACGTAACGAAACAACGGATATGTATTAATGGAACATTTGAACGTATATGAACATATGCGTGTAACATGTATTATATGCAAAAAAATGTCGGTGACGACAAGATACATTTTAAAACCACATAACTATACCGTCTGGTGTTCATTGTAATAGTTATAGCTATTGTTATCACAGCCATCGTAACATAATTTTTGCAAAAATCTAAATTAAACGAATATCATGATTGATACATATTTGGTTGGTGGGTAATGATGCGCGTGTGTAGGCTTCCTATGTGTGGCTAGCATGGTGGAGTCATCATTCGCCAAGTATTGAGGTGCTGAAGAGATTGCGTGTTTTTTGTCAGTATGTCATATCTAACAGTTTGCTATTCCATAGATGCAATTTATTGTTGCTGGGCGCAACATCTGTTACATATCGAATATAAGTTGCTCAGACGGACGCACATGAGTACCACAATATGTCGGTGATGGGGTCATGTTTATATGTTACGCTTAATCAAAACGTTACAAGTTTTCAATAAACACTCCAATATAAACGTCAGTTATTGCAGCGTATTCAAATATCTAAGTGTAATGAGCAATAGTGTCCATATTGTTCGTAATACATTTGGTACATACATTCTATGGCATTTTCAAGTTGTTGTACTCAAAATAATTTGCAGATTACGGGTTTTCGGGCGACACACACACACACACATATATATATATATATATATATATATATATATATATATATATATATATATATTATAGAAGTTATGCTAAGGAGATAACAACATTCTTACCTGTTTTGTATATGGTCACATGTGTGACAATGGTTTGCTTCTCGAGGTCAACTGACAACCACTGTTTCAATCCCTTATCGGCTTTGACAAACTTTTCGAACGACCCGTCGACAGCCCTACTATATCGAGTGCCGTTCCTCATGAACGCCTCCTTTTTCAAGGCAATGTTATCCACCTCCGGGCTGGCTGCAACCGTACGTATGTCCATCAGTGTTATGCCAACTTTAATATTGCATCACAGAGAGGCAGACAAGCGATTGTATATTCATCAATTGATTAAAATTGCTAACCTGATTCACTGTTTGCTTTTTAACCGATCTCACTCACAGAGTTGAACGGTTATTTATGCAACATGCATAAACGTTAAACAAATTACATACGTTAAACGTATTACATTTATATTTCAGGTGACACAAAACTGAATAATGTGACCCATGCTCTCTCATATACACCACACAAATAAACAAAGAAAGAAAGAAACAAACAAACAAACAAACACACAAACAAACAAACAAACAAACAAACAGACAAATAACAATCATTCAGAAACAAACACGTATACTCAAACACTAACCCAATAACCCACCAAAAATACATACTATAAAGAAATTCGCCAAAATCGAAGCAGCTAAGTTCTGCCCTGGAAAATGTCACAACATAATAGGTGTGCGTGCGTGCGTGCGTGCGTGTGTATATGTATGTGTATGTGTGTGTGCGTGTGCGCGTGCGCGTTTGCGTTTGCGTTTGCGTGCGCGTTTGCGTGCGCGTTTGCGTGCGCGTTTGCGTGTGCGTGTGCGTGTGCGTGTGCGTGTGCGTGTGCGTGTGCGTGTGCGTGTGCGTGTGCGTGTGCGTGTGCGTGTGCGTGTGCGTGTGCGTGTGCGTGTGCGTGTGCGTTTGCGTGTGCGTGTGCGTGTGCGTGTGCGTGTGCGTGTGCGTGTGCGTGTGCGTGTGCGTGTGCGTGTGCGTGTGCGTGTGCGTGTGCGTGTGCGTGTGCGTGTGCGTGTGCGTGTGCGTGTGCGTGTGCGTGTGCGTGTGCGTGTGCGTGTGCGTGTGCGTGTGCGTGTGCGTGTGCGTGTGCGTGTGCGTGTGCGTGTGCGTGTGCGTGTGCGTGTGCGTGTGCGTGTGCGTGTGCGTGTGCGTGTGCGTGTGCGTGTGCGTGTGCGTGTGCGTGTGCGTGTGCGTGTGCGTGTGCGTGTGCGTGTGCGTGTGCGTGTGCGTGTGCGTGTGCGTGTGCGTGTGCGTGTGCGTGTGCGTGTGCGTGTGCGTGTGCGTGTGCGTGTGCGTGTGCGTGTGCGTGTGCGTGTGCGTGTGCGTGTGCGTGTGCGTGTGCGTGTGCGTGTGCGTGTGCGTGTGCGTGTGCGTGTGCGTGTGCGTGTGCGTGTGCGTGTGCGTGTGCGTGTGCGTGTGCGTGTGCGTGTGCGTGTGCGTGTGCGTGTGCGTGTGCGTGTGCGTGTGCGTGTGCGTGTGCGTGTGCGTGTGCGTGTGCGTGTGCGTGTGCGTGTGCGTGTGCGTGTGCGTGTGCGTGTGCGTGTGCGTGTGCGTGTGCGTGTGCGTGTGCGTGTGCGTGTGCGTGTGCGTGTGCGTGTGCGTGTGCGTGTGCGTGTGCGTGTGCGTGTGCGTGTGCGTGTGCGTGTGCGTGTGCGTGTGCGTGTGCGTGTGCGTGTGCGTGTGCGTGTGCGTGTGCGTGTGCGTGTGCGTGTGCGTGTGCGTGTGCGTGTGCGTGTGCGTGTGCGTGTGCGTGTGCGTGTGCGTGTGCGTGTGCGTGTGCGTTGAGATTATTCCCAAGATAGAACCCAGTCGTGTGCGTGTGTACTATCTAACCCTATATAGTATCCCCAGTATAAAACACACATGGTTTAATGAACTACACGAAATAGAATATACATTTATTTGTTTTAAACATGGAATTATCAATGGACGTACGGTTTTTCGTGAACACTTCGATAGAATCTATCATCACCGTCCCGACTGATAATTCATCACAGTAGGCAACGTGTACGTAGCGTCCAAACGCCGTATCGTTACAGGTATACTCAATTCTGCTGGAAGTAAACATCGAGCTACACTGGTATCTCTGAGAAGGACGCACGGGTAAATTATAACAATAATAATAAAATATAGTTTAAGCACCATCAAATAAGGGGCTAGTGTTGCGTTCACAGATCTGTATAACTGGGTATCAATTTATAACACATAACATGAAAGCATGATAAATTACGAATTAAAAATATAAACTCATAACAAAATGCTTGATTATTTACAAATATATTTATGTAAACACACACACACACACATATATATATATATATATATATATATATATATATATATATATATATATATATATATATATTTATATATATGTATATATATGTATATATATATATATATATATATATATATATATATATATATATATATATATATATATATATATATATATTGAAACACATTACATTAAATAACATTTCCTGTAGAATGTATTGTAATATCTCTGACCAGTACAACTCCGTTTCGTCCTGCTTTCACTGTCGCTGGTAATTTTCAGACCTGCCCAAACAGAATTGCTTGACTTTGTCCCGCCGATTTGCTGCAGCTTCCCCGTGGCTAACTTGCAAAGAACCAACATTACATAAACTCGTAACTAATACATATTAGTATCACACTTTTAGGACTACTTGAGAAGTACCTTTTTCCGGTTCCAGTCAAGTCCACACAAGGGGATGTCAATTGACTTTCGTTTTGATTGCCCCACACGGCTACGTCCAATGCCACTGATATGGCATCTTAAAACATATAAACGCACAGTTATCACTTTAATTACTGCAGCTACATCACCTGGCTTAACTAATCGCGAATCTGGTTCTGTGGAGTTAATAGGTGTATTTAATATAGAGCTATTTGGTTTTGTTTAACTTGTTGATATAATTAATGGTGGTCATTACATTTGATAATTTGCCACGGACGTGGCTCGACAGGCAAAGCAATTTAAATAAAATAAAACTGCATTGCCAGATACATAGGTTTCAAAAGAAACAAGAATATAAGAAATGCAAATACAGTAAAGAGGACATTGTCACCTTCACCATCATTTTCGTCCTCCTCTTCTTCCGTGAATTACAATAATTTTATTGTTTATCCTGGCTTTGGGTGTTTGGATAAAATAGTCGCAGCTTAGCCTTAGTGACTCAACGACACGATTATTTTAACTTCCCGTGATAAACGCCTGATAGACGACATCACTTCCGGAAGATACGCGCAGTATAACCTGTTTGGGGCATACGTATACATGTGTTATGATTATATGCATTTAGACAACTTGTCAGATATAAGTGCTTATCGAAACCACAACGTACAGCTATGTAAAATGCAAATCCCGTCAAAGACACATACGACCTAACATTGTGGGGAGTGTCTTTTATCTGCACTACATAAATCGCTATTTATATGATTGTGTGGTAAACTCAATATTAAATCGGACAGTTCAGATAAGAAAGGTGTAACACAAGATATTTATGTCCTGATTTTCCTAGTATTCAGCAGTCGGAAGTTACAATTCTCATCCATCGAATATTAGTCTTGTGACCAGTCCCCAAATCAGCTCCAGTCACGCGGAGTCTCGCAATGTATCGTGACCCACTTGCACACCCTATTGCTAAAGATTTTCCACAGCTGTAGCCTCGAATACCCATCCTCCGTGAGGTGGCAGCACAAAGTAGCCCCTCAATTGCGCCTGGCAGATTTATTCTCTGGCGATGTTAGCAACAGTGATCGGCTCTCAGGCCGACCATGAAATACAAACTAAACTAAATATATATTTTATATGGTGGTACTATACTATTAAAAGTATTCAACATTAAACTGATATTCACACAAAAATAAACATAGATGCGATTTTGCATAGTTAGTTTATGAGACAGGATAAGCCTCGATTACGCAGGCTACGTGAACATATGAATAACATTCCAAAGCCGGCCAAATGACCACAGCCTATCTTTTACGGCGATGTTACGCAGCCGAGCGGGTGTCAGTTAAGGCAGACTAGCGCGACTAACACCGAGCCATGGTTCGTCCGGTCGTCACTCATGGGGCCCTTTTCACTCAAATAGAGAACTCTTATGGAACATTCATCATTAAGATATGTTGTTAAATTTAAATGAGTTTTTTTATGACAAGCATCCATTGCCGTACCATAGAGCACGATGATGCTATGACACACCAGTGACAATGTCCCGCTGGCGTATCGCGGTTTTAAAATATTCAAAATCACTGGTAATTATCAAAGTGGGTCTTCAAGTGACAAATTGAGTTTAAGAGCTGGTAATACCATCAGTGAACCGGTCCCCACGACTCTATAGCGGCTCCACCACAACGTCCTGTCGTGCATTCAGTCCAGTTATTATAATTAGTCAATTGCATTATCGCATGCCATGGGTTCAAACTATTCCTGCCCGCTGGTCTCTATAAAGCTGTGGAGCGAGCGAAGTCGAACTATACAATTATACCAATAAACTTCGCCAGTCGCTACTGCACCAGCCGTGGTAACAACGCAGATATCCGCCACAATTTAAACACGGACTCACGACTGATGGGAATCGCAATATAATCTGTATGTGTCCCAAACATTGCATACAACACGAGCAGCGGGTGGCTGAAATCACCGAAAAGTACCACTTGGCCGGAGGCCAACCACATTACTTGCAAGAGATTTCATTCGCTGACTTTAAACCAGGATGTTTTGAAAGTGATGTACCAGGGGTAGAGAAGAGGGCGCGCGAGGATGGTTAATTACTATTTGGCCAAACAAAGATTACCTTAAAGTGGGGCTTGTAGTTTCAACCAAGCAATATAAGCACTTAAGCAAACTAAGCACTTAAAATAAATGACATCTTACAGAGCACAATGGGAATCAATATATAATAGTTTCCCACATTAGAAACATTGATCGATTGTCCACATATATTTCACAGAGGCCAATCTGTCTTAACATATATTGTGGAACAAGCCGATAAACTGACGGGAAAAATAAATTGCGAACGTCGTTTTTCTTGGCGGTCACTCTTACATGTAAGACACTTCAAACACTCTACAAACAAAGCAAACATATCAAACTAAATTATACTGAATTTACAAAAAAACAAGTTATTATGCTTCATCCCATAGAAAACTTCTCGTGGATTTTCATTTATTCGGTATGTCATCTACTACTGGTGAATCAAAGTCGGTCCATCAACGCACACACATTTCAAACTCGAAACACCTTGAAAGTATAACATATAAACTGTGTCGGTTGTTAATTCAATATCGTGTCTTCAATGTTGTACGAAAAGAAAGATGAAAATAGAAACATTAGGAAGTGTCTTCCACCCGAATATTGTAAATACTGTTGTGTCGTTATCGTGTTTATATCTCAAAACAAGTTGCACATATTATAATCTTTCTAACCCCATGGTATGTTTGACGACCTCGTAGTGTTATGTTTAACATGTTTAACAATGTGCATGTTTTCTGACTTCTTGGAAACTGATTGTTGTAAATACTGATGTGACGAAGTTGTTTATTGTTTTTGTCTATAGGAACTTGTTTAATATACACTGCTTGTTTAAAAAATCCTACTTGGACACTGTAGTGTTTGACTTAGAAATTCATTAATATAAACTGTAACATGACAGAATACATTATCGGAATATTTATCCTGACCGCATAGGGCTGGATATTTAGCACAAAAGTAATACAATTTAATTTCGTTTACTACACGAAAGTAACACAGACATATTGGATAACGTACCTTCGGCTGCATATACGATCACGCGGTCAATGCTTTCTACCTGTTCCATGTCGATTATCAACCAAGAGGTACCGGAAGTAATGGTAGCGTATGTCGAATTGAGGCTGTCTGTCACTGCCGAGCTATTGGTAACTCCAGAGCCAAATACAGCTTTTCCCAATGCTGAGTTCCTCTTCTCTGGAACCAATATTACATAGCCATGTAATATTTGGAAATATGGTATGGCCATAGAGGTTTCGTCGGTTACAATGTCGGAGAATAAGACATACGAGGGACAAGCGACACCGAAACTAATGTAGGGTGTTGATAATAAGGAAGGAGAAACAGAAACACAGATTCGTATTTGAACATAGCAAACTTGTGAATGCACAGGCCCGGAAACAGGCACATGCACACGCACAGGGATACACACACACGCACGCACGCACGCACGCGCACGCGCACGCGCACGCGCACGCGCACGCGCACGCGCACGCACGCACGCACGCGCACACACAATATTAACTAGAATGGCAGTATATCCAGGTGATGAATCTGATTATGAAACCACTAACCGCATTATGAGAGACTTATATCCTGATTATAATTATACAGCAAGCCATAATGTACTTACAACCAAATACTACCTTAAAAATGATTTAAATGATCTCATAATGAGAAAATAATTGCTATGTAACATATTTGCTTTATTGACTGATTGTCCGAAAAAAAAATTATACAATACACTGGAAATATACATATAAATCATGATAGGCAATAAAAGGAAAGAAGGGAACTGCTTATGATTTTGTTTAAGTTATCAACAAAACATGTATGCCGCGTTGGTACAATTATACTGATGCGAGCATATCACCGTTAATCAAATAAATGTATATATATATATATATATATATATATATATATATATATATATATATATATATGTGTGTGTGTGTGTGTGTGTGTGTGTGTGTGTATGTGTGTGTGTGTGTGTGTGTGTGTGTGTGTGTGTGTGTGTGTGTGTGTGTGTGTGTGTGTGTGTGTGTGTGTGTGTGTGTGTGTGTGTGTGTCAGATGCTGGAGATACAAGAGCTCACACACATAACTAAAACTAAAGGTTCAACATTGAAGTAACTACGTTCATTATTGGCATAAATTCCTTCGCCTCTCAAGTAATCTTAAAATACACCGATAGTTTGCATAACACTATAATACTGAACTTTCCCAATTAGCTGCAACCTATGCAACATCCTATTTCCAAACAAGAAATATATATGAATCTTGATTGCAATTTGAGGCTCGGTCGAAGCACCAGTCGAAGCACGAAGCCAGGACCGGCAGGACATGCCACATATGTTGATATTGGCATACAATACATGCACTTCATTACACTCCACCACAGAGTGTACCACCGTACAACTAGTAGTGAATGCGGTAACAGTTGAATTGTGCTACATAGCGACGCTTAATCCCCAAAATGACACGGTACAATACGTGATCAATGTCACAATTGTTAAGTCATGTACACATTCACACGCGCGCTCAAGCGCACGTACATACATACATTGCACTACAAAAATTACCTACCAGTAGATGAGTGTGTGTGACATTTATGTGAATGCCAGCTATGCATACTAAATAAAATGTAATTACCCAACCGTCGACAAATTTATTTCGTAATTGTCCATGCCAATATGGCTAATTATATGAATCTGTGTTAACCCCGAATACAATATAGCTGCTTCGTTGAAAGGTCATACGATTCGGCTATGTTTATACCGGGCTGGAAAAGAAATTAGTTGCCATCGTTGTGACCGTAATGGTAGTTCTTCGAAGCATTTACATTTACACTTTGGGACAGTTGGGACACATACGACGCCGGTGACAAGTGAATGGAGAAGAAATACGCCGAGTATGACAATGTACGAGCTATTATGTAGGGAGCGGTTGCATTGTGGGATTAAAACATGGATAACCCATTTTAAAAATCCTCCCGATGGAAGCACAAATTGCCATATCTAACTCGCTGCCAAATATCGCTTATGCTCGGATGTCTGCTCGATTTAGTGCCTTCTTTCAACGATAAACGATGGCGTCAACAGTCTTACAATGTCACAAGAGAAACGTTGTTTGCTAATTTATGTCCTAGGACATGCTATGTCGCAGTAGTAATGCAACATATTCATGTATTTAGCCGTTATCAACGTTTTTAGCAAAAGGCAAAGATTAACGCAGGCTTCACGCATACTTTTTTATTGTCACGTAAACAAATCGCAACGTCCTGTCCGTGGCCGAACTGTTGTCTCCTTCTGATGCTACTTTTTCAGTTATCATAAACAATTTTATTCGCCAAGGTAGTTGAAAATAGTACGGCACTGAACAATTATTTTACTGTTTCGTAATAATGAACAACAATCTGTCCAATTTGTATCATGGCGTCATCAATATACAAAATGGCGCGGTCCAAAGAGAAATAGTTTTAAGATATATTAGCTCTTTTTTATTTCCAACTGATGGTCCTTTTTCAGTGATCATCAGCTATTTTATTCGGTAAACACACCGATAGTAGAAATGTCTTAACAATTTATTTTACTTGTTCGCAATAATGAACAAACACATTGGTTCTATCCGTCAAGATGGCGCGGTCTGAAGAGAACCAGCTATATGGTGACTAATTCGGACATTGGTCGTTTCAGCGGCACACAACGCTTCGCCTGAACGCACCTCTAGGCTGTGTGTAGTAGATCTGCAGCTTGTACTTCCCACCACACGTCTGTGCCGAGTCCCCGCTGCAGGGGGTGGAACATCGTTCATCAAGGGCCCTCTCACTGGAACAGCGCAGCGACTGTCCACAGAGGCAGTTGGCGCCATTCTGCAACATGGCCAGTTGGTAGCCTGCCCAACGAGAGTTTAGCAAGACTGAGCAAGATTGCCACCTACACAATAATAATAATAATGCTAATACTAATAATATTAATAATACTACTACTACTAATAATAATAATAGTAATACTACTACTACTGCTACTGCTACTGCTACTGCTACTGCTACTGCTACTGCTACTGCTACTGCTACTGCTACTGCTACTGCTACTGCTACTGCTACTGCTACTGCTACTGCTACTGCTACTGCTACTGCTACTGCTACTGCTACTGCTACTGCTACTGCTACTGCTACTGCTACTGCTACTGCTACTGCTACTGCTACTGCTACTGCTACTGCTACTGCTACTGCTACTGCTACTGCTACTGCTACTGCTACGGCTACGGCTACGGCTACGGCTACGGCTACTGCTACTGCTACTGCTACTGCTACTGCTACTGCTACTGCTACTGCTACTGCTACTGCTACTGCTACTGCAACTGCAACTGCTACTGCTACTGCTACTGCTACTGCTACTGCTACTGCTACTGCTACTGCTACTGCTACTGCTACTGTTACTGTTACTGCTACTGCTACTGCTACTGCTACAGCTACCGCTACCGCAACCGCTACCGCAACCGCTACCGCTACCGCTACCGCTACCGCTACCGCTACCGCTACCGCTACCGCTACCGCTACCGCTACCGCTAATAATAATAATAATAATAATAATAATAATAATAATAATAATAATAATAATAATAATAATAATAATAATAATAATAATAATAATAATAATAATAATAATAATAATAATAATAATAATAATAATAATAATAATAATAATAATAATAATAATAATAATAATAATAATAATAATAATAATAATAATAATAATAA
>OZ024854.1:7541126-7558626 GCA_964017155.1 Oasisia sp. SBJ-2009
ATACAGTCATCACAAATGCTCAAAGTGTTTTTTGTCGTTTATAGTTTGACCCATCGCAGACATGAATAATATTTTAACAGGATTCAGCCGTGATACAGTAACTACTTTATATATTCAAACAATTGGGTGAACTGGGACAACGTATTTCGTCCTCCTTGTGTTGGATAACTTTAAACACTTACGCAATTCTTCCGTTATTTAAAAACCTACCTTTATTCAATACAGCTCACTCTTGTAACAGTAAAACTGTTCGTATGTGAAATGTAATTTATCGACTGATCAAACCATTATTTGTCTTCTTCAGTATTGTCAGCATTGAGGAGCTGTGTAAGTCAATTGCTTGCTAGTATTGTCATTATTATTATTATTTCAGTGAACGAATTTGTGTCAGGTGCAAAACCGCAGCCACGACGATCCAAACATCAATATCCCACCGGTGTAACAAACGTGCAACAAACGTGCGCAGTAAACGACTCGTCAAATGCAATATACGAATCTCTGTTATGCATTTACTCGGTGAACAGTTCAATGGATAGGGTGCTGTGTCATTCTCAAAGTAATCCGTTCCATCAGGTTGCGGACAGTCCGTTTATCTACGGTCCTACATGTCCTGTTTTGTCTGGCCCCGGAGATTCAGTTGACGTCAGGCTCCGGACAGTCCGTTTAGTCTACGGGCCTACACGTCCTGTTTTGTCTGGCCCCGCAGATTCAGTTTCGTCAGACTCCGGTGCAACCCGTCGGTTTCTCCAACGTAAGCGCCGGAGACCTTCCTTGACGTTTCTCGACATCACCTTGAGATGTGTTTTCAAGACCTTCAGATCTGAAGCGACGAGGATCACAACCGGTATTAACGCCAGCACTGCGCCGACAATCCCGATTCCGATGTTTGGGGGCTTCTTGTCGACCATCTTAAAGCCCATCGCTTTCATCACTCGTTCTGCCGCAGTCTTTGGTTCTTCCTCCTCAGGCACAAATATGGTCACCTTTTCCCCGGTTGCTGAGTAAAATAAGGAAAGCTGGCGAATCAAAACATATCGGAACATTTTATTCACACACGCATTAATACTTCCATGTTATTGTGTGATGAGTAAACATTGTTCTTTCATACATTTTCATTGAAAACACATTTCGATATGAAATAAATTGTTTTTGCATATAATATAATATTATTATTGTACGATGCGTTTGTTAGTCACGCCATACATACGTTAGTGAGTACTAGGCAGTTTTGTTACTACTAGCTTGCGCCCAACGAGGAAGCACGAAACCAGTCACGCAGTGGTTGCCATTGCGGTGGCGCCAACTAGCGATCACTCTCCAAAGCTAACAAGTATGATACATGCATCCATTAAATAGTAAACCCTAATACCTATTTTGTTTTATTTTATGCCGTTGCCAGTTGATATTGGTCTAAGTAGACGAATTGACATTTAAAGAGGCAAATGGAAATCTGCTCTTAGGAAGCAATGCAAGTACAATACAACCAGTTCGGCCAATTAAAACATAAACTGCTTTACATCCACCCGCCCACTTGTCTACGGGGATCATATCCAGTTCTACGGGGGCCTTAGACGTATAGAATAATGCGTGACCTTGAACCCGTTTTAAATGTGCCACTACGTGAACCCCATAGACCTTTGAAACAATTTCTATACGGTTATAAATTAGTTTTGAACAAGAAAAACCTATTATTTCAAAACATATAGTTATTTATTTAGTAGTGATGACTGACTAAACGGAGGGGGAACGTCGAGATACAGCAAAGCCAAACAGAAACTTGATTAAGATGCCTTAAAACTCGGGTACTTATATGATGAGACAGAGAAGAGCAGACAATAAAGAGTGCTAATGAGGTGAAACGCCGAGGCAGCAAGAATACATGAAGATCACAACTGAGGACTAAGGGGGGAGATTTGGGCAAATCGTGGACATGACTGACGAACACAAGCGGCTACAGGTAGGAGCTGGTGTCCGAAAATCTAGCAAGAGCGTGCAGCACATCAGCTACGCGTCAACCAGCACGTACATCAAGCAAACTTGCGTACATCGAGTGTATGTATATATATATATATATATATATATATATATATATATATATATATATATATATATATATAATTTATATGTAATTTATATATATATATATATACAATGTATATATATATATATATATATATCTATAATTTATATATATATACAATGTATATATATATATATATATATATATATATATATATATATATATATATATATATATACATACATACATACATATATACATACATAATGATTTTTCGTTTACCTTCACACACGGGGTCTCGGCCGGTCCAGTTGCCCCGAGGCCCACACTCCTTCCACAGCTGCCCCGACAAGAGCCGGTAGCGGGGCAGACACTTGTATATGACCTTCCTCGTGAGTAGTGACTTCTTGTCCACGTACCACGTCGTGTTCACCACGTCCGGCGGCCGACTGCACTCGACCTCTGCAACACGCATGCGCAATATTCAGTCCAATTCCGGATTTTTGCTGATCGTTTTGCAGGGTGTTGCCTTTGCAAGGTGTTGCCATGGTTTGAATAAAGTAGTTGCTTTACGTGCATCCTTATTTGTACTTTTATTAGTACTATTATTAAGAATTATAATACATAAGACAAATTACTTCACACATACTATCAGAGCATACAGTCATTAACAAGGTACGCCTGTTGTACGGCTGGCTGTTTCTATCTGTCCTCTGACAATTCCGTTTCCTTCCACTCACTCTGACACGTAGGAGCTGCTCCGCTCCAGCTGCCGTTTTCCTCACAAGTCCGCACCTCGTCGCCGCCCACCATCACGTAGCCAGGGCGACAGGAGTACGTGACCTGAGACATGTACGTCACTGTCGTCACGTTGTACGTTGCCATGGGCGGCAGTTCAGGGGGCGGGCATGTGTTTGCTGTGAGTAGAAAGAAATTATTTAATTGCAAAGATTAAAAGTGAAATGTCCATGCGAATTATTATAAATACAAACACGGACACACACACATACACACATACACACATACACACACACATACACACACACACACACACACCCACACACACCCCCCCCCCCACACACACACACACACACACACACACACACAGACATACACACAGACACACGCACACGCACACGCACACGCACACGCGCACACACACACACACACACACACACACACAGATACACACACAGTGCTTTCACTGTCAACCTCTTCGTCGCCTTCCCAGACAAAGGCCTAGTTGTGATTAATTATTGTTTAGAAATAGCTTCATATACCAGTCATATTCATAAATCACCAATTCATATACATTTGGGTTACCAATGTTGTTATGAATGACACACGTCACAATCCATCGGTATAAGAACTGACCATTGCTTACCTCCTCTTCTGGGCTTTACATGTCCAACTGATTTTAATTAAAATAAAATACTGATAATACCTGTGCAGGTGATCCCGTCTCCCTCCCAGCGTCTCTGGTCGCTACAGACGAGGGTGTGTTGTGTTCCTTTCCTCAGGTAGCCCGTCTTACAGGTGTACGAGGCTGTGTCCAGGTACGACTGACCAGTCGCTTCCATTCTGGTATTGGCGACAGTCGGCGGCTGTCCGCAGACCACTCCTGAGATATGTCAGTGTTGTCGATGTCATAACGATATTTTGTTTTAGTCCGACACTAACAATATAACAACACATACGCCGACTAGCAATGTTACACATTCTGAAACAGTTACGTGTTCACCGAAGATCTTGCTATGGCGAATCTGTTATTTTAAACATAAATTAAAAAGGGTTGGCCATAGCGTTTTTTTTTTTTCATTTTTCAGTTAAGTAGTATTGATTCTACAATGCAAGCAACAGCGTGTTAATAAATACTAATCAGCACATGGCACGTGCGACACACCACATTTCAATAAACATCCACTGTGATCTTCCATATATACAATCGTGTACTTCATTTTGGGAGACGGAATGAGGACACAAAACAACATAATTTCTTATAGCAACTTAAATTCTTCTTATAAAGTACTATTGTATTAGGTACCACTGATGCTGCTGCAACTATCCGAATTACCAATGACACTGTGACATTAGCAATGCATGTGAATAATCTGTGATAAGCCAAGTTGAAATTGAACGAAAGCCATCATAATACGTTTGTATGCCTTTTTGATACCACAGCAAGTTCAGAATAAGTTACGTTTCTGAATATACCGTCACTGTGTAATTACACCCACAAGCTTTTTGGCATCAATAATGAAAGGGCTATATGAAGTAATGCAATACTTTGGCGTCATTCAATAATATCGACCATTACATAAATTACCAACTTAAAATGCCAGCGTAATATTGTGTTTTCTTTATACCAGTTTTGGTTGTTCATATTAACCACGTGTCAGTGTGTTACTCACGCGTGCAGGTCGATGGACCACAACTCCAATTCCCGCTGGCGAGACACTCACAGGTGGCGTTACCTGCCGTGATCTCGTGACCGCGCACGCAGGAATATGTCGCGCGAGATCCGACGACAACGCCCTTAGTGAGTACCTTAGCCTTTGTGATGTCGTCGACTGAAATTGCTGGGCAAGCGATTTCTGAAACGTAATTGTCCTAAAGTATGATGAATTGCTAAGGCCAATATCAACTCAAAGACAAAGTATAACTGATATTCAATATTATTCTACGAAATGGTATTATATTGACGATATACATCTTGTGCAAAGACGTTTTTCAAGGATACTGCTATGAATCTGATTGCACGTAGCTTGCATTTCGACGTCATAGTACATAAGATATCACCTTCAAAAACTGGCTTCTCCCCAGTCCACAGTTTGTCTTCGCGGCAGGTCCGCACCAAGTCACCGCTGACGTGACGGAAGCGGTCTCTAGCCCGGTACGTCACCTTGGATCCAACAGTTAGTTTGTTTATGATAACATCGGCTCCATTGACTTGGTGGGCCGGTGTTGCACACGTTGTTTCTGTAATAATTCCAAATATAATCATTAATCTGAATATGATGCTACAATTGCAGTAATATAGGCACAACTGTTTGAATATATTGTGCATGGCTTGAAAAATAGAAAATTGTTATTTATATAACATATATATATATATATATATATATATATATATATATATATATATATATTTCACACACAAAATATATATAAATATAGATATATATATAATATATATATATATATATAATAATTATCTATAACATATATATATATTTATATGTGTATATATATTATATATATATCTAGATTATTTGTATATATATATATATATATATATATATATATATATATATATATATATATATATATATATATATAGTATGTGAGGGTGTGTTATTTGTGTGTATGTGTGTGTGTGTATGTGTGTGTGTGCGTGTGTGTGTATGTGTGTGTGTGTGTGTGTGTGTGTGTGTGTGTGTGTGCGCGTGTGTGTGTGTCTTTGTTTCTCTGTGTGTGAAAAGTATAGCCCAGAGAGACACACGTGATGGCGTCCCGCACCTGCGCACACGAGGGCCGTTCCAGACCACGCCCCTGCTCCGCCACACGTCCTCATGTGACTGCCTGTCACGCGGTGGTAGCCTCGGCGACAGTGACTCGTCATCGTGTCCTCGTAATTGTCGCCTGTCTTGTCGGTGACAACAACTCCAACTCCTAGCTTGATGTTGTCACATCGTGTTCCTGCAAGACAGGACGTGTGTGACATAGTATGTAACTTGCACGCACAAAAACACATAAGGTGGCTAGGTCCGGGAAGTAGCACTCCGCCAGAGTGCGCCATCGTCACTCCATTTACACATCGCTGAATGGCTAACTTGACTGCCAAAAATAATCGAAAGAAAGAACGAACAAACAAACAAACAAACAAACAAACAAACAAACAAATCGTCAAAGCAAAGAACAAGCGAACGACCGACCGACCGACCGACCGACCGACCGACCGACCGACCGACCGATCGAACGCCGAACGGACGGACGGACGGACGGACGGACGGACGGACGGACGGACGGACGGACGGACGGACGGACGGACGGACGGACGGACGGACGGACGGACGGACGGACGGACGGACGGACGGACGGACGGACGGACGGACGGACGGACGGACGGACGGACGGACGGACGGACGGACGGACGGACGGACGGACGGACGGACGGACGGACGGACGGACGGACGGACGGACGGACGGACGGACGGACGGACGGACGGACGGACGGACGGACGGACGGACGGACGGACGGACGGACGGACGGACGGACGGACGGACGGACGGACGGACGGACGGACGGACGGACGGACGGACGGACGGACGGACGGACGGACGGACGAACGAACGAACGAACGAACGAACGAACGAACGAACGAACGAACGAACGAACGAACGAACGAACGAACGAACGAACGAACGAACGAACGAACGAACGAATTACGTATTTTAGTTGTTCACAAGTTAATTAATACTCCGTAATAATTCTGAAAACATACGCGTGCACTTGATGGATACCCGCGTCCACTTCCCGTCGACCGTGCATTGCGACCGCTGAGTCCGGCCCTCGTAGCCGACGGAACAGCGGTAGTCGGCGACACAGCCCCGCCTGACACACGTCGGCGTCACCTCGGCGTCCTTCACCGGGGGCGGCGTCCCACATGTCACCTCTGATAACATATGTCACCTCTGATAACACATGTAACCTCATATAACACATGTCACCTTTCATAACACATACCACCTTTCATAACACATGTCTCCTCTCATAAGATATATCACCTCTGATAACAGATGTCTCCTCTCATAACACATGTCACCGCTTATAACACAGGCATCTCTCAAAGCACTTGTCATGGCTGATAATACATGCCACACATGATAACACTAGCGTATATGATAATACATATCACTGCTGATAACACACGTCACATGTAGTAAGTAGTGTCACCTTTGATAACTCATATCACCTCTAATAACCTGTTTCACATTTACTAGCACATGGCAGCTCTGATAACACAGATCACCTGTGATAATACGAGTCATCTCTGATACCTGGTGTCATTTGTGTGATACTAAAATGTCACCTTTGAAAAAGGTGTTTCACCTTTCATAAAATAAACACCTTTGATAATATAAGACGCACGTCAGTTTTACCAACATGTGTGTTTAGATGTGTGTATTTGTATAGGTATGTGTCTATTGAGTATGTTCGCAATATATTATTGTGAACGTGTCTGCGTTTATATATGTAAGTTAGTCATCACTGCATCTATGTTTAGGTGTGAATATGATTTTGAGACTGTTTTCTAAATATCATTGTTCCATCACAGAACTGAAAGCAGTCACCTTCACAGATCAGTGTAGGCTTCGTCCATGTTCCGTTCAGCTGACAGCGACTGAATCCATCGCCAGAGAGTCGTTGGTAACCACGGTTACACGTGTACGTCACTTTACCGTCGACTTTATCGTCACCGTGTATTGAGTAGTTGGTGTGTTTGATCTCGATGACTGGCCCGCAATGCACCTCTGACAAAAATAAAGCAATAATGTAAATATATCACATGTGCAATATAATCATAAATAAGATGGCCTCGTTATATATATATATATATATATATATATATATATATATATATATATATATATATATATATATATATAATACTGAAATCACGTTGCATCTATAGTTGATAACCGATCAAAACATTACAACTCAAAATACGTCCAGAAACATCATATTAAACGGCCGCCAATACACTCATGCTCTTCTGCTTCTATGTCATCAGTTTCGCCGAAGATTTAATGTGGATGAAGCTTATTACCATACGCAGAGTTAATACGTCCGAGTTGGTGCTCTTCAACCCGCAACGCCTTCAAACATATGGGATCAAAACTTAACACAGATAGCATACTAAAGAGGATACGTCTGAGATTGAGGGAGATCTGTGCGCGTTTGGTCCCATCAGGGGGAGTGTCCAGCCGTCTAATAGCTCTGCTATAGGCCGTGTAAGTCTCGCTCTCGAAAACGACTTTGGGGCATTTAGGGACAGGAACATAAATTTAGGGGCAGGAAGTAAATGTTCTCTATGTTGAAAGATAGGACTTTCTTGTGATTTTGGTTGTAATAACCGGGCTGTCCCCAAATGGCTATTTGTTCGAAGCAGAAGCAGTGAGACACCTTGCCGGTAAGAATAGTCATAACAATCATGCATTTTAATCGATTATTGTGGTGGTTGCCGTGGCAGCGGCGATTAGTATTTGTGTTTAGCGATCTTGACATGTAATGAAGAATGCCATCTTACGCGAAGTACAACCTGTTTTGAAGCAACTGTGTACATGTGTTGTGATTATGCGCATTTATAAATTGTTTCTAATATAAATGCTTATCGAAACACCTATGAAACGACAACGTACAGCAATGTAAAATGCAAATCGCGAAAAAGACATACGCGGCTTAAATTAGTTCATACTATCTGCGCAACACAAATGGCTAAATGGTTTTGGTAGTGTGGCAAACTCAATTTTACATCGGATATTAAGATACAAAAGCTACAACATAATACATTTATGACCTGATTTTTCAAGTATTCGTCAGTCGGAAGCTACAACTGTCATCCTTCATTATAATATCGTTACTATGTCCCGTCCCCAATCAGCTCCAGTCGCGCGGAGTCTCGCCATATATCGTGACACACTTACATGCCCTATTAAGGCTTCAATGAATAGATGGATGAACTACGCAGACGAATAACGACCGTTCACAGCTGTAAAATACGTCAATGATAGAATGAATATTTTTAGACCCGTTAATAGGTGACATAAACATAATATTATAGCAGAATCGACCCTCACCTTCACAGTGCGGGTCTTCGTTCTGCCACTCTTCCTGATCGTTGCAGACTTTAGTGAGGCTGCCGGCTCGCAGTCTGTAGCCGGCGAGACACGAGTAGGTGGCCGTGTCGTTCACTCTCACTCCGTCCGTCGTCACAGTCGTGTTGGCGACGGTCGGCGGAGCTCCGCACCGGATCTCTACAAGTCATCGAGAACTTTGCACTCGTATAGGCCTACTACTATTTGCAGATGCAAAGTTCTCGATTTTTGTGTTGGCCCTTTGTCTTTTGAATATTTTTTCATCACATGTATTGCGGAGGAAAATGGTGATGTTACTGTAATCGTATTTATAACAGAAGCCACCAGAAAATGTGTAAACACTTTGAACAAGCTGTAAAACTGTTCAAACGTACAGTCAATATAAAGAAAACATTGACGCCTTACTAACTTCGACCCTGACTAGCCTCAATCGATCCACAATTCGAAACCTATGGCACCCAAATAAAAATCAATCAAAAGCTTCACATAGCTAGGCACGGTTGCATATGACAACACCATTATTGGGGAATTTAACATCGGTATAAAAGCTGCCTCTAGAATCGTGTATGGTCACAAGATGGCATTACAGTTTCCACCATGTGCAATGTTTACAAGGCGATTGTGCTTCCGACACTACTGTATTCAGCAGAGATAATCATGCTCTGTACCGTCGTCACATCGGAAAACATTCCCAAAATGCATATTTTAAAGTCCTGAAATATGTTAAAGTCCTGAAATATGTCCAGCATAAAGCCGTTCGTACGGCTTCCAAACTTTGATGGACTGGACATGTCACCACATCAACGACAGCGGACTCCTAAAGGCGCTGTTCTATGAGGAATTGGCTACAGGGAAATGTGTTCAATGGAGGATTACATACATCGCCTAAACAAATGGGAGACCACTGTGAAACATACACATAATAGTGGAGGCAGACAATAACTAAGGAAATAGCTATATTGAAGAAAATACATGAGAGAGATAAATACGGAGAAAAATGCACAGAGAGAAATATAAAGGGTGAGAGAGACATAGTCATAGACATACACAGACACACAAACAAATAAACACACATACGCACAGACACACAGACGCACAGACGTACAGACGCACAGACGCACAGACGCACATACGCACAGACGCACAGACTCACAGACGCACAGACGCACAGACGCACAGACGCACAGACGAAAAGACAGAGAGAAAGAGAGATAGACAGAGAGAGCAGGAGACAGGGAGACCGGCAGAACGAGAGAGCGAAACAGAGAGAGAAATATATAGATAGGCAGGCAGGCAGGCAGGCAGGCAGGCAGGCAGGCAGGCAGGCAGGCAGGCAGGCAGGCAGGCAGGCAGGCAGGCAGGCAGGCAGGCAGGCAGGCAGGCAGGCAGGCAGGCAGGCAGGCAGGCAGGCAGGCAGGCAGGCAGGCAGGCAGGCAGGCAGGCAGGCAGGCAGGCAGGCAGGCAGGCAGGCAGGCAGGCAGGCAGGCAGGCAGGCAGGCAGGCAGGCAGGCAGGCAGGCAGGCAGGCAGGCAGGCAGGCAGGCAGGCAGGCAGGCAGGCAGGCAGGCAGGCAGGCAGGCAGGCAGGCAGGCAGGCAGGCAGGCAGGCAGGCAGGCAGGCAGGCAGGCAGGCAGGCAGGCAGGCAGGCAGGCAGGCAGGCAGGCAGGCAGGCAGGCAGACAGACAGACAGACAGACAGACAGACAGACAGACAGATAGAGAATATTCAAATCGAATGTTGTATTTTGTGTAGCCCTATTTTCTACAGCCGATAATCTATCCACATATATATTCGCGACTGGAATTACAAATATTTTGTGTGGCATGCAACACATTTGTACCTTCACATTGTGGAGCTGTGCCGCTCCACCGTTTGTCCGCCTGACACTGTCGCGTCAAGGCGCCGCCAGGCAGAGGTTTGTAGCCGGGTTTGCAGACGTACGTTATGACGGTCGCGTAGACGTCTTCCGATACGCTCACGTAGGCGTTGGCCACAGGCGCCGCCGGACCACAAGACACAACTGTCAACGACACGGGCGCTTCTTTAACACTTGGACAAAAACATATTTCGTTTGCTACTAATGGAAATCTAGGATTTTATGAGTAATTTTGACCGCTGTTTCCACATCTGATCAACTTCTTTTTGCTTATACAAATCATCGGTTACGCTGACATTGCATGTTCGCGTATTATCTAAAACGGGCAGTAGACAATTCGATAATACATCGGTTGGAAGCTTTAGTTGATATGTTGTTTCTTGTTGAAATAACTCCTCAGACATATTGCTTGCCTGTACTGAATGCTTTTCATTACAGTGAACGACTCCCACGTGTGTTTGAGCGCGTGTGTTGAATGCGAGGCCTTCGTCTTGTGTGAATTGTTAGTTTGGGTGTTTGAGTGTATGTGCTCGCATGTTTGCCTATGTATAGGCATGTGTTTGTGTATGGTGGACGAGTGTGCGTTTGTTTTGTATGTCGATGCTTGCGTGCATTAGTACACTGTGTTTAATAAACAACAACATTAATTTAGTAATTGTTGTATATCCCGACGTGTTGACTATGTCGTCGTAACATACCTATGCAGGTCGGTTCCGATCCAGACCAAGTCTTGCTGGTCTGGCAGGTCCGGAAAAGTTCCCCGAACATTAGGTCGTGACCTTCTGCGCAATGATACTCAATTGTCGTCTTGTAGTAAGGCTGAGTTGGGTCACCGTTAACAAGTTCCGTGTTGTTGGGCGTCTTGAGTGGAGGACATTGTATTGCTGTAAATTAAAACAATTAAAAACATATACAATTCTAAAACACGACCATTCGACATCGTGCTGACTGCATATATTGATATGAAATCACATTAACATTTGACAATATGAAAAACAAGGGTATCCGATGAAGCTATGTCAATCACAGCAACCACAATACAAGTTTGTCAGGGTTTGATCCAACTGACAAATCAGTGACAAGCTAACATCAAACACCCGAGTGCCACTGATACTGGCACCTCAAATGTCCGTGCTTTCATAGCAAATTGGGTGATTCTTCACGTATACGTCTTTAAACCAAACTATAATATAAGTATAACAACCATACAAAACCTTTCCGGGTATACGACCGAGACACACGTCCTACGAGTGTATGTGATACAGTTACTTGTAGATGTACTTTTGTATTTTATTGCCAAACAAATCAAAATATGTACGCCTAGGAAGAACCGCATGAATTTTGGTTTCACAACTTTATGTCACCTGTACAGTTCGGACGTTTATCTGACCATTCCCCGTCCTTCCTGCACCACAAGTTTAGTCCACCGTCGGTCAGTTCATATCCAGGTACGCACTCGTATATCAGATTGCTCTCCGGTGTGAAGGGGGCTTTGCCTGCCACCCACCGTGCATAGTCAGGGACGGCCAGTTCCGGACACTGACGCTCTAGGAACACAATTGCTACGTTGTATTGTTTTGCGTTGTGTTGTTTTGTGGTATGTTGTGTTGTGGCGTCGTGTGTTTGTTGTGTTCTCTGTGCTGTTCTGTGTTGTTCTGTGTTGTTCTGTGCTCTTCTGATCTGTTCTGCGCTGTGATGTGCTGTGCTATGCTGTGATATGCTGATCCTTTATGTTGTACAGTGCTGTGATGTGTTGTGGTGTGCTGTGCTGTGGTGTGCTGTTAACATCTTGATTGTGAAATGGGCAATTTTGTCGGGATGTTCTTAATGTTGATTCAATGTTCTTTCAACTGTCCTCGGTTCATTTATATCTTGCCTATTTAATTGTCTCGTTTACTTCTTTGTTAACTTCACTGTACTGTCTCCAGGCTTTGAGAGAAGTATGCATTCGTTGTTTCAAACATTGGTCAAGCGTATCATATTGTTCCCAAGGCTGGTCCTTCCTCTGCCTTCGAGGCGATTCTCGACAGTTCATTCGTCAACTGCTTCACGTATCGTCTCTTTGTGTTTTTTGCAAGGAGTTTGGTGTCACAGTCCAGGAAGTTGGGGGTTGCATACGTCCCGCCTCAAAATGCTTTTTACTCTTCTGCGATGTTGGATTCTTTTACTTTTTCAAGGTAAAATCGGATGTGAGAATTTCTTTGAAAGCTGTTTTCAAACGCGTTTAGATGGTTGTGAATACAACATGATCACTGCCAATATCGGAACCAGATAATCCTTTTGTGTTTGTCATACTGGTAGCTTGGTTTGAAGCGTTGGGGAACTAGAATATAATCAGTCTGATTGTAAATGAGACCATTTGGATCATGTCATGGTGTGGTGTGGTTCTGTGACGTGTATGGGGTTGTAGCGTGTTGGTTGGTGACTCGATGACTCTGAGCAAGTTGCATCAGTTCAAAGCCTCTGCTGTTAATCCCCCGTTTATTCCTATTGTTCAGGCCCTGTGCTGGTATGCGTAATGGTCAACCTTGGCATCCCAATCTATCACCTTCTACTACGATGAATTCCTTCCTTTGTGGTTTCGCTATTTGCTGTTTAGCTGCTTGTAAAACACTTTGATTTCTTCATCGTCGGGGTCCGAGGTTGACGCGTAGAGCTGAAAGTTGGTAATAGTATGTAGTTGTTCAGAAATGTTGGTCGAGATGAATGCAACTGATGACACGTGCAGCATCTGTTCGTACAGTGGAGGCTTCTCTGTGTTGATGTTTCGTGTTTTGTCCGGAAAGGCAAAGCGTGCAACCGTCTTCTTCTCCATGTGCCGGTTGTGATTCTCTTGTTGTCGATGTCATTGTGATTTTGGCACTCATGTCAGTGTGTGGAATGCGCAGTCGTTGTTGATCAGGGTTTCGATCGATCTGGTATGTTAATGGTTCGTTGCTTGACACTCACGTCCGTCCTTTGGGCTAGTAAGCTGCGCCTATCTATTTTTTAAGTGTATTGCCTCACAGTACCATGCCAGCTGTGGTGATTGGTCCCTGTCGGAATGTCGTGATGTTCTGAATCGTTAACTTGTACAACTCATACGACTGTTCCGGCACAACACGGATGGCCACGCACGGTGTTAACATACCTGCAGTTGCAGAACAACATAAGCAGCTGTGTCACATTGGGCACCATCTATGATTGTCTTCCTGTAGCATTGTCTGCGTGCATTTCTGTATTCGTAATGTAAACTATAAAACCGGCTTCACCAACGGCGACATGGACCGATGGATATTGTTCAGGCGCGCATGGACATTTGTAATTTGGAACATGGCAGCGGTGCTATGTTCCCGTACCTCTTCATGTGTTCTATTAAACTGATTATGAGCATGCAGTCGAATACTTTTTGTTATACTACTATATTGTTGAATCAAAAACAAAATTAAATAATACTGGTGATTTATCAAAACAAATACATTGTTCTTTTAATAAACAAACCTAACTTATATAATGTTTCCTTTCTATTCATGTAGAATATGTGACTTTATTCTTATTCCTTACGCATAGCATTAAATATAATATCGAAATGCACTAACGGTTATACAATCTGGATGAATTCGTACGGTCTTTTCAAATGACCATTTTTACACATACATATTCATCCAATTGTCATAAAAAGCTATTGCAAAGATGCACATTTTCAACAAATATTCTACATTAATGTATGTTTTGTTTTCTCACCGACACAGTGTGGGACAGAGCTCCAGGTGCCGTCCAGTTGACACGTCTGAACGTCGTCTCCACTCTTCTCGCCAGTGTCGCTCCTCACGCCTGTGTCGCTCCTCACGCCTGTGTCGCTCCTCTCGCCTGTGTTGCTCCTCTTGCCAGTGACGCTCCTCACCCCTGTGTTGCTCCTCTCGCCAGTGACGCTCCTCTCGCCAGTGACGCTCCTCTTGCCAGTGACGCTCCTCACCCCTGTGTTGCTCCTCTCGCCAGTGACGCTCCTCACGCCTGTGTCGCTCCTCACCCCTGTGTTGCTCCTCTCGCCAGTGACGCTCCTCTTGCCAGTGACGCTCTTCACGCCCGTGTCGCTCCTCTCGTAGCCAACATCACACTCCAACTCACACGTCTCGTCGTACGTAGAGTTGCGCGCGGTGCAGTTTTCGTTCTTGTAATGTCCGTGCAGGTCCTCAGGAAGGGCTTCGCAGGTTATTTCTGAAATTGCATTTGGCACATGGTCCATCAACTGGACTACTGGTGTCAGTGTATCATTTAATAGTTCGTATACACAGCAGTGTCCCTCATGAAAGCGCCCCCTCGCCAACAGACATATGCCAACAGCAACACGTTGGCTAAAAAATTATATGTGTATATAAATCCGTTAACATTTGAGTGTTGGTAAAATCTACAAAACATAACATGTTATGCTTTCACATACGTTCGCAAATGACGTTGTTACTCCATGTTCCGTGCTCTGTACACCGGCGTACACCGTCAGTAGTGGTCTGCTTGTAACCGAATGTACACGAAATGTTGCATGTGTTTCCGTAGAACATCTTGTCAGCTGTACATGACGTGTCGTTGTACATCTCGCCATCGGTCAAATCCAGGGGCGGACAGGTGGTCACTGCAAACGAACACTTCATGTAAGCATGCTACGATGTGTCTCGTAGATGCTTGGCTGTGTCGAAACTTGGACAAATGCCTCAATAAGAAAATATACTGTTTTGTCTTGAAAACAAATATATGACGTTGTGCATTTCTGATAGACGTGTTAATCAATGCTGTTTCAGAGAAAACGTGTCCTGCATGCGTCGTCGATCAATATAAATACCCGAATAAAAACATTTGAAGCTGAGAACAGCAACGATTATAAATCATTATTTTGTGATTTCCTCGGTGCATTTAAAACATATACATGTATACCTCTGTATAAAATAAATAATGAAATGCGATACAATGTATAGAGATATAATGTATCATAACATAGCACAACAAGAGCAGATACAATACAAATTGCGATATTATTACTTTTCCTCTTTCCCAATATACTAGCTGTTAACCTCAATATGAAAATAAAGTTACAGTTGCCTGATACTTAATAATAATAATAAATTAATTACATCAATACGTTGTCTGTGGCTAGGAATAAGCAGAAAACATGTCCTAAGTTTAAAAAAGCTATTTAAACATCCTGAAAAGATTATGTCTCGACTGGATGACTTTTGCATCAATGGTCAGTGTCCTGAGATTGGTGTCCGGTCAGTTCACGGCTACTTACTGGCGGCGGCGACTTCACACAGGATCAGTGTGTGGTTGTTGCCATCACGTGGGTCGATGTACAACGTCTGTCCGAACACAGGGTTGTCACAAGACACGCGCGTCGTGTGTCCCGCAGCCAGACACCCCCTGTGGGTGGCGCATACGGTGCGGTCACTGTCGTCATCAGGATCACCTGGACTGACCGCGATGACCACGTCACAGAGAGCAACTGAAACACAACCAATCGAAAAGGTGACGTAATGAGACCACGCGACATCACTAATTAGCATTCCTGTTTGTGTCTAGCGGAAAGTTGTTAAGGTTGAGTTTGACAACTCATTCTACCTACATTCTGAATATAATAATAATACGTTTTACATATTATTGTATGTCTAAAATAACCGTCGCATTACAAGTATTAAATTGATTTGTGTCAGGTATATTACATTCAGAAAAATATTACAATAAAGCTAACATAATATTATGCAAGTTATTCTTGAAATATAAATATACCATTAATGATAGTTATTATCGTTCTATGTTACTTACAGAACTCGAGCGTGGTGATGTAAATTGCTTCGATGGCATTAGGCGTGTCCATTTGGATTGCCAAAGTGTGGTTGCCATTGTAACAGCCTCCCCGCCACCAGGTGTCGTCTCGGTTGCCGTCAACATACTCGCCTCCCGCGATGTCCACAACGACGTTCTTGAGTACGTTGACCAGTGTGTCGACCTCTGTCCGGAGAACAACGTTTACGATTCACAAGACAATTTGATTTGATTAAAATGGTAATATAAATACGTATGCTGGTCTAAAATGTAGGTGGAAATGCTTAACAGTAAATTATCTGGTGGAGGATGCTGTTTTTGTTTTATAATGGTGTCATTGTCGGATTGATGCACCGGAAATAGGTTACACAATACCTCGGGTATATAGATGAAACGTATTTTACGAAATAATCAGCAGTAACACGAAATGTGGCAGACTTTTGTAAACATGTTACTAGTGAAAATTATCATAATATGTTGGCCAGAAACATTTAGTAACAACGCACTGTCGGTTATAATCAATAAAGAAGCAATCGACTTTCAAATAATTAATATAAACTGAAGCTAGATAGGCCATACCGTCAATATATCAACACACCACTCTCGAAGACAAGCCCAACTGGAACACAGAGGGCAGGAACAGTGGAGAGTGTGGTGGTACAAGCAGGATCGAAAAGGAAAGATCTGGAATTCAATGCCCAAAGCTATGTCTGGTAGAGAAGGGTCGTTTGTGGCATATTCATCACCACTGAGAGACAACGTTTAAGTAAAAGTAAGTCACTATAATGTTGATGTAAGTGGTGAATAAGATAAAGCTGAAGACGAACAACAGTTGCAGGCAAGAATCACATGGCACTGTATGCACTCAGAGCTATTGCTGGATTGAAGCATATCGCTACGTTATTAGTTGTTCTGACATAAATGTTGAACATT
>OZ024854.1:7563626-7581126 GCA_964017155.1 Oasisia sp. SBJ-2009
TATATATTATATTATATATATATATATATATATATATATATATGTAATACATATATATTATATAATATATATGTATATGTACATATATCATATATGTACATATATATATATATATATATATATATATATATATATATATATATATATTGTATTTTTGTATATTGTATATATTATCAGTGTGTTAAGTGGACCTTGCCAGGGCATGATGGTTCACTTTCTTTCCTGAACAGGAAGTGTTTGGTCTATGCGCATTTCAGAACGTATTGTATTGACCGATTTGTACACGTTGACAACATCCCTTTCGTGGTGACCTGACACGTCTGAGTTACCTGATATGTGGTGCGCTGAAAAAGCTCGGAACATGGCAATGATCTATTAAAAACAGTAAATAAAAAGCAGATGGACTGATGTGTTTCCTTAGAGATATTTTTCAAAGAGGTCCCTCACAAAATACTTTCCACAGCTGCACCTTATGAACATGCACATTTTTGTCGGGGCGGACATATTTTAAAGATCAAGGTCAGGTCAAGAGCAAAGTTCAAATCGGTTAAATGTACGAAAATCGCATTAAAATTGTTTACTCCAGCTGAGTTAGTATGAATGACGGTTATGCGATCTTATCGTTCACTTACTGGCCTACCAGGGGAACTGTGCAAATGTTTGTGGACAGTTACTTTCTAATTATAGACACCCTGCTTGTAGCATAAAGAGCAGAAAACAATTAGCAAGAGCTGACCAACAACCTAGCAGATGCCTCAAACTGAGTCGGCACAATCCGCTACCACTCCACTCACTGTGACCGAAAACAAGTTTCAGTTGATTGAAATTAAGTTTTTCTTTATTTGATTGTGAACTGACCATGTGCACATATGAACATACTTCCCCCGGATGAGACACGGCTGCACAGTTGTGGGGGTAAGGCAAGCATGCAACTAATAAGGCGCTACAAACAGGTCATTCTTTTTACTCACTTGGAAACGTTTATATGCGTAATCGGTGAGGTGGTTGATGCTATCATTGTGTTTATCACGGCATGATATGGAAGCAAGCAAGGAAACCACTGACCATATATTCGTAATCGCTATGAATATATGGATGTCAAAGGTCACAGCTGTGCCAGACCTGAATGATCTGCCACCGAAGCTTTTCAACATAGCTTGCAATGGACTTATTCGCACAGCAATATGGTAGTCAGATGTCTTTTGTTTCTTCTTCTTCTGATAGTTACCTCACCATTCTATGTTCGCCACATGTTTGGGGCTAGAATCTTGTCGAGTTTGGTTTTTCAGAGCTGTCCTTCTCTTAAGTCCTTAAGGAGCTAACAAGGGACGCTGCTGCATTTGTCTGTGACGATCAATCTTACGATAATGAGAGAGATATAGTGGTCCTAATTAATTTACACTGTGAAAGGAAGTGAATCAGCATATAAAGCAACCTTAGAAAACGCTTAAAATAATGATTTTACGTCTTAAGAAATTAGACAGTTGGTAATAAGGAACATATCATGATTAACTGTGAAACTTAACCTGATCTTGACTTATAAAATTGGGGAATCCCCTCTCAAAAATGGTGGGATGCTAAATTGCAAAGGTGCCAAATTTCGAAACGTGGGTCGAGGAAATCACAACAATTCAACCTAGGCGACTCCACTAATTCGAGATATTCAGGAAGGCGGTAGGCTCCCACACATTCCAATGGCGGAGAGTAATTGTCATAGTAATAGGTTCATACAAAAACGCTCAAAGATGCCAGGGTGACAGCCGTCGAATTGTCGACCTAGAGTTGTAAGAGGTCACGAAAATGCTAAACAAAATAACACCGTGCTGACCCTCATGCGCGGTCCACCTTCAAAAGGTTTTACTCCCAGACTACTGATATAGCATTTTATCTGTCTTTGTGTGTGCGTGTGAGAGAGCGTATAAGTACTGTACTCGGTGACCCGTCTGTTTAGAAATTTGACGTTTAATCATTTACATACGCACGTAGTATCCAGCGAAGTATCCAACACACGACATCACGACGACGGATGTTATGCATGATCCTTTGTCAAACTCAACCTGGACATACAATAATAGTTCACTTACGTCGAGCAAACACTTGCACTTCACACAGCGCGAGTCTGATCTTGCCTGTCGCCTGCAGAGTCACGTATCGGCCTCTGACCGGAGGGTGGTCGCATCTCACCCTACTCACGGTTACAGGCACCGGGGGTCCAGTATATCGCGCACAGTCAGTCTTGTCACTATCCACGAGGGTTGTTAGCCATATTTTGAATTCGCGCAACCAGGCTGTAACAATAAATGTAAGACGAAACGATTAGCATTTCCTTAGTAATCGTCAACTCATTGCATTTCATGAATTATATCCTTCTAGTTTCTGATTATCCACTGCGACGTTAACGCTTGTGTTCCATTATATCCTATCCTCCGTTCTGACTTCCATTCCACGTACTCGCTACAGTTAGTCAGGTTGTGTACTGAATTCCTGGCGTTGTCTATGACTATGACATTGTACATGTATCTCGCAACATTATATACGATGGTATTAAAAAATTGGAGTGCCTCCAGGTTCATTTCAATGGATTTAAATGAACACCGATGACACCGATTAAGCTCTACTGTTTTCTATGAAATGTGTTCAACGTGGATATGCTGGAGTGTTGCACGCAAAAGCTACCGAAGTATTTTTATTTTAGTTGTACAATAATAGTCAATATCTAGTCTACAGGCTACTTTATTGCACGTAATCATACTTTATGTCATCTTGACGTCGTTGTCATAGATGATCGTGGTTTGAAAGCGTTATTTGGCGTTGGGTAACTATCTCCATAGCAAGGCCGCCACTTATTCGTTCGCAGTAGATCAATGATTAGAACTTCGAACATTTGACCAAGAGAACGTATGTTCGAATCATCTACTGCTGCGTCAAACCTTTTGCAAGTTTTATCACTCCATATACAGTCATATGTACGAAGGGTACCTGGTTGTAGACAGTTTATTTAAGAATAGCCTTCGCGCATTACCTGCAGCATGGTTGGAACCCCCCTAGAGAAGTCGAGATGGTATTCGGATGAACAATTATGCAAGGAAGTAAAGAATAAAATACTAAGCACTCCTGAGGATTGGATACTACTATATAAGAACATACCTTATGTTTATTCTTATTTCATCCTGCGCCTTCTGTGCCATCCATAAAACACGTTTTGTATAACATCATTTTCGCGCCTTGTTTACGTTCACCATACGATTGCTATTGCCAATAACAAGACTATCATTTATTGAAACGTAATGTTTCAGTTAGCAAGGAACGTTACTTTTTTGTACAAAATGGGATCTCGTCGTTTTGCATGTACTACCTTAATACATCGATCACAGACTTCCAGGCTATAACATTCAGCCAAGCATTTCAGGGTGTACCTGTATTCATAAAACGGAGGACCGTTTCACTAAGATAAAGAGCTCTTAGCGAATATTCACCATTAAACAAAACTGCTTGTTAAATTTTGTTTTCTTTTCTTCAAAATGCGAATATGCAATCTCATATTACTGAAGACGCTATGTCCATGACACACCAGCTACAATGCGCCGCTTACGTGTCATGGCGTTGACATTTTATAAGTATTCAATATCACTGCTAAGGATAACATTTACTTTTATGTGCAGCATCGCGGTTAAGAATTGTTAACAATATCAGTGAAATGGCCTGTGTTCTGTCGTGTTTGGCGAACACGACACATTCGTGGCAACGTACTTCTTAAGCTTCAGTGTCAATGCTGTCACTACCCTTCTTGGTCGCTGCCCATGTCATCTTCGTTCGTGTGTATGCCAACGCACACTCGATTTTTTTTTTCCCCATCTCACTTACCCAAATAAACAACATCATTTCGACGATCTCACTTACGTATTTCGAAGTGTGTCACGGTGACGTGCCAAACGTCGTGTACGAGAAACAAATCGACTCGCCACCAGGGGTTCTCTTCACGTGACGTGAAGCTGCAACTACCGTGCCACCAGATGGCGCTCATGCCGCCGTCAACGGCCCGAGTGGCGTCCCCTAGCGGTGTGGAAGTGCTCTGTGTCGCTGTTGTGTGACCCGCCACGTTCACCAGCCCCGACTCCGCTGAATGCAATTTACAGAATGAGTAATGAGACACGTTGTGTGACAACAAAAGATGCAGTTTGTACGCCCTCTGTTGTGTGAAAACGTGACATTAAAGGTCCATTAGTTGAGTATTTATAACACGGCAGATAACACTGTGCGAACGACGATTTTGTCTGGGAACCACATCAACCGCGTTGACAAGCAAAATCAATTCAGGAATAATTGCGATTAAAATGTTGCAAACACATCTACACATATCATTTGCTTGTCCGCATCGCCTACTTTATAGGTAGAGTAAATATGCGGTATTTGAAATAACAGTGTCAGTAATGTCTCATAATTATGCGGAATATCAAAGTACCGGCTTCAGCTATAACAATCGTGGCATTGTGGATATAAACATGTTTCCACAATTTAATATTGGCTTTCGTCATTTTGCGGAAGACATACGATAATGGTATCATACTTCTAAATCACAACAACGACGTCAACTGGGAAATAAGTGACAACTCAGTTTTTCCACTAGACAAAATATTCCAAAAAACTACATCTGTTTTCATCTGTCCTCGGATGTGAACCAACACAGCTAATGAAACGCGTAGACTTCAGCACCTCGGAGTAGCACATGTGTTGTCAATTTATTGTGTCAATATTTAATATATGGCCGTTTACAATGCGTTACATTTAGAGTATTAGTATCCCAACCGCTCCGTCCA
Source organism: Oasisia sp. SBJ-2009 (assembly GCA_964017155.1). Lineage (NCBI taxonomy): Eukaryota > Metazoa > Annelida > Polychaeta > Sabellida > Siboglinidae > Oasisia > Oasisia sp. SBJ-2009. The sequence continues at coordinate 7,568,444 of OZ024854.1, forward strand.
TCTCAGTAGTTACAGCAAGTAGTGACTACTAAATAAAACAACTATAAAATGTGGAGAAACGAGTAGACGAAGAGCGCTATAATATAACTTGCTCTATGGCTCTAGTAAACAACATTTTCACTATCCAACTAAAACATAACCCAATATTTTGACACATATTCTGAATTGTCTGTCACATGGTCACATGTCTTATGAATACTATTTAGTTACATAAAAAATATCGATTATCCTCGTCTAAACGTTGCACTAAGGCAGCCATTACGTGGTACTCACGATGCACGTACACCTCCACCTCGGTCAACGTTATCTGGTACAGGCTGTTCACGAACACGTAGCGACCTTTCGCGGACTCGCAGGGAAAGCGTATTCTCGAGTTTGCAGAAACCGTCTCGAGGAAACGCCCGCATGAGTCATACACACTAGGGTCGATTGTCAGAGAAACACCGACCTCAATGTCTCCCGTGTCTGCTGGCAGCGAGAGGTTTATATAAATGAATATATGAATAGATGAATATATGAACACATGAACAGACGAATATATTAATAGATTCATAGATTAATAGATGAATAAACGAATAACAGAATAGACGAATTAATAATTATATATATAATTATGTATATATATATATATATATATATATATATATATATATATATATATATATATATATATATATATATTATAATATACATATAGATACATGTATATATATATACGTATATATATATATATATATATATATATATATATATATATATATATATATATATATATAATATACGTATATATAAGTGTACAGATGTATATATATATATATATATATATATATATATATATATATATATATATATATATATATATATATATATACAATACATAATAACATACAACACCAATGAGAAAGGTTGGTTGGTGAAAAAATGTGATTAACAATGACAAATAAAACAATATTTTATGTAATGTATTGCGTGTTAAACAAGAGGAATTGCACAATGGAATATGCAAAGACCTTAACATATTTGAGCCTGAATACAGCAACATAGTACTACTGTTTGATTGACGTTTGCTTAATACAACATAGAGAAAACGATACCTGTTTGGCTAAGGTTAATAAGGGATCCTTATTTCTAGCTCCGGCTGTGTAAAAGCATCTGGAAAACTTATGGTGTAATGAATGAGTGTTAGTAGGCGGATCCAAGTTAACGTAGGTCACCTGTGTGCTTACCTGTTAATGTCGTCGTGATGAAATGCACCTCGGCCACTTCGTAGTTTCGGTAGAGATCAACAGACCACCGAGAAATTCTTTCTCTATTAGCATATTGTGTCGAGATGCGGCCATCCACAGCAAACGCGGTCAACGGGGATGTCTTTTTTTCATAAGCCATATTGGACAGCGCTGCAACACATTCGATAAGAAGATATTTATTATTGACACAATTCACGCAGTTTGATTATTGTCTTAGAACGCGCTGACATGAAAACATTATTGTCATAAAGTAACTGACACTTATTTGAAAATATATGTACACTAATGAGACACTTTCCTTCGCTATGATGTTGACACGTGAATCATTTACTGAAAGCAAATGTCAGAGCAGGAACAGCCTCATGACCGATATCTCGTGCCAATACATGGTTTCTTAGACAGGGTTATGTCAACAATAATGACAGATATACAGACAATCAGGTATAAACAGACATATACACAAACAGACAGCCAGACAGACGGACTGACAGACAGTCAGCACAGACACATGTATATACACAGATACAAAGCAGACACACATGCATACCGACACACATACACACATGCACACAAACAAATACACTCACAAACACATACGCACACGCACGCGCACGCGCACGCGCACGCGCACGCGCACGCGCACGCGCACGCGCACGCGCACGCGCACGCGCACGCGCACGCGCACGCGCACGCGCACGCGCACGCGCAAGCTCACGCGCGCGCACGCGCACGCGCACGCGCACGCGCACGCGCACGCGCACGCGCACGCGCACGCGCACGCGCACGCGCACGCGCACGCGCACGCGCACGCGCACGCGCACGCGCACGCGCACGCGCACGCGCACGCGCACGCGCACGCGCACGCGCACGCGCACGCGCACGCGCACGCGCACGCGCACGCGCACGCGCACGCGCACGCGCACGCGCACGCGCACGCGCACGCGCACGCGCACGCGCACGCGCACGCGCACGCGCACGCGCACGCGCACGCGCACGCGCACGCGCACGCGCACGCGCACGCGCACGCGCACGCGCACGCGCACGCGCACGCGCACGCGCACGCGCACGCGCACGCGCACGCGCACGCACACGCACACGCACACGCACACGCACACGCACACGCACACGCACAAACACAAACACAAACACAAACACAAACACAAACACAAACACAAACACAAACACAAACACAAACACAAACACAAACACAAACACAAACACAAACACAAACACAAACACAAACACAAACACAAACACAAACACAAACACAAACACAAACACAAACACAAACACAAACACAAACACAAACACACATACATATTGACACAGAGATTCACATATACACAAACGCACACGCGCACGCGCACGCACACGCACACGCACACGCACACGCACACGCACACGCACACGCACTCGCACTCGCACACAAACACACACACACACACACACACACACACACATATATATATATATATATATATATATATATATATATATATATATGCATATATATATATATATATATATATATATATATATATATATATATATATATATATATATATATATATATATAGACACACGGACAGCGACACAGAAACAGACTCAGACACAAAACACAAACACATATACATACAGAATGAATATAATATAGAGAAGATGAGGCCGACATATAAATAGAACGAAAGAACAATGCAAGCATTTGTTGCACAAATAACTTTACACAGTGCCACTCACGGAAGGCGAACACTTCCACTTCGCACAGTTTCAGTGTCGTTTTAGGTCGCGCCTTGACGACCACGTAGCGACCGTACACGTCACTGACGTCACAGCGGGCGAGTCCACTGAACTTGCTGGTGATGACAGTGCAGACGACGTACATCATATCAGCTAAATCGCCTGTACTTGTATTTGTCGGTGGTACTTCCGATGAAGCAATGATGACGTCACCTGCAGCACCGTCCGGAATACATAAAACACCCGTTATGTGTTGTCAAGTATCATGAGTATATGTCATTTAGATAGTTGTTCTGATAATGAATATTTCGGTACTCAAAATACGTATTGTTTATTCTACCCATTAATCCCGTATTAGGATGTGCCAGCTTACATTAAAAACGAAACAAGAATTGAAATTGTCATAATTTTAGATATATTTATGCATGTCGCTATTTCGCGATAACACACCAGTGGTGCCCTATGTTCTATTGTATGGCTTGAAAATGGATTATACACATAAAATAAACGTGTTTCGTAGAGGATAGAAACATACGCTGAAAGTACAACTGAACGTATATGCTGTCGACTACTTTCTTGTAGTAGACTATCTTTATGTTTAACCTTCCAATGAGCCACTGAGCATAACATGAGACATCTTGGTCGCGCCACCTAAGGGGTTTACTGCCGGCATGAACACAAATTAGCGCTGACTTGTCTACATACATTTTATAATTAATGAACAAAATACAAACGCTGGCATCATTAATTGGCCCTGTATCAGCAACCGGTTTAACATAACCACGACTGACACAACGCCAACACAACTACCATTAAAGTGAAATATGTTACGACGACTACTGTCACCCTTACTGCCGTCAGGGTCGGTCTGTTCCAGTCTCAAGTAGACGGCTGCGATGTGTTGTCCCTCGCCGAGGTCCGTCCACCAAATCACGTCCCCGCCGTCAACTTCACTGCACGAGTAGGGACCGACCAGAACTGGGCCATCGACGGCAGTTGAACGCCACGGCGGCCTTCCATGGGCGAGGTTCGGCAGAACTGTGGAGCATATCTTATAACCAGCGAAACACCGACGTATCACGTGTGCATATACATTTGATTAAAGCAGTCTTGATATGAGATGAGATATATACTAGAAGAACACTTTTGTTGATATTGTACCCCTATTACGGAACAGATAATTGTTTACATAAGAGGGGTGGAACATATACAGAACAAAAAAGGTGTACTCCCAAACATTGCAGTGTCCGTCTGCCATCTAGCGATATTTTTCGTGGGTGGCAATCTGGCTAAACGTTACTAAGATCAACAATGAACTTGTGATACCCGCATAGACTTGCACTTCCGCCAGAAGGAGCGTCTCTGTAGACGACTCGTGCCACCGAATGAAGAGGTAGCGCCCGGACACACACGACGACTGGCAAGACACCAGGTACTCGTTGACATTTTCCCTCACGTTGACTGTGGCACAGAGGGTAAAGTCAGAATAGCCGTCGGAGTCGTCAAGCGGCGTGTCTGTTAAGCCAATGATCAGTTCCGCTGCCAACGCTCCTATGTCAAGAAACAACGCGTATTCGTTAATGCAAACATTTGAATCTAAGTGTACAGAGTCATATTTACGTAATGTGCTGTATAACGAATTAAACCAGGTGGCATAATGTAACTATAAACTCGCTCATGTTACCATGTAACGTCATGCATGGGCCACCAAATGTCAAGGATTAATTAACGAGGTGGAAGAAGACTAACACATAAAATGTATGTAGAAATTACCCATGAGGATTCTTGCCGTTGTAAATGCCTTTCAGTTCTAGTAAAATGTATGTGTCCAATACTGTTATTTGTTCACTGCATGCTTGTTTTCTTTATTCTTCGAGCCAGTCGCTATATTTAAAGAATCACATTGATACCATATTTTGGAGTTCAGACAAACGGATTGCAATTATGCAAAGAAATGTAGATGCTACCAAGAGATACATATTGTCACCATGACTGCGCTTTCTAATTAACATTATAATATAATCTTGATGGCGATCGTAGCAAGTTGTTGGCGCAAATATAAACGGGATGGATAATACGAAAAATAAATATATACTGATATTAAAACATAATGTATTACAGCTACACAACATTATTGATATAACATATTTCAGTATTCAGGATTTAAATATTTAATACATATATTCAGGGCAAGTTGTTTCGTATAAATAGCGTTATAAAATCTCATACAATTACAAGTTGTTGTGTTCCCCAAATATGCACCTAACGCAATTTCGGGATATTCACTAATAACGAGAGAATAAGTGGCGGATATCTTACCTTTTTTGTATATCGTCAAATGTGTGACCATCGTTTGTTTCCGGAGGTCAACAGACCACCACTGTTCACCCTTTTCAATGCCTATGACAATGGTGTTGACGTCATCGTCGACAGCATGTTGTCCTTTACCTCTTTTGTAGCGTTGGGATGTTGGTTTCAACAGTGCAATGTTCTCCATCAGCGGGCTAGCTGCAACCGACCGGGCGTACGAACGTCAGTGTTATTCAAATGGTCATACTGAGTCAAAGGAGATACAAACTAACTACGTTATATATATATATATATATATATATATATATATATATATATATATATATATATATATATATATATATATATATATATATATATATATACAGTGTATATATATATGTATATATATATGTATATATATATATATATATATATATATATATATATATATATATATATATATATATATATGTGATATATATATATATATATATATATATTCCCCGGCTGACCAAATCAGTGACAAGTCGGAAAAATTGTGATGTACTTTTTTGACATATTTGGAACGAGGAGGCATAGTAGTTTACAGTAATTCAAAAATTATGCCTCTACTATAAAAATTGAGGAAGTTATATCACATTTGGTATGGTAGGGGTCAAAAAGTAAAACTGGAGAAAACGGCCGTTAAAGTTTTGGATTATGCATGGGCTTAGATAACATATAAATATTATGTCTATTGCATTCAAATTTGGCATGCAGCTACGGTATCATAGTACAATGATAGAGGGCAAATAACAACCAGCTGCTGCAAAAATACCTGAAGTTATGGTACATTATATGTGCCATAACTTCAGGAATTAATTTCCGTGCTAATTAATTTCATAGCTAATTAGTCTAAAACAAAGCCGTTTTTAGGCTAATTTAGCGCAGTATCCTGCACCCAAATAATTACTGAATGGATACATTTCCTACTTCCTGCGAGACAAATGTAGCCATACGTTTTAGCTGCTAAATAACATAAAATTGAATCAAATCCATCGATAACTTTAATTTTTATGAGTTTTTCAACATCGGGGTAGGCCATTTTAGGCCGCCCGATCGCTACTACGTTCGCCTCCGGCGCAAAACGTCGGCGCGAGCTGTGAAATGTTGCGCTGACAAATGGTCGATTTTTCAGACCAAAACGTATTATTATGAGTATACACCATCTCTAGGTCTATGCAAAATGTCAGGACAATTGGAGCAATATTGTCGTTGCTTAACATGTTCCCGTCTTCGTTGTCATCGTGATCGCCTTCCCAGTCGTATTCAACCGTAACGTCGCTGTTGGTTTCGCTGTCACGGTCAGCGTCCCATTCCGAGGCGTCGAAATCGTACTGCTCCCACATCCGCGCAACAGCAATGTCATAGCCGGTTGGTGCATTCAGCACACGTAGGAACGCGTCCGACATTATGTTGCAACATATTTAATAACAGGGAAACAACGATAGAAAAACACGGCGGAATACGAACGACCTTGGCTACTTGTTTACGTTTAGCACTGCCGTACTGCGCATATGCGTAGGCGATCATCCAGTTGCAAGCACCGAAGCGCGCACGTGACAGAGCATGGCCTCATTAGTATGCAAAAGCCTTCTCAGGGTAGCCGCCTGTTGGTTAGTTTTGAGCTATTTTGGTGTATTTGGCCCGGATATGGGTTACTCTGCGTCAGAGAGGAAGAAATGCCCTCTCTGGTGATACCCGATACACAGGGGTAACCCCAAAGCAACATGGCGGATTTCATCGAAGGAATCGAAGCAAAATCCTTTTTGTTTTAGTAATGTTGGACTAGTTGATCAAGAGGGCTCGCATTATAATACGTTAAAATACATATTTTATTTGGAATATATAGTGTAGGATGAGTGGAAGTGTTAAAACGGATGTTATAAATGTTATTTATGTTAAAACCTAAAATTAATCCAAATCATGCCAACTGGCTTTAGACGGCACTCACGGCAAATGTCAAATCCCGACTTGTCACTCATTTGGGCAGCCGGCGTCACATATATATATATATATATATATATATATATATATATATATATATATATATATATATAAAACGTTGCTACATTGATTCAGTATTTTCAAACCGGAAATGTTCGCTCTCTGTGTTCAACATTTTTATTACAAGATACATTTCACATAAAATGTTTTTATTAAACAAATTGTAAACGGATTACTTTAATGATTGTGGCCAAAGCAATGTTGTCATTCATGCATTCATTAATTATGTCACTCTGTCGCTCTCTTTTTCCCCACCCAATTACACAACAACCAAATACATACATATAGCACACATACACACGCACACACACGCACACACACGCACACATGGATACACACACAAACCAACAAACAAACACACACTGACACAAACAACGCACACACACATATTCAAGAACAAATAGTGCATCCGTAATATGGAACATTTATTTATATAATGTATTACGATATTTCATCTATCGGACATATACTTCAAAGTACAAACGATTGTATGCCACGCCAACTTATATGCACACATTGTTGTACTATGTGATATCCGCAATATTAAACACGTGATTTAATGAACGGTTGGAATAAGAATGTATGTGTATGATTAATATGGAATGTTATGTGATATTCCCGAAAATATTAACGGCTTACGTTTTGTGAACACTTGGATAGATGTTATCTTCACTTCCCTGTAACCATATTTCCTGTACACGACTACGTAGCGTCCAAACACCGGCTCGGTACAGGAATATTCCAGACTGGCAACAAACATTGATTACGTGAGTATCACAATTTGTTAACTTCCTATACCATCACATGCGCAGACCCCTACATTTTGCATTGAAATTGTATTATTTTTCAATTTAATATGGCTATGAATCTGTTGCAGTGCATCTGAGCTGTATATATCTACTTTATCTCACATTTGCTGTCGTTGATAAACTTAACAAGCCGACACACTAACGCTTGACAATATGTAAACGTATCAAAATAAATGATAAATCAATCAAACGCACGTAGAAAATTGAGTTCAAACACGCTAAATATGTTTATTGCTAGAGTGCAAAAGGTTCGATGGGTTTAGACTCGATAAAGCAATGATCTAATGTTTGGTAGTATCTGTTTTGGGTTATTGCCTGTGACACCAGCGTGATACCATGTTGCCTGACATCATTGATGTGTTATTTAAGACATTTCTGACTCTCGTGTATTTTTTTCAAAACGCAATGTCTGCACTGCTTGTCTTAGAAAGGTAAAGTTAAGCTCTTACATAGTGCAGTATTCAATCATAAAGCGCCATACACTTCACTGCCTGGCAGACCTGTTTTATTGGAAACCGTCTCGACCTCTCTGGGAACCCACGCTGCAATTGATGCGAGAGGAATACTCCTACACAAATATCCACTATGGTCTGTAAGATACTATGTCATACAACTGAGTGAACTGGGGCAATGTAGAGTGACAAAACCTTGACCCGGCAGCACACGGGTTCTCGTAGTCGTGAGTGCGAAACACTAACCATGCGCCAGTGCGCTACTACACTGGTGACTGATGAAATAAATACCTGCTTCCGGATCGCTTGTGACAGGGATAACCCTCATAGTTAAGGAATGAATTCGGCAGTTCATTATCTTCTGGGACGTTGGGCACAACGCTAACGTCAAGTTCCAGTGATGTGGAACCTCAAGGAGTGAAACAAACAGTGATCACTTCATTGAACAGCAGTCATATAATATGTTTTAATAAATATTACTCATGTTGTGCGCAGTTCAAACGTGTGTGCTCTCTTTTGCCAATTTTTCATATATCATCCTTTCTATGTGACCGCCCCATTTCAAATTACATCTCACTATTTGTTTTAAAAATACCTTCCTTATATCCAAACAACATTATCTGTTGTTCTGTTGTTCTCATATCAGCCTTCTTAATTCCATGATTTGTCTTTTTCTGTTGTTTTCCCGAGCAAGATACTCCATGTCCGCGGGATAATGTTATCGATATGTAGTCAGGATTATAATAAAAGCAATTTTAATTAAATAAATGCATGTACTGACATGAAATATTTACGGTAACAGAATTGATTAAAACGCGCGCACATTTCAAAGAGTTTACTTTTCTTCCTTAAAGAATAGCATATAACACGTGTTAGGTATTATGTGACACGACACACTCGAATTCCAGCATGCCTTAATTTAGTTCATGTAAGGATCTGGTATGTCGTATGAATGGACATCCTCACGTGAAACGGGTTTACGCGGAATACACGAATCTTACAGGTATCCGGATGCAAATATATTACATTTAACCAGAACAAGTACAGGTACATTATCGAAATGCATATTGCCCATTGTATATGATACCATACCTGCGGTTAAGACAATCACGCGGTCAATGTGTTCTGTCACTTCCATGTCGATTGCTAGCCAAGACCTATAATATGTGTTGTGCATGGTAGCAGACGTCGATGCCATGCCGTCTGTCACCGCGGATCTGTCGTCAACCTCGTAGCCGCTAACAGTTTTCCCCAATGCTGAGTTCCTTGTCTCTGAAAAGCATATTAATTAGTCATAATATCAAATATTGCATGAATACTTATCATAATATTTGGAATTACGATGTAAAAAATCGTCTGTCGGTGTGACGGACAGTACGTCAACCACGAACTAGTTCTTTCAGTGAGACCATCAAACATTATGTTTGTGAAATGTGCCTGCTTCGTGAAAATGGGACTGGATACGAATATAACTGTGTCTGGTTAGAATTAGCAACGGTTCCGTCACTGACATGTAACGCCTCTACGCAATACCTCTAAGACTCGGTCAGTTCCTATTGTAGACCAAATTAATCCAGTGGTAAATGATCGATCTGGAATACGTGAATGCAATATTTGTATGCATTGATTACTCGTTGATATACAGTGTACTTAATTTGTTTAGTTGCCTTACCGTTCAGCAAAGAGAACTGGGTAAATCTGTCAAGTGAATTATACAGCTGCACTAAGATTCCATGTCAATATAGATGATAGATGTAAATAATTTATAACATCCTAAACGTTTACCTAAGCTTACTACCACGGTCGTGCGTGCTTGCGCGCGCATATATGCTTGCGCATGTGTGCGTGTATGCCTGCACTTCGCATGTCGTGGGTCTACAGACAACATCTCGGAAGATAGATAACGCTTCCATTTTTTGCATTTCGTCGTTATGTTGTTACCGTTTCGAGTGTCCGCGACGTAGGCTGGACAGTCATACACTGGTTTTCTGTAGCGTTCGAGCATGTTCAACGATTTTTGTAACGCCATTCAGAGGTTAGCACAATATACGTCACACTTATGTTGCCTTATATGGCTTGTAAATGGGTCACGATACATGGCGAGACTCCGCGCGATTGGAGCTGATTTCGGGACTGGTCACAAGAATAATATTCGATGGATGACAATTGTAACTTGCAAATGATGAATACTAGGAAAATCAGAACATACATATCTTGTGCTATACCTTTCTTATCTTAAATGTCCGATTTAATATTGAGTTTATCACAATATCATAGACATAGCGATTTATGTAGTGCATATAATAGAAACTCCCCACAATTTTAGGCTGTATGTGTCTTTTACGGGATTTGAATTTTATATAGCTGTACGTTGTGGTTTCAAGCACTTATATCTGACAAGTGGTCTAAATGCACATATAATCATGACACATGTATACGTTTGCCCGAAACAGGTTATACTGCGCGAAAAATGACACTTTTCATTATTAGTGAAGATCGCCAAACACAAGTAGGCCTACGAGCCGGCGATGCCATGGCAACCACCATAATAATCGATTAAAATTCTTGATTTCCGTGATCATTGTCACCGGCAAAGCGTTTCACTGTTTCTGCTTGTAATAATCCTTCGGATAATATAACTGAAATACGCTATTTGGGAACAATTGGTTGCAAAACCCGACCGTATTCGCTGTGTGAGATGTACACTGCCAAAATACGGCCGGAAACGAATAGTGTAAGTGTGTCACTACTGCGAGGACCATCTAGATGTAAAGCGAAAAGGTCTACAATAAGGAGAAGAGACACATGACACGCTGGGTGAGGCGATGGTAAGTTTCAAATACACCCCTCGCGTGTACTTACCACTGGGTGCTGTGTAATAAATTATATTTGATTGACACGTGCATGCGCACGCAACTACTCAAACCCAAAGCACGTGTGAACACATAATCACATCCACGCGCACCACATCCATACTTTTGCACTCAAACTCACTTATCTGTAGATATTTGTATCATTTATTTGAATGACAGCTGTGCATAATGAATAAAATATGATTCCATTGTCGTGAACATGTCTATTCCATTAATTGTCCTTGGCAACACGGCTGACGTTTGTCTGTGTCGATACCAAACAATTTGTGATACGGATATGCCTACTTCGTGGAAGGTCGCCATCGGATTCAATTATGATTAACAGAAATACGTTTCCTTCTTTTTGATTGTAATAATGTCTAGTTGTTCACATATGTTTGTCCGAGGAATTATGTACTTTGTGGAAGCATGACGCACGCTGTTCCCTTGCTTATGTGAGCTCGTATATCCAACAGTAGCCCAATCCGACCAGGAAAGGAAAGGGATTTATATGAAGCACAACAAGATTCGACGAGGACGACAAAGAGGAGAGACGAACGGCACCATTTATGCCGGGTGCGACGGCGGTACACTTCGTAGGAACACGCCACTTCCACATACCTCTAGGTTGTGTGTAGTATACCCGCGTTGCCTTCTCGTCGCGCGCCTTGCAATTGTCGCAGCATTTCACCTCATTAACCCGCTCGACACAGAGGTACAACTGGGCGCACCGACAGGTGTCGTCTCTCTGCATCACGGCCAGCTGGTAGCCTGCACAAACGCACACATTCACGAACCACGTGCGTGGTACATATACACTATCCTGTAAGCAACAGTTCATACAAATTAAGATACATTTGTTATATGGCCAATTTATAGTTGGATTGTATATGTATATTCACAATAAAATCAACAATTCCACACAAAATCATTCTATCATACAACGGCAAGACATCTTATTGATATAATTAATGGATATATTTTACGTAATACAATTAAAGCATATACATACAAAAATACAGTTATCTTTAACATATTCTAAAATGTATTAAAAACAGCAGTACAATTAAACTATCTGTTAAAATACGTGACCATCATTAAGCGTTCTGACAATGTCCCACATACCACGGAATTGAAGGGTTGTCATGGCGATTTGCCCTTGGAATAATTTGTAACTCGTTCCACGAACTCAGGATGTATGGCGTGTATACTATAAATTGAGTATTGATGCGTTCCTGTATAATAATT
>OZ024854.1:7583626-7586126 GCA_964017155.1 Oasisia sp. SBJ-2009
GGCGAGGGCGAGGGCGAGGGCGAGGGCGAGAGCGAGAGCGAGAGCGAGAGACAGACAGACAGAGACAGAGAGAGGTAGAGAGAGAGATGTATATGAATATGTCGGCGCATGTAGGGCCTTTCGTGAATTCCCGTATTGCCTTCAATTCAGACTAATGCCTGAACAGCTGTTATATTGCGACAAAGTGAACGTATCACGTTTCGGTGATACAACGCCAGAAAAACTCAGCGACGCGATTTAGAATCATATTATCGATTTAGCGACAGGCAAGGCAGGTTGAAAAGAATATTGAATGATGGCGTCAGAAATTGTAAACTGTCCTTGATTGTAATTGTTAATGGTGTGTGTATGTTATTAACTCTTATAAAAAAATCTCCTAAAAAGGGGTACTCTACGCCCTCTGCGATCAGAGCAAAACGGGAAACATCGTCCGGCAGCCACCCGTAGAAGTCAAGGACAAAATAACAGCAACTCTTATGCATAATTTAACATTCGCCAACCGTTCGGCCTCGCATGAGAGACTCCGCTTTTGTAGTTCAGCGCGTCAGTCGATTCATTTGGCCGGCCATTCACTTGGCAGCACGCTTTATTTAGAAACACTTTGTAGATGAGAGCGAAATAATTGAAAACCTTTGCGTCGCCACACCAACACAATGTGCTGATGTTTGGTGTTGAGCTAATTAGCTGACAGCAAGCGAGTGAGCAAACGCATTCGTCAGGTGTAGCCGTAGGTTTGTCCCGCTGCAATGTATTCAATAAATTCTCTAATTCGAGGCACTGATTTGATATCACATTAACAGACTTACAAATGTATCGTCGCCACTACACAGACATATAAATAGAACTACAATTAATTGCTAATAAATCCTTGTTTGATCAATTAGTTTACCCTAAATTTGCTAAACAAAATATGGCGACATATAAACAATAGCTGAAGCGTGCAAAGTAAAATCATCACCTAATGAACTTGCACAAACCTGGGCAGTTGTATTGTTTCATGTGTCCGGCGGTTACTGACACGAGTCAAGATAAAATCTAACAGCAAGTATTATGCATAGTTCAACACCATCCGCCAACCGTTTAGATTCCGCCTAGACAGTTCAGCGCGTCGAGCCATTCATTTGCCGGTCATTCACTACACTAGACAACACGTATTACAGCAGTGTGTAAGTGTTGCCGTTTCACACAGTAAGCAGACCAAACGTTCTTGTTTCTTCCAGGCGCTGTTTAGCGTTTTCAGCATCACTGTGTCCTAGCACATTGTCGGTGGTGCATGACACGTGCGCAACGTTGCAATTACCACCGACTGTTGTATTTGGATATCTACGCCTACATTTAGCGTGAAGTTATGTTAAATATGTATCTAGATGCAATATAATAATAATAATAATAATAACTTTATTCTCCTTTCATTCAATATATATACACTTTGCACTTAGGAAGGTGCATAAAAACAAACCGTAAAATGTAAATCACATAGTAATGTATGTACACAGTAAAATCAGTTATATAAATATGTAAACGGTAGTTGTAAAAACTCAAATATTGGAATGAATATACTAAATCATTATGCTAATATTATAAGATAAATAAATAAATATGATAAAACAGCTCTGCATTGACTGCAATAGGGAATTAATTATCACATTTTGGAATAAATACGCTAAGGCAATTTGACAATATTGTAAGCTACTTATTATTATTGCAGACGTGAATTACATCGCATCTGCAATGCGGAAGTGAACATAATACAAAATAACAACTACTGAAATGTTTTTGACAAAAGACGAACCGGTATTGGTGGGCGCCAGTGCCGCTCCAGCTGTCGCCTTTGTCACTGTTGTCATTGTCACCTTTTCCACTGGTGTCGTTGTCGCCTTCATCGCCGGTGCCGTTGTCACACTCGTCACCGGTGTCGTTGTCACATTCGTCACCGGTGTCGTTGTCACATTCGTCACCGGTGTCGTTGTCACATTCATCACCGGTGCCGTCGTCGCCGTCCTCGCCGATGCCGCAGTGAACTGATCTGAACGTTAACATACAAGTGATATTAGTAGCTTATACAACGTTTCTTTCTGACGTTAATTACACACTTCATATTGTCAACAAGTAAACGAACCGACATGGAAAATGCAACCACACATTTGCAGTGTATACTTGTCGTCGTTATACTAGTCGTGAAAGGCACAGGCAATACTCGACGTTGGAACTCAGTTATGATGGGAAGGCGTGTTCAGACAACTATGACTTGAACTTTTTGCGCAAAAGGCTACTGTTTCAGCTTTCGTTCGTTCGTTCGTTCGTTCGTTCGTTCGTTCGTTCGTTCGTTCGTTCGTTCGTTCGTTCGTTCGTTCGTTCGTTCGTTCGTTCGTTCGTTCGTTCGTTCGTTCGTTCGTTCGTTCGTTCGTTCGTTCGTTCGTTCGTTCGTTCGTTCGTTCGTTCGTTCGTTCGTTCGTTCGTTCGTTCGTTCGTTCGTTCGTTCGTTCGTTCGTTCGTTCGT
>OZ024854.1:7588626-7606126 GCA_964017155.1 Oasisia sp. SBJ-2009
TACAATTGTCATCCATTAGATAACAGTTTTACCGAACGAATTCCACAGCAGCTGATTGTGTCAATCACATTAACGTAAATGCGCTGTTTTGCCTTCGTTGACACCCACCAGTCGACTAAAATCAATGCTCACCTGTCATTTGCTGTTACTGGCATCGATTAGTTGTAACAACTCTCGTCTAATTCCCGTTGCAATGAATTCGCCACTGAGCAATAGATTTGTTCTCCTACAGTAATAATAGGTGTCAACCCAGCGGATGTCTCCACCGATCCGCCCCCCGTAGACGTCACGGCTAGAGTCTAGTGGATCGTCGTTAGCACTGTGTTCAGTTCGAACTTTTAAAATTAGGGCATCATCCGCACTAGCGTCAAGTTACTTATTATAGATACAGTGTTTCTATAACGCTCAGCCTCGGTGAAATCATAGAGTTAACCGACTAGTACGCGAAGTGTTCGATAAAAATAAGGATGTTGCCCTGTTGTGTGGTTTATAACTGAGAACAGATTTCTGAAGGGTGTGAAATATCATCATCCTCCTATAAAACATATACCATCTATAGTTGTGTGCACATATTAAATCGATGTCACAAATTCGTTACCCAAGTTCGTATTCGATATTTTCGAATTAATTCTAGTTATTTACGATCACTTATCCTGGGTGCAACTAGTAAAGACTAAGTGATTATCACGGTGATTAAGTGATTATCACTTTTCGCGAGGTTTCTGTGGTTTATGAAGTACAATTACTTGTCATGGGAGAGAATGACGTACCCAACTGACAGTGCACCGGCCAAGCAGTAATTCGCTATGTCTAGCCCATGTAAAAGCGGTGGATTTTAGGTCAAACACTCGTCACTATATCCACCGGTACGCGCTACCATCCAAAATATCCCTAATAAACGTTCTTCGCGGTACAGTTAAGATAGTAAATATCATTAAGTCAAGCACCGTGAACATCCGTCTCTTCCACCTTTCATGCCAGGAGCTCGATGCGGATCGAGAAATATTACTATTTCAAAAGGAAATCAACACTGGGTTTTACGGGAGAGTGACTGATTGAGTAAATGACTGATTAATTGATTTATTGATTTATTGATTAAGTGAGTGAGTGAGTTAATGAATGAATGAGTGAGTGAGTGAGTGAGTGAGTGGGTGGGTGTGTGTGTGTGTGTGTGTGTGTGTGTGTGTGTGAGTGAGTGAGTGAGTGAGTGAGTGAGTGAGTGAGTGAGTGAGTGAGTGAGTGAGTTAGTGAAAGAATGAATGAATGAATGAATGAATGAACGAGAGTGAGTCAGTGATTGCGTAAAGTAGGATGTCCTCCTATATCGCTTGTCCCATAATCTCGCAAGATATATATCTCATTTCACAATATCGCAAACGCTTTGGGTTCTCGTCTTGTGCACTCTTTATTCAGTTTTCCGGAAGGCATAACGTCATTTTAAGCCGTCTTAAAACTTCATGCGCGTTTTCGTCAGCGCATTTCTACATACAATGAATGAGATTACGCCTTCATTGCGTCACTGAATAAATAACAGTTATATATGTGAGCTTATGGTACCAATTATACACAACACAGAAATGCTTGCAATAATGCATTGATGCAGGCTTAGTTCCACTCTTTATATACACAACACAGAAATGCTTGCAATAATGCATTGATGCAGGCTTAGTTCCACTCTTTATAGAAAGATCAAGTGTATATGTAATTTGCCGAGTGCTAATAAACACATCAATAGTAATTCCTAAAACAATATTTTGTTGTGTCACAGAAGACGCCATTGTTCACAATAACGATGACGATAATAACAAAAACAATACTAAGCAATAAAAAGCAAATAATAACAATACAATTATATTTGTGATTAAAACTAATCCCGTTTCCCACCGATTATACGGGCAAATATACGTCAGACATGTGCATAGTATCTCTGACATCTTACCTAATACTACAATCACTTATTTAAGAGAATACTGTGAACACTAGCCCACACATGTATACACGCATATTATGATTTCAGCCATACATGGATTATTGTACCCCATTTGAAGTTGTTGTGTTGACTGCACTGGAGTTTAAATAAACTGACACGTTCATGTTCCTGTTCTTTTCTTGTACTTGTTCTTGTGCTTAAGAGCGTGTGTAACTTAGGAAGACATACATTAAGGAAACACATTTAATATACTGATGTTGTATACTTGTAGGGGAACACGTAGTACTAATATATCAGGTACTAAACATTAACTTTCGTCTACATTTGTGTTGTAAATATTAGTCAATATTCGCGGTATAGGGAATACTACTGATGATTTAATTACCAACATCATGCTGTAATCACAGTTATACAGGCATTCACAATGGAAAGAACGATCGAACAAACAAACAAATCATCGATCGATCGACGATCGAAGCAAAGAATCATAAAAATGCAGATGTGTACATGCTTCCTGTGATAACACGCAAACATGAATTATTGTACTTTGTTGTACTAAGTAAACATGATAATGTATTAAAATGCTAAAAAGAAATACATTGACCTATTTTAATGTGTTAATATTATTCAGTAGGCGATTAAAATTAATCCCCTTTAACATCAATGATATGGGCAACTGTATATAATACTATATATATATATATATATATATATATATATATATATATATATATATATATATATATATATATATAACATACGTAATATTTTCTGCGATTAATGAAATACTGTTGTTAATTAATAGACACATACTGTGCACACTAATACACACAACACACATTTTAACATGGACACTCTTCGACTGCTTCTCAGCGACCACGAGATGTCGCCCAGCAACGCCCAGACATCTATTTATCCTGGAGCTGGAGCGACGCGACGATTCCTCGGAGTGAAGTGTCGAAAGCCTTCCTTGAGGTTCCTCAGCATCATCTTCAGATGCACTCGCAAGATGTTGAAATCGGAGGCAATGATGATCAGAACTGGAACCATCATCATGACTATGCCCGTGATTCCCATAGCTATGTTTGGGGTTTCTTTGTCTGACTTCTTGATGCCCATGGACTTCAAGACTCTCTCTTTTTCAGTTTTCGGTTCTTCCTCCTCTGGCACAAATATGGTTACCTCTTCTCCAGTTGCTGTGGAACCACAATGCATTCATTTGGTGTGTGACGGGACATTCAGTTATAATGCTAAATGTTAATACTGTAATATATAGTAAACGAACATTGCACACTATTTGACGACGGTTTTCATTTTACAAACATCACTAATTTGACTATGCCATAAACAAATAACGCATCAACAATACATACAATACAATGACCTTTAATAGTCCCTCATGGAAAATTCGTGTGATATAAATCCACACTAACAAAACACACCGTTATTAGTATTTTTCAATAAGAGTGTTAATTATAATGTCGTAATCACAGATGCTGGACAGTTCCTAATCGTTTCCCCCACTATAACCAGCCCTTCACCCACATCCGTTCACTCGCCTCCCTCAGCTCGGGCCGAGCAGTCTGGTGGAGGTTGTGAAGGAAAATACTAAGGTACTTCTCAGGTGACTATTATTCTAATGTCTACAAAGCATGCAATATAGAATACGTATTTGTTTACCTTCACAGATGGGGTCTTGGCCGGTCCAGTTGCCCCGAGGCCCGCACTCCTTCCACAGCTGCCCCGACAGGAGCCGGTAGCGGGGCAGACACTGGTAGATGACCCGCCTGGTGCGTAGAGATTTCTTGTCCTCGTACCACGTCGTGTTCACCACGTTCGGCGGCCGACTGCACTCGACCTCTGCAACACGCATGCGCAATGTTCGTGTCACTGCCGTGTCTGCACGTGTTGCATTTATCGGGCTCGTTGTCATTTTCGACTTTTGCAACATTTTCATTGATATGTGTATACTAATAATATGCCAGCAGTATGTGCAATGGCTGCGCACATTACTATGAAAGATCACCAATTCGTCACGTGATATAACTGAACACAGAAAACACATACGCAAACAATTCCGTAATTATAAAGTAATTTAGGAAAGGGCAAAGCTAATTTTTACTAATGCAAATTGTGCGAATAGAAACGACATGACTCCTTCATTCTGCAGATGCTATGATAAGCTTGTCGCTGGTTTGGGTTGAATTAATAGTTGCATAAAATGCAATGTGTTGAACAACGTATTGTCGATCTAACTTTGGCACACATTGTACATTGTAAGACATTCCGCGTTAGATTATAAGCGCTCGCATCTACCACCTATCTCCTCCAACTTACTCTTACACGTCGGAGCTACATCTGTCCACGTTCCCGTCTCCTCACATGTTCGCACTTCGTCTCCACCGCTGATCAAGTAGCCACTTCGACAGGAGTACGTGACTTTAGACATGTACGTCAGTGATGTCACGTTATACGTTGCCATGGGCGGCAGTTCAGGGGGCGGGCATGTGATATCTGTATGACGTAAACATTTCGTTTATGTGGGAAGCTCGTAGAAGTATTATAGCTATAACTATTGTCATCGCAACTCTGGTGTCCATTCTCTGTATTTTGTGGTTACGTAATCGTTTGAAATGAAATAGTTTGCACACTTATATATTTTTAAAATATTTGTATGCTTTCTTGGAAACGCTCATTCAATACACTATGTCCATGGTTCACTGTTGGACACACTCTTTAAGTGTGTCCTTATTGTATTTCATTGTCACGTATCATATATTCCTCTCAAATGCAAATTGCCGTGCACAATTCAAGCTCTAGTTACTACGTAAAATGCACTAAGTCGTTGTCGGTATGAATACATTTGGTGGGTTGAAACAATGACGTTCACTATAATACAAAACCATGGCGACTTTTGACGTTCACTATAATGCAAAAACATCGCTATTTTAGCTATGTTCTGTAAGTTAGTGTTACTTGTTTGGGGGGCGGGTGCCGCTCGACAGCACTTAGTGTGATCTAGTAGTAGTAATAATAATAATAATAATAATAATAATAATAATAATAACATGCACACTGCATACTGCGCCTAAATCCTTGGACGGCAACCCTACAGGCACGTCAATAAAATGTTTGACAAACCTAACTCACAATTAATAAACGTGCATTCATTCAACATATTAATTGATACGCCTACGAGCTATAGTGAATATGCAAAATTGCATAGGTGCGTTTTTACATGACGACGGAGCTTGGCAATATTTTCTGTTGGTTTATCACTACATGCAAACGTATTCCAAAAAGTAGGTGCAGCTACAGAAAAACTGTAGCTAGTCCAATTTAGTATTTACTCAAGGGACGAAAGGTAAATCAGAACTAAATGGTCGAAGCTGGGTAGGTTTTCTGACAGCAGTACGCAATGTAAGTAAATACGGTGGATACTTATATGAAACTAGTTGTTAAGTCATTTAAACATGACACGATATCGGACAGACCGCCAATGCAGATACATCAGAAGTTTGCGATGTTCACAAGAACCCCATCGTCTCACAAAAAGAAGGTGCAATGTCACCTTTGCATGTGATCCCGTTTCCCTCCCAGCGCCTCTGGTCGCTACAGACGAGGGTGTGTTGTGTTCCTTCCCTCAGGTAGCCCGTCTTACAGGTGTACGAGGCTGTGTCCAGGTACGACTGACCAGTCGCTTCCATTCTGGTATTGGCGACAGTCGGCGGCTGTCCGCAGTCCACTCCTGCAATGTAACGACCACAACAGTTTGTTTAACGTAACCTTCTAATTCAGATTCAGACTGTATACTACCTAATAACATTGAGAGAGGTACGAGGAATTTACATACATATATGCTGGTTTCCCCATCATACAGAAACAACATATGTACAATATATGACAATTTAAGCCATTGCCAAAGGCCAACATATTTAAAAACACTCGTACATATCTTGACTCCGTAAATGTTTACAATAATTTACAAGAACACGTGGTACAGTTGGGCCTCACTGTAATTGGGAATTATTTTACTGTGTCATGAAGGCGGAAATACAATATACAAACAAAATAAACAATTGTTGCCGACTGTTTGTTTTTGAGAATTATGCTTTTATTCCCATCGCTTTGCATATGTGTACTTGGCACGAGTTCTAAATGGTTGTTATTTATCATGGCATTGTGAGATATAAATACTGGTCAAATTAACCAATTTACGTATTAAAACAATAGCACCTCTAATTATGCCACATGACTAGTTATGATTTTGGTTGTACGCCTGCTACATATGCCCACGTTACGTCTTATTGCACATTACCAATTCAAAGTTGCCAATCACACATTCATGGACAGCACAACAGTGGATGTTATTCGTTATCCAACTTTCAAAATAAATAACATACATGTATTCGTTATGTGTTACTCACGCGTGCAGGTCGGTGGACCACAGCTCCACGTTGCATTGTTGAGACACTGACAGGTGGCGACACCTGCCGTGATATTATAACCGTTGACGCAGGAGTACGTAGCTCGGGAACCGATAACAACGCCATCTGTGAATACCTTCACATTCGTTGCGACATTACCTCGAATTGCTGGGCAAGTAATTTCTGAAAAAGAATGCTGATAATAAATACACTTGTAAAATCGAATTTTGTCATTGTTGTTCGACGATTGTAGTTTATGTTTTGCGCAAACAAATAGTTTAATTAGATAAAGCAATTCAGGGCTACTATTTTGCAATCAAACGTTTTGTTTACAGTGAGCACACGGAAGAGTGCTGTTATTGTTACTGTTGCAGAATAGTCTTCTAGAAACCAACAAAGTATTATAATTACATTATTTATCAGGTTTGGTGTAATCAGCTAACGTTTTACGTAACAAAGGTTACCCTGAAATAGTGGCTGCTCCCCAGTCCACAGTTGGTCTTCGCGGCAGGTCCGCACCAAGTCACCGCTGACGTGACGGAAGCGGTCTCTAGCCCGGTACGTCACCTTGGATCCAACAGTTAGTTTGTCGACGAATACTTCACCTCCGTTGACGTTTCGGGTTGGTGTTAAACAAGTTGTTTCTGTAAGAGATATTCATGTGCAAATCCAATTCCAATTATTGACACATACATGTACATGTGTGGGTGTGTGTGTGCATGTGCGTGTGCGTGAGCGTGTGCGTGTGCGTGTGCGTGTGCGTGTGCGTGTGCGTGTGCGAGTGTGTGTGTGTGTGTGTGCGTGTGCGTGAGCGCGCGCGCGCGTGTGTGTGTGTGTGTGTGTGAGTGTGTGTGTGCGTGTGCGTGTGCGTGTGCGTGTGCGTGTGCGTGTGCGTGTGCGTGTGCGTGTGCGTGTGCGTGTGCGTGTGCGTGTGCGTGTGCGTGTGCGTGTGCGTGTGCGTGTGCGTGTGCGTGTGTGTGTTTTCTATGTTTTACACGACTTATTAAACTGATGAAATGTTAACATGTATGAAATGTATTGCTATGAGTGACACGCGTGATGGCGTCCCGCACCTGCGCACACGAGGGCCGTTCCAGACCACGCCCCTCCTCCGCCACACGTCCTCATGTGACTGCCTGTCACGCGGTGGTAGCCTCGGCGACAGTGACTCGTCATCGTGTCCTCGTAACTGTCGCCTGTCCTGTCGGTGACAACAACTCCGTCTCCCGGCGTGATGGCACCACACCGGCCCCCTGCAAGTGTCACGTGGATTGCAATGAACACATGCAAAAAAAAAGAAATACGTCAAGTGTCTCATTAGAACAGAAAGGGACATCAGCAAATAATTAATGACCTAAGTCAGTGTGGGAAAATATAAAATATATCAGTTTTTTGGTTTAGACTGCAAGGGCCATCAGCCAATAATTAATTATCTAAGTCATTATAGGCAAAAATATTTACAACTGAATAATACATTAGTTAATAATAAGTTATACCACTAAGCGCCAGGAAATAGTCTTGCATATGCCGGTAATATAATTATTTATGAACTTATTTTTATATCGATACACAATAAGAAATTGTATCTTGTAACGTACGCGTGCACTTGATGGACACCCGCGTCCACTCCCCGTCGACCGAGCATTGCGACCGCTGAGTCCGGCCCTCGTAGCCGACGGAACAGCGGTAGTCGGCGACACAGCCTCGAGTGACACACGTCGGCGTCACCTCGGCGTCCTTCACTGGGGGCGGCATCCCACATGACACCTCTGATAACACATGTCACCTCTGATAACACATGTCACCTCTGATAACACATGTCATGTATGATAACACATGTCACCTCTCATAACATGTCTCACATATGATAACACCTTTCAACTCTGATAACACATGTCCTATCTGAAATAGATGTCACCTCTAATAAGATGTCCAACAATTCACATACGATAACACATTACAATAGTCACATTTGATGACACACGGCATATATGTTAACGCTTACCTACCCTAAAAACATGTCACATGTCCCCTCTTATGAAATATCCAAAATGTCATATCTGATAACGTATATATATATATATATATATATATATAAATATATATATATATATATATATATATATACATATATATATATATATATATATATATATATATACATACATACATATATATATATATATATATATATATATATATATATATATATATATATATATATATATATATATATATATATATATATATATATGTGTGTGTGTGTGTGTGACGCCGGCTGACCAAATGAGTGACAAGTCGGGATTTGAAATTTGCCGTGAGTGCCGTCTAAAGCCGGTTGGCATGATTTGGATGAATTTTAGGTTTTTACATAAATAAAATGTATAACATCCGTTTTAACACTTCCACCCATCCTACACTATTTATTCCAAATAAAATGTGTATTTTAACGTATTATAATGCGAGCCCTCTTGATCAACTAGTCCAAAATTACTAAAACAAAATGATTTTGCTTCGATTCCTTCGATGAAATCCGCCATGTTGCTTTGGGGTTACCCCTGTGCATCGGGTATCACCAGAGAGGGCATTTCTTCCTCTCTGACGTAGAGTAACCCATATTCGGGCCAAGTACACCAAAATAGCTCAAAACTACCAAATAGGGGGCTACCCTGAGAAGGCTTTTGCATACTAATGAGAGCGTGCTCTGTCACGTGCGCGCTTCGGTGCTTGCAATTGGATGATCGCCTACGCATATGCGCAGTAAGGCAGTGCTAACGTAAACAAGTAGCCAAGGTCGTTCGTATTCCGCCGTGTTTTTCTATCGTTGTTTCCCTGTTATTAAATCTTTTGCAACATAATGTCGGACGCGTTGCTACGTGTGCTGAATGCACCAACCGGCGATGACATTGCTGTTGCGCGGATGTGGGAGCAGTACGATTTCGACGCCTCGGAATGGGACGCTGACCTTGACAGCGAAACCGACAGCGACGTAACGGTTGAATACGACTGGGAAGCCGTTCACGATGACAACGAAGACGGGAACATGTTAAGCAACGACAATAATGCTCCAATTGTCCTGACATTTTGCATAGACCTAGAGATGGTGTATACTCATAATAATACGTTTTGGTCTGAAAAATCGACCATTTGTCAGCGCAACATTTCACAGCTCGCGCCGAGGGTTTGCGCCGGAGGGGAACGTATAGCAGCGATCGGGCGGCCTAAAATGGCCTACCCCTAAGTTGAAAAACTCATAAATAAATAAAAGTTCTCGATGGATTTTATTCAATTTTATGTTATTTAGCAGCTAAAACGTATGGCTACATTTGTCTCGCAGGAAGTAGGAAATGTATCCGTTCAGTAATTATTTGGGTGCAGGATACTGCGCTAAATTAGCCTAAAAACGGCTTTGTTTTATACTAATTAGCTGTGAAATTAATTAGCACGGAAATTAATTCCTGAAGTTATGGCACATATAATGTACCATAACTTCAGGTATTGTTGCAGCAGCTGGTTGTTATTTGCCCTCTATCATTGCACTATGATACCATAGCTGCATGCCAAATTTGAATGCAATACACATAATATTTATCTAAGCCCATGCATAATCCAAAACCTTAACGGCCCTTTTCTCCAGTTTTACTTTTTGACCCCTACCATACCAAATGTGATATAACTTCTCCAATGTTTATAGTAGAGTCATAATTTTATAATTACTGTAATAAATTAACAATATAATGAATTACTGTAAAGTACTATGCCTCCTCTTTCCAAATATGTCAAAAAATTACATCAACATTTTTCCGACTTGTCACTGATTTGGTCAGCCGGGGTCACACACATATATATATATATATATATATATATATATATATATATATATATATATATTTATATATTTATTTATTTATTTATATATAACACGTATATCTGTTCTAAGGACACATTATAAACAACACCTATTCTAATAATATAGTTCGCCTCAACGAATGGTTGAAAAATACGCTATGATGTATGCGTTATTCTTGATAACAGCCAATGGACACGATCATTTCATATTTCCATAATAACATTGACACGATACACTACGCCTGATGCCATACCTGCACAATTCAGGCTTGGCTTTGTCCATTCTCCCTTCAAAGTACATTTACTGAATCCAGAACCGGAAACTCTTTGAAAACCACGGAGACATTTGTACATCACTTTGCCGCCGACGGTGTCGCCACTGCTCGTTGAGTACTTAGCGTACGCGACCGGAATAACTGGCCCACAATGCACCTCTGTTGGAATTGGGCAGACAATTTAAAAACGTCATGACAACATCGTATTAATGACTCAAATAAATAGGCAACATAGCGTAGGGCAATGACAATAACGGTTGTAAAACGAAACAATTTGCCATTTTAAATGTGCATTCAATCAGTTTATTCATTGGAAAATGACAACATATATAACAACAAATTTCAGGAATATGTTATTGATTAGAAATATGTTTCACACGAACAGAAAATAATATAAATTTGTTGATTTCAATATATGTAAAACAATGCCCGTAACAGCAATGCTTTGAATGTGTAATTTCGACCGTCATGATGAGCTGAAGAATGCATTACTAAACGTAACTGTAATATGTTTTTACATTAACAAAGAATAATATAAGAAATATATTATTCACAGCTCCATCATGTGGTTACCCCAAAAAGTTAAGTTCCAAAGTAACTTAATTGCTTACGAAATAAAAAATAATATATAAATATGTAATTTATTTATTTCGTATGAAATTAACTAACTTTGGAACACATAACTTTATATATATATATATATATATATATATATATATATATATATATATATATATATATATGTATATATATATATATATATATATATATATATATATATATATATATATATGTGTGTGTGTGTGTGTGTGTGTGTGTGTGTGTGTGTGTGTGTGTGTGTGTGTGTGTGTGTGTGTGTGTGTGTGTGTGTGTGTGTGTGTGTGTGTGTGTGAGTATGTGTGTTTGTATGTATGTGCGAGCGTGTGTGTGTGTTTGTGTCTGTGTGTGTATGTGTGTGTGTGTAATGCATGCAGAAAAAACAACATGGCCGTGTAAGTATAACTCCATTTCAACGTTTTATTCTCAGTACCCTCACCTTCACACTCCGGATCTTTGTTCTGCCACTGTTCCTGTTCGTTGCAGACTTTAGTGAGGCTGCCGGCCCGCAGTCTGTAGCCGGCGAGACACGAGTAGGTGGCCGTGTCGTTCACTCTCACTCCGTCCGTCGTCACAGTCGTGTTGGTGACAGGTGGCGGAGCTCCGCACTGGATCGCTATACGTCACGTGATCACCGATATCATATAGCTATGCTATAGTTACGTCATAGCAGTTGTGACATACATTTGCAGAAAATTACGCGTAACGTATCTTGAAACATGACCTTAATATACCGTTAACCTTTCATAAATGGTGATGTCATTGTTTTATTCTAGTAGCAGAATCTGCAGCAGATTCTAAGCAACACATTTCACGAAAACAAAACGTCATTGAGTTCATAGATGACTACGATCATTGATAACGACAATAGAGTAGTGTGTTCAATAACACATAATACTAATAATAACAAACCGTTATTAGCAATATCTTGTTGGCCACGTCTACTGTACGCTAGTTGGTAACTTACCAATACAAATAGGAGCCTTCCCACTCCAGCGCCTGTCTTCTTGGCACTGTCTCGTCCAATCGCCGCCCGGCATACCTTTGTAGCCGGCCTTGCATTCGTAAGTGATGTTTGCCATGAAGACGACTTCATCTGGCATGATGGCGTGTGTATTAGCCACGGGCGCGGGCGCACCACAAGACACGACTGTGAAAGAGACGGGCAAACACATTGTCTTAGATGATGTAAAACTTATCTTTAGATAACTTAATTACGTGTGCGCTCATATCCCAATTTGTCTTAACTTACATTATTCAATCTGGAAAATGTGGATTACATATAATAGTCGCCGCTTACAAATATTCAACATTAATCTTCGTTGTAGGCGTTACAAGCAGTATGACTTGTGCTTGAATAGCATGCCTCGGTCATCCTACGATCCAAATCCTAAACATTAAGGCACGATGCACATATTGCTATGGTATATTTCCTACAACAATCATCGCTTCGAACGTGTCCTGGTTGATTTTGTACGTGAACATTTTATTTGATAGCGTAATTCGCCATGTTTGATGCTACATTCAGCAAGATTTAGCCTTCCCGACAAACACCATTATGTTGGCTCTATTCGAATTCAAAGTCGTTGTCATGACTTACCTCGACATGTCGGTTCCGATCCAGACCAAGTCTTACTATTCTGGCAGGTCCGGGAGAGATCTCCGAACATTAGATCATGACCTTTGGCGCACTGATACTTAATTGTCGTGTTGTATGAGTTCACATGTGGGTCACCGCTAACAACTTCGGTGTGATTTGGCGACGTCAATAAAGGACATTTTATTGCTGCAAGATAATATATTCATAAGGACAGTTTTCGCATATATTTGACATATTTCGGAACTGAGTTAGAAACATGATAAACGACCTTTCGGTATTGAATAGCATGTCGCATACACGTAAAATTTAAATGTAAAGTAAATGTGAACTCTTATATAACGCTGTATCCAATCCTCAGGATTACTCCAGGCACGTTTCACTTTACACTCTGGCATACATGTTCAACCATCTCGACTTCTCCGGGAAACATCCAACCAAGTTGCGCGAAGGCAATTTGTACACACATATACTCCATTGTCTACTCTTTAGTTAGATACTCATTCACACAGCTGAGTGAACAGTAGCAATATACGGTGAATAAACTTGCCCGTTATTTGACACAGCACAGTATTCGGATATGGGGTTTCTTAGTCGAGAGGCCGAAGCTTTAGCCACTGCACCACTGCGCTAATATTACACAAAACAAAGCAGAAACAGGCAGCACTTGCCTATCACACAGCGCATTGGTAGGTTATACGTCAAAATGTCAAGGGCACAATATAGGTTTACCGTTTTATGAACAGAATTGGATACGTAACACATAAATGGTGTGATTAGACACGTGCCGTGCAAGAGTGCTTTCGTCTATATAATTGCATGGGGTCTATACGTCCACGCTACCTGTGCAGCTTGGTTTTTCCCCTGACCACTGTCCATCCTTCCTGCACCACCGATGCAGATGACCATGAGTCCTTTCATAGCCAGGTGAGCATTCGTACTGCAGCACGTTCTCCGGGATAAACGGGGCAACTCCGCCAGCCACAAGGGACGCGTGGTCCACCTCGTTCAGCGTCGGACAGTTGATAACTAGGAACAAGGAAATAAGCCAGTCACACTGTAGACTGACATGTCAAGTGTTGCGCAGTTCGTCATATGCACTGTGGCGATGATAGCCGATGCTGTTCCTTATGTTAGACACACTACTTTTGCATTCGTCTGAATCAAGAAAGGAGCCCGGAAAACGTAAAGGTACGTGCTTATGTAGCGCGGTTTCCAATCATCACTTTACGCTATCTTTCCCTGGCAGACCTATTCAACGGAAAACTACAATTCGAAAATACAAATGCTTTCAAAACAACTGAGATAGACATATGACTAGATGACAATGCTACTTACTATATGTACAATATGTTTTGCATGTAATTATATTAATTACACAAGTATTGTAGTTTGTAGCGATCAGGATACATAACAATACAAATTACTAACTACAAATTGAATAGGAGCTGTGTGGAAGATTATGTTCGCGAACATAGTCACATTTTAGTACAAAGCAACAAAGTTTGACATAACATATAAAACGCACAAGAACACGAGGGCCTATCAGACCAATAGGTTTTTTTTCAATAGGCATTTGGAGGGAAATATAGATCGTTGGTGGTCTTACCGACACAGTTAGTGTGAGAGCTCCAGGTGCCGTCTAGTTGACACGTCTGGACGGTGTCTGTGTCTCTCATGTGGCCCAGCTCACACTCCAGTTCACACGTCTCATCATAGGAAGAGTTCTGCGCTGTGCAGCTGTGATTCTTGTACTTCCCATTCAGATCCTCACGAAGGGCTGCGCAGGTTATTTCTGAAATTGAATTTGCACAGTTTCTTTCATCAGAACCGTTGATGGCAGTGGGTTATTTTAGAGATCTACAGTAAATTGGTGAACTGATTCACAATTGTCGTGTTGTACTGTCTCACCTTTGGATCATCGCTAGTGTTAGGTGACCTGATTGGAGGACACTGTAGCGCAAGAAATGACATAACTTGATTGAGTGTACTAAAACATAGCTCAACGGGGACGATATTAACGATAGAAAACCTTACCTCTCGAAATTTCTTTCACAATTATAATTCGCAGATAATTCCAGATACACGATGAACACATCAGTACAATGACGACGTAAAAAGGGAAGGGTGAGTGAATGCTTTCCAGACCGAGGTTATCATAAATAAATGCTATGCTAATCTAGATCAAGAACGGTCTCGCGTTGCTTGGGTTACTCGCGTAGCCAAATTGAATTCGGTCTAGGATGCATCTCCTTGCCAACAGGTATCAACCCACAGAGGTAAGATTTCAAATGCGTTTAGCCACCACCAAAATAGACCAACGGACGTCCGTTCAACGTTCTCCACTGCATGGAACTACCCCTTAATTATTGTATAAGTCATGCGAGCCACCAGGTCTGGTAGGGCAAAAAGGAATTATCTTTTATCTAAGTCAAATATCATAAATCAACCAGTGTTAAACTGGGTTTGATTATCTTAAATAAACGAATATCTCCTTTATGAAGCTTAAAGTATTGTTAACATGTTGACTAAAAACGCATTTGGGTATAATTACAATACATAATTGACCCACCTTCGCACGTAACTGGATTACTCCAGGTTCCGTTCTCTGTGCATTTGCGCACGTGGTCACTTCCGCTCACGTTGTACCCCACTTGACATGACAGTTCACACGTGTCATTGTAAACACTTATTGCCGTCGTGCAGGTTTCTTCATACTCTTCGCCGAAGGTCGTCGGTAGGGGTGCACACGTGACAACTGAATCAGATTCACGGATAATTTATGTTTTGGCTTGATTGATCATTTTAATCAATCGGTCGATCGATCGATCAGTCAATCAGTCAGCCAACCAGCCAGTCAGGCAATTAATTTATTTCAAAAGACACTAAGTAAGAACAAATATGATGTTTAATATTTTACAAAAATCAAACAAATCAGTGGCCTACTGAAGTATTTGTTATAATCATGCAGTTATACCAGGTTTAAACACGTACTTATATCGAAGATATCGATGCTAATAAAGCGTTGTATTTTGTGTGTTCCATAATTTTAGCAAGCAGCCAACAAAACACTCTAGTGCCGATCTTTTAAACGTCAGTATAGAATGGCGTACTTTATCAATTAACGGAAGGAATAGATTAAGATAAGTTCTAATATAGAGCAGTGGCCAGTTCTCAGGGCTGCTCCAAACATACCGATATGCACACATTAATATGTCCCGACTTACGTCCACACGTGACGTTATTGCTCCATGTTCCGTTTTCTGTACACGTGCGTACCCCGTCTAGGCTTGTACGGTTGTAACCGGGCGTACAAGTAACTGTACAGGTGTCGTTATACTGTTTTGTCTCTGTCGTACACGTTTCGTTGTCGAACAACTCTCCATCTCTGACGGGGAGCGCGGGACACTTGACAACTGCGAAGGCAAAGCATATAATAAATGTCCAGTGGAGTGAGTCAGAAAACTAATAAAGGTAAGCTCTGGCGAGACAGTAAAATAAGGTGTTTTAACCAAGTATATGTGTTTTTATAAGCGATTAATAGTCTTCACGACGATATCTACAATACACATATAATCAAGAGGTAGTACTTTTAAAGTTTAAACATAAAGACATAAAGAAAACATATGACAACATTTTTACAAAAACGTAAGCATATCGATTCCTACGGTAAGCTGAAAGTTATTTACAAGGCATTTACGCGGTATCATTTCGTAAAAGATGACACATACTGACATCAGGTTGATCCATTCTACGTATTCAGAGCATGTTTAGAAGGATAGTTTTCGTGTCGAAAGGAGCGTCATAATAAATTAGGATGTGATACTGCAATGTAATACAAACACTATTGTGTACCTGCTTAATCTTACGTATGTAAGTGTTCACGTAGCTTTTTATATACGTATGAGTGTCCGTATGTATGTATGTATGTATGTATGTATGTATGTATGTATGTATGTATGTATGTATGTATGTATGTATGTATGTATGTATGTATGTATGTATGTATGTATGTATGTATGTATGTATGTATGTATGTATGTATGTATGTATGTATGTATGTATGTATGTATGTATGTATGTATGTATGTATGTATGTATGTATGTATGTATGTATGTATGTATGTATGTATGTATGTGTATGTATGTATGTAAGTAGGTGTGTATGTATGTATGTATGTATGTATGTATGTATGTATGTATGTATGTATGTATGTATGTATGTATGTATGTAGGTAGGTATGTAGGTATGTATGTATGTATGTATGTAAGTAGGTGTGTATGTATGTATGTATGTATGTATGTATGTATGTATGTAGGTATGTACGTATGTAGGTGTGTATGTATGTATGTATGTAGGTAGGTAGGTAGGTAGGTATGTAGGTACGTAGGTACGTAGGTAGGTAGGTACGTTTCTATATTTATCTATGTGTGTATGTATATTTGTACAAAGGTATGTATGTATGTATGTATGTATGTATGTGTATGTATGTATGTATGTATGTATGTATGTATGTATGTATGTAGGTATGTATGTATGTATGTAAGTAGGTGTGTATGTATGTA
This sequence comes from Oasisia sp. SBJ-2009, assembly GCA_964017155.1. Lineage (NCBI taxonomy): Eukaryota > Metazoa > Annelida > Polychaeta > Sabellida > Siboglinidae > Oasisia > Oasisia sp. SBJ-2009. The sequence continues at coordinate 7,605,868 of OZ024854.1, forward strand.
TGTATGTATGTATGTATGTATGTATGTATGTATGTATGTATGTATGTATGTATGTATGTATGTATGTATGTATGTATGTATGTATGTATGTATGTATGTATGTATGTATGTATGTATGTATGTATGTATGTATGTATGTATGTATGTATGTATGTATGTAGGTATGTAGGTATGTATGTATGTATGTATGTAGGTAGGTAGGTAGGTAGGTAGGTAGGTATGTAGGTACGTAGGTACGTAGGTAGGTAGGTACGTTTCT